>OX359245.1:79725719-80125719 GCA_947179485.1 Allacma fusca | reverse complement strand
CCATTTAATTCTTTAAAGAATTGCTCAACATCAAAAGAACGTCTGAATTCCATTCTATCAATTCCCAAATTTAAAAACTTCTAACGCATAGCTCTAAAAGGGTTCAATAATTTAATTGAAAATTAAACTTCACTTAAAACGCAAACTTATTAAAGGTAGCTAAACAAATTACAGGTCACTTCAAACTTGACTTCATACTCAAAACTGTTCAGTACTCGGAGGCAAATTTTAATTTAAGTTGAATCTGAAACTTCAAC
Source organism: Allacma fusca (assembly GCA_947179485.1). NCBI lineage: Eukaryota > Metazoa > Arthropoda > Collembola > Symphypleona > Sminthuridae > Allacma > Allacma fusca. The sequence goes on along the minus strand of OX359245.1, from coordinate 80,125,462 downwards.
GTCATGTGAATCTCACACTTGAACTCCAGTGAAATCTTACACTTGAACTGAAATTGAATTTTACACATGACCTCAAGTTAAATCTTAAACTTGAACTGGGCTTCAAACTCAAACCTAAAGTTGTCTCCGAAGTTGTACTTGATTTAAAATTCGAAATTCAACTTGACTTCACATTCAAACGTCAACTAGATTTCAGACTTGAAGCTACCATTGCATTTCATACATTCAACTCAGACCTTATGAGTGAACTCAAACCCATACTTGAACTTGAAAAACGTTTGTATAACTGGAAGTATACTTAAGTGCTTGTTATTGCGTACAAACTAGAACAATTGTTCAAGTTACGGTGGCACTACTACTACTGATTTTAAATTATAAAAATTTGAATTTTTAATGTATTAAAATTAAACTTTAAATTTCATATCTGAGATTCATTAAAATTTAAGTTTACTGTAAAATTTAAATTTAAGAATAATATGATATCTGGGAAATTGCACGAGCTATAGTCACAGCTATTTTTATTTTTACCATGAGTCCAGATGGGAGGGTGTCCAGGTCCTAGAGTCAAACCAAATCAGTGCTGTCCAATGTAAGTCGAGGTATCGGACACTCTGCTTGGGAATAATTAGCGTGTTTGTATCCAAGTAATCACTTGAGCTTATTTTCTAACTTCGCCTCCGTCTCCCTGCGATTCTCAATAGCGTGGGATGATACAACGACTCCCGGATTCTAGACGCATCTGTCTTTCTGAACCAGTCCGTTGAGTTGCAAAAATAGTGAGCAGCCGCCCAAAACGTTCCACAACAAGCATTTACCATTCCAATCAGCCCTGCTTCAAAACTCAAAACTTATTCTTTTCTCAAGCAATCGGGACGCTCGGCAAAATCTGACAAAGTGTGTCAGTTTTATCTCAACTTAAGTCTCCCAAATCAACCCTCTAGTTAAAAATTATGAAGACCAATCTGCTGGAAGATTTAATTTTTTCGAATTGCATCGGACTTAGTATTTGTTTTGCATTCGTCAAAATAGCTTGTTTTCTTACCTTCCTGAAAATAACTGGCTTTCCGGAAGACAAGGCTCACGAGTACTTCGCTGCATTATCCCACATTTACTTGAACTTCCCTTTCTGACAATGAGTCATTATGAGGAGGAAGTCACTCATTGAATGCAGCCGTTTCATTTGAAAACAATAGGAAACATTCTTACGCACAAACATGAAGGAACCAAAAATGTTCCCCGACGTAATAAATCACGAATTTAATACGGGCTTTAACAAAGACAATTTACGTGGCACAGGGTCTCTGTCGAACATTACAATTATTCTAAGATTTTTTCCAACACCCGCAGCACTTCATCCATATAAATATATACACAAAGTCACTCGGAAAGAGCATTCCAAGCAATGTGTCAAGTCCAAGGTTACGATTACAGCCACATCTCAAATCATATCAAATCCAGTTTTACAAGTCTTTCGCCTCCTAGGAACATTGAGCATGGGGAATCCCGCCGTCTATGAGATTTATCGTTTTACAGGAAGGTGATTAGCCTCACTAACTTAATTACTATTACAAATCTCCAACAAGTAATCCTCGCTTCGTGCCCACTCGGGATAGGAATGGAATTTTGCGTGATCTTAGGTACCTGACCCAATGTTCCAGCGTAACCAATTTTGGTTAGTACGAGGCCAGTAAAATAATTATGACCCACATTGGACAAAATGAGACCAAAAACAATAATTGTGACCACTATTATTTAATATGAGGCCAAGTAGCCATTCGTTACCAATATTTGTCAGTATTTGAACTAGAACCAGGTATGTTGAATGCATGTCATAAATGCATGTCATAAATTCGTATAAAATAGCATTGACTTTAGATAATGAAAATTTCTTCTGGGATTTAACATTGGAAAATTTAGGCTGGAGAGGGGGGACCCTTTCTCACGAATTAGAATTTAAAACTTCTGCGCGATTTCCCGCGCAAACCAGGGTGAGAGTATCCAAACTTTTGGTCTCGCTGGGACATTGGGCTAGGGTTACACAAAATTTCATTTCGATCCCAAATGGGCATTGGGCGAGGGTTACTTTTAATCATGAAAGCTTGTTAAACCAGGCAGCAGCTCCTTGTGGAAAAACAATTTCTGCTACCCCTATTCTGATTGTGGGTACTGTTGTGGGAGGAAATATAGAAAATACCACACGGGATATCGAACTCTTGAATATTATTAACTGCATCTGATAAATGGGATTAATACAACTTTTCTAATCTACACTTCGTAGGGCTTTAGTCGACATCAACATTGAAAGATGTGATTTTTGCAGGAAGAGCAACAAAACTCCTCAATTTGGTAATATCACTGGGATAATTTGTAGAAGTTTTTGTTACAGAATTAATTAGGGAATAGCTCCAGCCACAGAGATTCTCTAAGAATTAATTCATGGCACAAAAATAATCCCAGGAGGAATTTGCGTAGCAGAAATAATTTATGGAGGCCGAATGTCGATTAACATTTTGTGGAGGGCACACGTCAGTGTGAAATTGTGTGGCGTCCCGTATTTTCAAAATATTTCCTCGACCCAGTCTACAGAAAATGATCAAGCATAAACACATTTGAATCGCCTTGTTTGTAGAACATTTTGTTTTAGATCCGTGGAAATTTGTTCTACTCCGATACATTCGAACGACCTTTCCTTCTGTTACATTCCCAGTCCCTGTCAGCTCTTCCTCAGTCAGTTCAAAAAATCATTGAAACTCCTCAGTATCCGCACAATGCTAAATTAATTAATAGCTGAGAACAATCACGAGTAAAGCATGAAACAAACCTTGCATATTCCAATGTATATCATTTCCTGAAATTATTAATTTAATTTAACACTGAACGCAACCCTCAATTCCCTGATCTTTTCTTTGATTGACCAACTTTTGATTAGCAACTTCCATTGAAATTTTCACCGTAGCTTTGTCGAAATATTTGCCTTAGCTTTGCAAACCTCATCAATAAATTTCAAATACTAAAAAAATTGAATGAAAAATGTTTTTTAAAACTTTTCACCAATTGTGCAAATTTATTCTTTGAGAGCATTTCCTAATGTCCTCAAAATTTGCAAACAATTTTCAGAGTATGTTTTACAAATTTCGCCTCTTTATTTCATAAATTTTCGCAAATTATAACAATTTATCCAAGATTTGTTATCAATTTTAAAAAATTATCCGTCGATTTCTCCAATATTCGCAACCAACTTGAAGCCAGTGCTCGGACTGGGTACAGAAACAGTGTACCCGTACCCATACCCGAGTACCCGGTTAAACTATTTCAGTACCCGTACCCATACTTGAAACTACAATGTAGTACCTGTACCCACAATTTACCCGTACCCGTAATAGACCCAAAACCTGTACCCGTACCCGAGTACCTATTGCTTGTACCCAGGTATTACTCGGGTACTGGAAGTTCGGAAGATTGAAAATTCCCGAAGACATTTGCCTGCCCAGCTGAAAATGCCCAATTTGTCAATTGTTTGACCTCTATTAAAATGCCCGAGATTTTTAGCATTTTTCCTAGGCGTTAAGGGTATTCTATTTCAAGTTGTATAAAATATCAGCTGTCATTTAGGACTTATTTTTAATAAACACTGACCAAATTCAAATGATCGAACGCCAAAGTAACAACTTGCTGAATGAAATGTCTTCTCGCGAATTGGTTACTGAACAATTCTTGTATGGTGTAAGAATCGCAAATTGGGACGAATTCTTTATTACTAAACTCGCTTTTCGAAAACTTGGTTTTCAACTTCGCAAACAAAAAACAATTTTGTTCCATCGACATCTGTGATCGTTTTCTCAAAAATCTTTTGACACAAGTCCGACTTTAAGAATTGTTGTCAACAGGACGCAAGGTTAGGAAAGTACATGAGGAAAGTAGAATTTTCTGATCTTTTCCGCTGTTACCATACTTTTGTTGCCGTTGAAGGTTGAAGTCACATCGACGAGGCAAAGGTCAAAGTTAAATCGGGATTTCGCAATGCATTCAAATCACCCGCTAAGCAAGGATGAACACAATAAAAATATTTATTATTAATTATAATATTATAATTATTTTCTCCATTTCCTGCTATTCTGGGTCGTAATATTTTCCGTTTTGAGTTCAAGGATTCCGAAGTAGCCGGAAAGTCTCTTACTGGTCGTGTGTGTAACGCAAATAAGGATTTGCCTGCTAAACCAAGGGTTGATTCAGTGAAGCTTGGCGCTGTTATAAGTATGTGCATTTCCAATCGATCAATTTATTTTGTCAAAGCCCAGTCCGTTTCTCATTTTAAATATTTTAACAAGCATATTGTTACGTTTGTACCCGGGTGAATTATGCTCTCCTGGATACTAGACGTAGCCAAGGTTCGGTTTGTTCCATCCCCTGTTGATATGGTTTCGATGTTAGTGAAACTCATGAATAAATGGAACGTTCATGTTCTGGTGTAGTGAGTTCTGTTTAAATTAACTGGCCAATTTATTGTTCCTAGAACTGATACATTTATACACTAAACAATTTACACTTTACACTAAATAGAATGAATTTCTGAATCTCTTCTTCTCATGAAATTCTCCCGAATTCCATGTCGCCCCGCTTGCAACCTGTTGAGATCCATCCCGGAGGGAATCGACTCTAGGTGCTGCTCCTCTTGATGTTGCTTTCTTGAAGTCGAGATTAAAACTTGTCCTTATTCTACGTGTCTTAATCTAACTCTAATCTAATCTTATTATTCTTATATATTCTTAGTTTATTGTTTATTAATTAATCTGTGTCATTTCCTTTCCCTTTTCTTATAATTATGTTTCGTCAGCATTTGGCGTCACGTAGCCTTTGCTTTCGACCTTCTAAGTTATTTGCTGACGTGTTTTATGCTTATTCTAATCTATATGTAATATATCCGTAACATTCCTCTTCTGGGCCATTGTCGCCCTCGACAATGATTTTTATCGAAGTTCAAGTTCATATTATTTTTAACAATACTAATGACATAAGTTACATATTGAATTTACCTTATTGCCGTACTTTGTAGCTAATCTGGTCGCAGTATTTTTGTCCTTTCTTTGTAGCATGGTCGCATGGGATAATATATATGCAATATATCATACATTTATCATACAAGTCATTCATCATAATTATTCATATGTGTAAATGTGTAATGCTTTACAATTTTTATTTAGTGTTTTCTGTTTGTGTACTTCTCATGAAAGACTTCTTAAGCATATACCTATTTTATTGCTTGTAAATAATTTGGTGACACTGTGTCGTAAAAATCCATTCCACTTCAAGAAATCGTAGAAAATAATTTTTACAACTGGAAGATGTGAGTTTTACTCGTCTAGAAAAACATTCCTGTACTCTGACGCAAGTAATTGCCATTTTTTGTAACATTTTGACCATTGTTATTACTACTGCTATTACTAATAGTAACCTTTGGAATAACCCTGACTTTCTTTGTCACTAGTTAATGTTTCTCTTGATGTAAAACTTTTTGCGTTTGTAAAATCCCGTGACTGTCCTAATAGTCTATCCTATCAAGACGTCATTCAGTAATAGGAAAATATTTTGTGAAAACACATTTGGTTTGCGGGAATTTCTCATTGTTTCTGATGAGATTTCTAATGATCTTTTCTTTCTCGTATAAAAACATTAGAGCCTGTGAAATCTTGTACGCAACTGTTGTATAGCCCGGTGGTGGTAAGGGCAGTAGAACCGTAATAGACAATAGTTCGTGGAAATGCCGAAATCAAGTATGAGTATGTGCTGAGCAATAATGATAAAAATGATGGCTGGGTAAACTGAGACGTGTGATAAATTGACAAATTATAGTTTATTTTACAATACTAATTCTGGCTTGCTTTCAGGTGTACTTCTGGAGAGAGACTGGTTTCTTATTCGAGTCCTAAAATACATGACTAATAATAGTACAAAGAACTTGAGCGGTTTTTACGTCAAATGCGAGGGTACATCATAGCAGGGAATCTGTCCTGAACTTAAGATAAGATAAAATAAGGGTCATCGCTCGGTCGCTTGTTAATAAGCTAAGAATAAATATACCTGTAATTTTCTGGAATATTTTCCACTGTCTTGTTCTACATAATATGTAAATGTGTAGAGATACATTCCGCCCACCAAAATATAATGCCAAATATATTTTAAAAATACAATATGATTACAAAATGAGGAAAAACTAAACTGTAAATTGAATAACACAACATGCATTATTTATGTCACGTAAAATGTAGTAGTAACTTGGCCACAGGACACGCCTTGTTCACTCTTCACTCTCGGGTCTCGTTGGGATTAGAACCAACTTTGTAATGGGTCGCTTGTAGGAACCGTCTGCAGTTTTGACTGTTACTGTCCTTATAACATTCTCCTCAGTCGGATTCGGATGAACGGCTGTCACTCTTGCCATCTTCCACTTCTGGGGCGGTAAATTCTCTTCACGCAGCACCACCATGTCACCAACTTTGATGCTGTCCTTTATGACCTTCCATTTGGTCCGTCGCTGCAATTGTTGAAGGTACTCCTCGTGCCACCTTTGCCAAAACCGTTGTTTAAGCTGGGTCTGACGTTGCCAACGGGAAAGTGTGTTGACCTTGAGATGAGTCAGGTCATGTTCCGGGATTGCTTTTAGAGACGTCCCAATGAGGAAATGGCCAGGGGTCAGAACCTCCAGATCTTCCGGATCGTTGGTTACTGGACATAGCGGTCTTGAATTGAGACACGCTTCGATCTCCTTCAAAAGTGTGTCGAACTCCTCAAAGTTCAACGGTGTGAGACCAACTACCCGCTGCAGGTGATACTTCGTTGATTTGACCGCAGCTTCCCATAGGCCACCTATGTGTGGGGCTGCTGGGGGATTTAGGACCCACTCGACACCATCGTTGGCAAGAGATCGGATAATCTCACTCTGGACCTTTTCGGTTTGTACAAACTCCATGAACTCCGTCAACTCTCGCTTGGCTCCAATGAAGTTAGAGCCGTTGTCGCTTTGAATGACCTTAGGGAGACCTCGCCTAGAGACGAACCGCTTTAAAGATGCCAAAAATGACTCCGTTGACAGAGTTGTCACTAGCTCCAAATGGATGGCCTTTGTGCAGAAGCACACAAAAACGGCAATATATGCCTTGTGCGTCTTGGGGTTTCGACCGATGGAGTCACGGATGACCACAGGTCCGGCAAAATCTACACCTGTGTGTGTAAATGGCCTTGAGAGGGTCACTCGAGGGGGAGGTAGATCCGCCATGAGTTGCTGTTGAGTAACTGCACTTTGCACAACACAACGCTTGCAGTTCCTGATTATGGCTCTCACCAGGCTTCGTCCGCGGACTATCCAGAACTGTCTTCGCATCTGTGCCAGGGTTAGGCCTATACCTCCATGATGTTGACTCACATGACACCAACGAGTAATCAGGATGGTTAAATGACATCTTGGAAGTAATATGGGGTGCTTACTGTCGTAGTTGACCTCAGCATTACGGATTCTTCCGCCCACCCTGACCAGGTCGTGGCTATCCAGGAATGGGTTAAGTGAAAGTAGCTTGGACTTTTTACTCAAAGGAATTTTCCGACGTATGGCTGATTTCTCTTTACCAAAGAAAGTTTCCTGCAATGCCCACACGAGTCTATTGGATGCATGGTTTAGTTCCATTGGGGTTAAATGAGGATTGCTGAAGGTTTTTTGTATTATGTGGAATCTCCACAGTCAAATCCACCAGCTCGTATGTCGTAGTAATTTCTTCCATTCTGAGTACTGCTCAATTCGCTGCTGAATGGAGGGAAACTTGATCAAGTCCGTTAGCATCACGGTTGTTGTCAGGGTTGATTCTGTTGCTAGAGAATGTGGTGGAATTGCTGTGGCAGGGGTGTAGACGTCCCCTGAGGTTACCTCAAAATGAGGCTCCACAGCGTCGCGAAATAATTTTGTAGTAATTGATGTGGGCATGGGATTGAGCTCGGGTCTGAGTAGATACGTGGGTCCATTAAACCATATGGAACTGGAGGAAAGCTCGTTTGCTGACACTCCTCTTGAGGGAAGATCAGCAGGGTTAACAGCTCCAGGAATGTGGAACCAATTTTCAGAACCAATTTTCCGTTGGATTTTGGCCACGCGATTTCGCTCAAACGGTTTCAAGCGGTGAGGTTCTCCTTTTATCCATCCGAGTACTATGGTTGAATCTGTCCAACCTCGAATGAACTCTATTGGAATGGGAAGGGACTGGCTGACCGTTTCTAATAATGTTGCTCCTGTCACTGCGCCGCAGAGTTCTAACCGTGAATGTGAAAGACACTTTAGTGGGGCAACTCTGGCTTTACTTGCAACCAGTCGAACTTGCACTCCATGGGACGACATTGGCCGGAAGTACACAGCTGCTCCGTATGCTTTCTCGGATGCGTCCGAGTAAACGTGGAGTTGGTAGGACTGGGAATCATCCATGGAAATTCTTCGTGGTATCCGTACGTTTTCGATCGATTGCATGTCAGCCTGGTAATTTGACCACTCATCAAGAATCGACTTTGGTGGTATGGAATCCCAACCTGTATTACATTTCCATAAAGATTGAATAATTATTTTTGCTCGAATTGTAATCGGAGATAAATAGCCTAGAGGATCAAACACCCTTGCTACTTCTGACAAAATTGCTCGTTTGGTCCATTTGGAAGTGATAGGCTTCAGGACTGAAAATCGAAACTCGTCACAGCTGGGGTTCCAGATGAGACCAAGTGCCTTGGTAGTGTCCTCAATGTCCAGGCAAAGGGGAAGTTTTGTCTCACGTAGCTCTGCGGGAAGAGAAGAAAGAACTGATGGCTCGGATGATGACCACTTTCTTAACTGAAGTTGTCCTTTGCTCATGAGACCCAGTAATTCCTGTTGTAACTGCAGAGCATCTGCAACGCTGTCAGCCCCTGTAAGGCAATCATCGACATAAAAGTCTCTACGCAGAACTTTTGCAGCTAAAGGATACTCATCCATGTGGTCATCCGCCAGCTTATGCAATGTCCGTATTGCTTGGAATGGGGCTGATGCTGTCCCAAATGTTATTTTTCGTAGACGGTACTCTCGAATTTTCTCCGTTGACTGATTTCTCCAGAGCAGTCGTTGGTAGTTGTAGTCAGAAGGATGTATCCAAATGTGTAGATACATTTGCATCACGTCTGCCGTTAATGGGACCTTCCAATAACGCCATCGAATGAGGATCGATACAAGGTTGTCTTGAATTACCGGACCCACCAAGAGGTTTTGGTTCAAAGACTGACCAGTTGTAGTTCGGGCGCTGGCGTCAAAGATAATTCTGACCTTTGTAGTGGTGCTGCTTTCCTTGACAACAGCATGATGTGGTTGGTAGTACGCGGCTTGATCAGGGACGTTGACCTCCTGGGCTGGTACCAACTCCATGTGACCTGCTGTTATGAGCTCCGCCATGGCTTTGTGGTATTCTTGTTTTAAATGGGAATTTCGGGAAAGTCGGGCTTCTGTGTTGTGGAATCGCCGGAGGGCTTGACATTTTGAGTTACCCAACGGGACTGCATTTGATTTGAAAGGCAATCTTACTTGGTACGAGCCTTCCGCAAGTCTTGTTGTAGTTGCGGTGTAGAGTGATTCGCATTATTGCTCTTGAGTTGTGAGAACATTTTCTCTGGTGTGGTACTCTTCAATCTCCCCAAACCTTTGGAGATCAAATTCCAACGTCGAAGAAGTCAAGTTGAAGCAACTCGTCTTGGGTTTCAAAACTTCAGTCACTCCTCCTGCAACAAGCCATCCGAATGCTGACTCTTGCGCTACGGGATGGGATGGTCCTCCTTTGATTAGTGCAGACTGGATATGCTTGTAGTAAATGTCAGTGGCCAGGAGTAAATCCACTTTTCGGGGAATGTAGAATTGGGGATCTGCTAATCCTGTCTTCGGAATGTGCTTCCATTGCGAATGATCAATTCGTTGGCTCGGGTAGGGCCCGCCGATTGATTTTACCACCAGAGCTCTGATGGTCATCTTAATGTCAGGGTAATATTTGGAGAATAAGACAATTGTCACTACTTCGCTGACCGTTGCTACGTCTGCTCCTTTAATGGCTTGAACTTCAATTAGCGTTGCAAGTTTTTCTTTCTGTAGTCCTAACCCGTTGACCAGAGAAGAACATATGAAAGTTTCATCCGAACAGTTGTCGATGAGTGCTCTCACATCTACAGCTTCTCCTTCCTTGCTGTGTACTGAAGCTATGAGCGTAGGCTTGAGCTTCAGTGTTGGATGTTTTAGCAGTTCCGGGTGATAAGTGGTGGTCAACAGTGCTGTTGTAGGCTTGTCGGGGTTCTTCTGAAATGCTGAATGTAAAACGGTATTATGTTTGGCCTTACATTCTTTACATACTCCTGGGGATGGACAATTTCTCCAAAAGTGTCCAGTCTTGAGGCAATTGGTACACAATTTTGCTTTCTCCACGAATTTCTTTCTTTCAGAATCTGGGGTCTCTCTTAATTTGGGGCATTTAAAATTGAAATGATCTGACTTACAGAATGAGCAGACTTGCCTGGTTGTTGTGTACTGTTTTGAAAACTGCTGCTGGCTGTCTGACTTCCGGAAATCGTTTTTGGATTCGCTTGTGGAATGCTGAACGAGTGGTACTTCCTCTTGTGACGACGCCAAGTCAACGATTTCTTTCTCCAGAAATGAAACCACTGTGGTCCAGGATGGTAATTCCTTGTCAGTGAGTGTCTGGTGAAAGCGAAGTCGTGTAGTAGGGTCTAACTTTCTCATAACGATGGGAATAATTAGCACGTTAATTTGGTCAGTTGGTTGACCCAACGAATGAATAGCCTTCATGGTGTTATCTGTTGTGCTTAATAAATCTTGGATTTGAAATGAATTACGAACCTTAACCTCTGGTTGATCTACGATTTTGTAGGCTAACTTGTACAGAAGTTCACGCTTGTGCTCGTACTTTGTCTCTAAGGTTGTCCAGGCGGGTGCGTAATTCCCGTCGTCGATTGGTACCGACTGGAGGATGCTTGCTGCTTGACCTTCAAGGGATGCTAGGAGGTACTGGAGTTTCTCGGCTCCCGATAAATCAGTCCTCATATGCACTGCTTTCTTGAAACGGTCCCGAAAGTGGAGCCAGTCTTCGTAATTTCCGTTGAACTTAGGAAGCTTTAGCTCTGGTAACTTTACCTTTTGAATTGGCAGGGCAGGGTTCGCAGAAGGGTTGTTGGCTTGGGCTGAAGCTTGAGCATTGGCTTGGTTGATAATGTCTGCTTCCCGTAATTTTCTCTCTTCCTCCTTTTCTTTGATGGTAATTCTGCGTAGACAGTCAATCAAAACTTCGTCCATTTCATCAAATACATCCTGGTACTTGTATTGGTCATCAATTTGAGCTTGAATATCAGCGTCGGCTGACAAAGTTGCAAGAATGTTTTGATGGTTCGCTTCCATCTTAGTCCAGATTTCAGTTATTTTTGCTTTATAATGGTCGTACCTGAATCTGTCAATGGCGTTAGGGTCGTAGGTGTCAAACCTATTCTTGAATTTGGTTAAGCTGCCCTTGAGCCCGGCCCGTTCTGCTTTTAGAGTTGACATTGCTGTTGTCTTGTCTGCGAGTCTCTCTCCCTTTCACAGGCAATTTCGGAAAACCCACAAACTATTCACTGGTTAAATCACAAAACTCGAAGGACCATGTATAGCCCGGTGGTGGTAAGGGCAGTAGAACCGTAATAGACAATAGTTCGTGGAAATGCCGAAATCAAGTATGAGTATGTGCTGAGCAATAATGATAAAAATGATGGCTGGGTAAACTGAGACGTGTGATAAATTGACAAATTATAGTTTATTTTACAATACTAATTCTGGCTTGCTTTCAGGTGTACTTCTGGAGAGAGACTGGTTTCTTATTCGAGTCCTAAAATACATGACTAATAATAGTACAAAGAACTTGAGCGGTTTTTACGTCAAATGCGAGGGTACATCATAGCAGGGAATCTGTCCTGAACTTAAGATAAGATAAAATAAGGGTCATCGCTCGGTCGCTTGTTAATAAGCTAAGAATAAATATACCTGTAATTTTCTGGAATATTTTCCACTGTCTTGTTCTACATAATATGTAAATGTGTAGAGATACAACTGTTGACAGTTCGACAAATGTAAAAGCATCATGTTCAATGAAATTCACTAAGTAACTTACCTCAGAAACGTAAACTTATCATGTACCATGAAATTATTTTTGTCTCAGCTGAGATTGGAATGTATTTTTGGCGATAATCACGTACACATGTGTACTTTGATCTGTAAAACTTCCTTTGGATGACTTAATTCTTGAATTCTGTACCCAGATCTGGTTATTACTTTCTGGTATTGAATAACTTGGACATTGTTTTTGTTGACGAGAAACTTATCCACTATGAGAAAATTGTCAAATTTGTCCGTATGAAAAACTCTCCTCAAAAATAGAGACCCATTTTTATTACAGGTTTCATATTTGTGACGGTACTGGCAAGTTAATTTAGTTTTTGAAAAATCAATAATTCGAAATCGAAATAAACTGTAAAGTACAATTCGTCTTGTGAAATTATGGAATGTATTTGTGTTGAGCTATCAAGGGTTTGTTAAAATTCATAGCATTAGTTATGGGGTCTCGAGCGTTGTATCCCTACAAGAGACTGTTTTGATGAGCGATGATAACTTTTCCACTCAGAATTACTAGAATATCTATGACTGTTGAAAGTAACGTCACTACAATGACCTTTGGTGAACTTCGAGTAATAATTTCTAGAAAGAAGTTGATGCTGTTTGCAATGTAATCGTGGATCCTAAAATCCTCTGTATAGGCATTCATGATTTCCATTACGATAATGTACTTACTTTTGATATTTTTATTTATTTAAGTTCCTCCTAAGCTGGGCACGTTAGTGTCAACCGTAATTTGTAAGCGCGCTACATTTTGCAAGTAAATAATTAAGAGTACAGATTTTCTATCTGAAGAATCTATCTATACTTCCGACTTCCGTTTTAATTTAGATCCTGGAATGATCTGTAAAATACTCAAATTCCTATATCTGTTAAAGCATGATCCTACCTTTCTAGGTACCTAACTTATTTTTGTTAGCACGTCTAGTGTTTGGTAAACTTATTGAAATGAATGAATGGAATAATAAAATATTTTACTCCCGATCGTAGAGAATTTGCTTATATAATGATTCCGAATGGTTTTCCCTAAGCGATGAGTAGGTTATGTACTTCGTAGAACTGACCGAAATTATTGGGCCGTCAACCTCTCATATGCTTGCTAGTTAAATTTCGCCGTAAAGTATTTACAAGCTTCACGATTTGGTTGCTGAAAAAAACAAGCCTTAAGGAATCACTATATTGCCTAACTGTCTTGTAAGAACTGGACTTATCTTAAAACATTTTGTATTCCATTAATCAAATAGATGTTTGTTTTCAAAACGTACCTTGGCTAGGGTCAGTGGGGTGGTTACAAAATTGGAAAAATTATATTTTCAAATTATAGGGCTTTGAAGTATTCTCCTAACGACTTACTGGTTCTGTAACAAGGTTGGACTTTTCGTTTGTTATTGGAACTTTATGCTTTCATTTTTATACTTTTTATTTAATATGAACTTGCTTTTCTATTTTTCCTCCTCCTGACCTTATCCTACGTATAACTATTTATCCTAATGTTTCTCTATAACTAATTCTATAACTAATAAATGTGTGTAAATATTTTTCCATACAGTTTTTATGGTTTTGCGTATTTTCTTTTGTTGATTTTCTTTCTTGCGTTGATCCTTCCTGGTTGGACTGATCTATAAATGTACGGTTGCCCTGGTTGTGTGACGTGTATTGTTACTTTGGGCGGCTGGCCTCACAATCCGGCATCCAACTAGCTGCTCTACCGAATTTTGGACTAATGCTGCTGTGTCTGCAACATTGTCTAATTCTCTCTCGTTCGCTGCCTGTTTGGTTGAATTTCCTTTCTGTCTCCGAATTCGGTATATGACCACTGTGAATATAAATATCACTATTGTGGTAATGCATCCGAATGAGCTAATTATGACTACGGTGTGATCCGTGTCTGTTACTGATTCCTCATTGGGTTTCCAATTTGTTTCCATGAACTGGTCCATCCATGGTGGTCTGCTATCTCTTTGCATTGTGGGTGGTTGGTTCTGTTGGACCTGCACTAATTGTTGTTGGGGTTGTAATAGAGCCATTTGCTGGTTCCTCTCCATTAGTCGCTGGGCTTCGACGTTGGGATCATTCGGGTCATACTGCACGATGGCTAGTTTCCCATTGTCTTTGTGATGTAGTATATGAACTACTGGATCCTTTTGTGCCATTACCTGCGCTGTGATGGCTGTACCTGCAACGGTTACAGCTGGTACCATATAATTTGCGAACCATTTTCCTGCATTTGCTGCTAATGCTGATACGAGTGGTCCCCATGGCTGCGGACTTGGTTGAGCCACTGGTCTGCTCTCCGAAACGTCCATTGCAATAAGAGTCATTGCAAGGCTCAAAAGAATATACCACTTGTATTCCATCTTGTTGGAACACTGTTGTGTATTTTAGTTGTCTGTCTCTTTGCGAGTGTTTAATTACTTGAGTTCTCCTGGAGCTAAGTAAAGATAATGAGTACTCTACTCAGAGAGTCTCTTATTTATATCGAATAATTGTTTTTCATTTCATCTTTCAATTGCGAAAGAGAATTCCTTTTGTGATTTTGATGTTATGATTCCTATGTCCCACATCCGGTGACATAATCTTTGATTAATGTTAATGTCCTATGAACTTTATAAAATGTTTTAGTAAGTGAATTTTTTTTTGTTTGTTTTATATTTTGTGTTTGTTTTTATTTGATTTTGGTTTCCTAACTATTTCTGTTATGTTGATCATTATGTAACATCCGCCGTAATCCCAATGGTTGATGCCACATAAGATCTTAAAAATGTTTTATCGTAGATCCTTTCTTACGAAATAATCTACCTTTTACATTCCCTTCAGGAATTTCTTCCGTCATCAGGTAATTTGGTTTGTGCTTTTCCCCGCAGTTCTCCTTCTCTGTGTACCATGACCTTTGGTGTTGATTGGTCAGGTTATTATCTCTTGTGACGTTCTAATCGTCTTCCTCGGACGGCCCTCTGAGGGTGCCTGTCTCCTTCTCTCCTTCCGCTAGTGATCTGAATGATATGACCACGAATCTATTTTCGGCTAAGATTTCCGGATCTCTTCTAGCGCGTGCTAGGCGTTCCCGTAGTTGGGTTTGTAGTCTTATGTTCTCAACTGGGTTGCTGATTGAAATGTGACTGCTACAAAAACCTGATGCTGGATCTCTCTGAAGTTCTTCATTTATGAAATTGTAGCCAAGATCTCTGAAGAGTATCTCTGTCCTTGGTCTTCCTGATAATGATCTGACTAGATTTATAAGATCAGATGAATTTGGTCTTCCATCAATCACAACAGATCTCCATTTCGGTGTTTGGAATCTGTCTATGGCACTTGGTACCATATGCATGGGTGTTATTCCCGGTCGCCTCTCGTTCCTTGGTGAAAGCTGGTATGGCGTGTAACTTGGTCCGTCTCCGCGGCTGCTGATTTGTTCTCGAATTCTGTGGAAATGTTCCCTTTGCCAGATTTGTATCGTGACAAACTCGTTTAAGTCTCTAAATGGTCCTACTTTCCGGGGTTGTCTTAGGGTGGCGATTCCTCCTTTCAGTTTTCTAGCGTATAGGGTAGATGGTTTATAACCTTCTCCCGCTAGTTGCATAGCGTATATCCAGTCTTCCCATTGTCCGAGCTCTTCTTCTATATCGCTATCGGATTGGGTTGACTTCCGCTACTCTGGTTGACTGCGCCGAAGCGTTGCCATTCCTGAATCGCTGCCTCCTGATGATAAAGAGTTATGATCCGTCCGGTCATACTTGCAAATTCCGAAAAGCTTAAAAGATGTATTGGTATGTTAGCTAGTTGTTGTAAAGCCTTTTCTCCGCGTCCGGTGATGGCATCTCCTCTGAGTAGGAAACTGTTTATCCATATTTCCTGTTCTCTCCAGGTAGGTTCCTTTCCAATGTCAAACCACATCTGAGTAATTAGTCGGCGTAGCTCCGTTCCCGTGAGCCCTTGCATTACCCCTTGATGTTCTCGACATGTAAGGTATGTCGGTACTTGATGATTCTCAACACCTCTCTGACCATTGAACAGTGTAGTCCAAAGTCTCGGTATCATATCCCCTGGTGAGATATTCATGTCCGCTGCCATAGCTTCCAGACGGGTATTTTCCATGGGTACGTTCCTTCGACTTTGCCCATATAGGATGAGCAAGTCTCGCTCCCTTGGGTCTAGTCTACGATAATCCGTGGGATGGTCCATTGCGTCATATAGCAACGCCCTTCTTTCCCGGATTAACTCTCCATGATTATTGTAATCTATTCCTGCCTGGTTTTCAGCATATTCTCTATTTGATTCTTGAGCATTAGTACTAGGTTCGCTTAGGGTGTTAAGCGCCCTTCGTAACTGCTCTAGCCTTAGTTCGGGTGGTTGAGTTGGTCGATGGTGGATGTTTAATCTTTCAATGAAGGTTTCTCTGTACATCCTGTTGAGCCATTTCACTAGGTTTTGCTCGTGACTGTTCGTTGAGCGATGTGAGATGTTATACGTTGGGAATCTTTCTGGATCAATGGTGGATTTTTGAAAACAATGAGGACACATTGTGGTTCTTTCCCTTGTGTGAATGCTGTTGCTGAAGTAATTGGTCCTTCTCGAATACTGAACTTCTCTCTGATTGTGACGCTCGTCTCCGGAGATATCCTCTAGTGCTTCCTCCGGATTTCGCGGTGGTGAGTGGTCCAATGGGTTATTGGTTCTTTCCTCCATCAGTCTCGCTTGGCGTCGTACCGGATCCAATTGTCGAAATAACCGTGTGTTGTTTGGGTTGGTAAAAATGACCATTTCAGCATCTTCATCCTCCCAACTGGGTGCTACCATCCATCCGCGGACTCCTATATTAAATTGTACATGAGCTAAATCAACGAATCTTACATCAGGTGAGTTTTGTTCGGGCACTATTTCCGGCGCTGGTGTTCCTCCGGATGCTTGTGCTTCCTGATCCCTCTGACGTTCTTCTTTGAATCCCACCTTCCGATCTCGCTGTCTAGCTCTCCTTGTCTTCAGGTTAGTTTCGTTGGATGGTGATGGTCTTTCCGCTCTTCCGGATGGTTCTGGTGATGGTGATCTTGATCCTTGTCTGTCCCGTGTATCATTAAATATTACCGTCCTTATGGGTGAGTAGACTCTAACCCTGGGTTGTTCGCTCTGTGGCTCTGGAGGTTGTAATCGCCCTCTATACTGGAATGTACAGTTTGGTGCACTATCTCGTCCATAACGTCTGTCCAATTCTGGTCTGTTTCTGCGAATATATTGCACTGGTATTTCCTTTTGTCTTTGCCAAGCTTCGTGTGCTGCTAGCCTGGTCTTTTGTCTTATTGAAGATTTATATCCATACTCACATGGACTATCATCGCATGTGGTCTTATGCTCCGTGTCATTTTCTGAAGAATTTTCCACTATATGCTCTGAAGGTGGCTTTTCGTCGTCTTTGACCTCTTCCTTAATTGTCTCCAAAGATGTTCCGGCTGCTTCCTCTTAAGTTTCAACAGCTTCTTCAGTTGTTACTGATGGTTCCTCTTCTGAGGCGGAAACCGGTCCCTCCGCTCCGTCTGTACTTCGTGGGTGACTTCTTCCTGGATCACCTTTTAGTATGGGATCCTGTTTCAAGTCCATTCCGACGGTCGTGCCAATATAGATTACCATTCTGAGGGTAAATCGTACAAGCTGTTGAATAATTCCTGTTGGTCTTCCTGACGATGACTGAGCCTCCTCTTCTTCGATCCGTGCCAGCATAAGCTGTAGCTGTTGTTTAAGAAATTGCTTGCTGTAACTTACGGGTGACCATGCGTTGGTCGGTCCTACGAACGCGTTCCTCCGTTGGCGTTCCCTAGCTGTTCGTTCCGACGTTCGCTGGAAGAGTGGGTGGGTTCGTGAGACGTTGGCGTGTGCCGTTGCCTCCCATCCCTTAAATTCTTCTTCCTCGAGATGGTCTACTCCGTTGTAGATGTGTGGGATGAGCAAAACTATTGTCCAATTTGCTTCAGTAATTGTCGTTGCTAGTGCGAAGTGAACAACTTCACCTATTGCAATCTCCTCTGTGGGGTGAACATAGTCTTCCCCATTGGTGATGATGTGAGGGTTGTCCTGTATCTGGCGTTGTAGATTATTTATTTGATTCTTTGCCAGAATACTTCGCCTAGTCCGTTTGTGTGAGTTTGCAAGTCCCAAAATTTGGATGACTTTGTTGATAAATTTTTCGTACTGATCTTCGTACTCCTTCCAAATTTCGTATTTGGTCTGTAGTGGTAATGGTATTGGTTTTGTTAGTAAATCCATCGCGACTGCCTGTAGAGTTTTGGTTGATAGGTGGTAACCGTCGCGTATAGCCTGTGACATTAACCAAATGGCTTGTGGTACTTTACGTTGGTCTCGTATCTTTTGACGTCGTTCCTCTTCCTCCGAAGTGGGCTCCGGAGCGTGTCTTCGCTCTCTCCCGTTTTCGGAATCTTCTGCTTCCATTTCTTTGCCTAAAGCTTGGTTCCATACTTTGGCTACGGAAGTTTCATTGAGGAAATGAGCATTCCGTTGGCCTTCGCCTGGTAATGCCCTTAAGTCCGGTGATGTTGCTGCTGACTTTCCCTTGAGAAAGTCTTCCACTTCTTTCTCTTCGGTAGCATTGACGGGCATGATCATCCAGATCGGTCGTTGATCTGGTAGTAGGGACTCAATGAGTACCCAGTCCTGTGGTATTTTGACTGTCTTTAATGGCTTGTTCCCTGTCCTGATTGCATTCATAAATGAACTGGCGTAGATTCCCACTATGACCATTCCCGTGGTACACATACCTACGGCTCCTGCTACTCCTCGTACTACACCATTCTGCCAAAGTCGATGCGCTGTCGCTGACCCGAAGGCTTGGTATCGTACGGCTGAATTTCCGACCGGTGGGCATTCCCAGTGGTCATACGGGTCATAGTGTCCTTGATTTCCTGTTTCAATTTGTCCAGGTCTCCCTCTCGCTGTCGTAGGCGGTTGATTAATTCTCGGTTCTGATCCCGAATTGTCAGAATTTGTCTCTCTACACTTACTGCTGTCGTCCACATCAAGTTCTGATTGATCTCTTTCTGAACTACTTAATTCCTTAAGTGTTTGAAAATCACTTTCGTCAATTAATGGTTGAGTTTATTTCTCACCTTCAAATATCACTCCTGAGGTAATTTCAGTCGGTTCATCAAATCCGAAATATCTTCTTTGACTTTTTGAGTCTCCTGGAGGGTTGATCGATGATCTTCCTCGAGTTGTTGTAGCTTGCTCAGCACTTCCTGCTGTTCCGAATTCTGATGTAATATCCTTTGTTGGAGACGAATTTCGTTCTCCTTTGCCGTGATTAATTGGGCTTGTAGTGTCTTGATGATCTGATTTAATTCTTTCTGTGTGTGTGTCATCGGTTGTTTGAGTTAAGCCTCGTCTTTGGATTTCTCTGCTTGTGGGCAGAAATTTGCTGGTTGTTGAACTGTTTCCTGAAGTTGGAGTTCCAAAGCTGCTATTCTGTGTTTGATGTACTCCTCCTGGGCTATGTACTTCCAAACCTTTATCTGGACTAAATTCCTCTGATGTTTCAGTCCTCTTAACTCGTCCCTGATTTCCTCTAGTGTTTTCATTTACTCTCGAACGAGTGAAATATGGGTAATTTGTATCTAAAAATTCCCGATTATTAGGATAATTTTCTGATGAAAATTGTCTTACTTGTGTACTCGATCGTTTGGCTGTACCTTTACCTTCTTGTGTACTATCCTTTGGTTGATGGAAAACCTGGTTTGATTTCCCTCCTTTACTCGGGGTAACTTGAGAGTATGAGTAATTTTTGTCACAAAATTCTCCTCTCTGTTGTGTTGATTCACTTTCTGAGTAACTTTCGGCTGAAAATTCTCTATTTCCTTCTCTGATATGAGCGGGTTGAACTTTAAAAGTCACCTTCGTAGTTGATCTGTTATCTAAAGTGGTCGCATTTTTGAGAATTGACCGTGGCTGACTCACTGTAACTTTTCCACACTTGTTTCAATTTCGTTTTGTCACCAATTCCACTATATCGGAATCTAAATCGTAACTATACTCGTCCTCAATGTGCTCGCGCTGGAGGCACTTTTTGAGCCTTTCCACATGAACTTTCTGTCTCTTTTTAGAATTCCTTAGGTCTTGAATGATATAATTGTCTTTGGCTAAAACTTCTATGATTACAAAGGGTCCCTTGTATGGGTGAAGGAAACGCTCGCTCTTTCCAACTATCCTGGTCGGTGTAAAAACTCTCACTGTGTCTCCAATGTTAAATTTTACGAACCTTCTTTTCCTATCATACCAATCCTTACTGTAGTCCTCACGTTCCCTTATCTTAGCAATAGCTTTTTCTATTCTAGTGGTGGCTTCCTCAGTGCTCATAAAATTTGTGTCGACGCTGCTTACACACAGTTGTAGATTGAAATCATATATGGGTTGTCGCCTGAACATCATAAAGTAAGGAGTTTCTTTGGTCACGTCATGGTGACTGCAATTGTAAGCATTTATGAGAAACGGTAAACAACTGCACCTTAGTGCTTGTTCTTTTTGAGTATAATGACTCAGCATAGTGCTTATAGTCTGGACCATTCTTTCTATTTGTCCAACACTATTATGTCTTAATGCTGTAGATGTAGAATGGTTCATGCCTAATCTGCGAAGTAATGCTTGAGTGATTTCCGCTCTGAATTCGGATCCTCCGTCACTCAGCAAGTTTTTAAACAGTCCATATTTTAAAACTACTTTGTGAAGCAAAAATTCTGCTATCCTGTCAGCTGTTTTGTCTGGAATTGCCTCTGCGATTACGAACTTTGAAACATAATCTTGAGCAATTATGATGTACTTGTTCCCTTTTATGCTGATTTGCATAGGTCCAATGAGATCAATACATAGTGCATCTCCTATATGTTCTATCCGAATTGGATGAAGTAATCCTGCAGGCTTCATTCTCATGGATTTAGCTGCTTGGCAACTTTCACATGACATGACATATTTTGCTACGGAGACATTCATTTTTCTCCAAAAATAATTTCTGTTGAGTCTATGAAGAGTTTTCTGGAATCCCAAATGACCTCCACATAGGATCCCATCATGAGCTTTTGATAGTAGGAAATTTCTAAGTAATCGGGGTACGTATAGTTTACGTCCATCTTTATGTACTATAGTGAGAATCCCTTCTTCATCAATTTCATATCGGCTATACTTCTCCTTGTCCCTCCAATTTAACGTATGCCGCATCTTAATTTTGTCCATGATGAACAAACAATCTGGATCGTGCTTTTGCATCTCCTGCATGTTATGTTCTTCCAACATAGTAACTTGCTCCTCATCTTCCAGTATCCTACACACAGGTTTGTGTGTGGAGGGAATATCTTTGCTCCCTTCGCACCCCTGTAGTGCGTAAGCTCCTGGAACAAATGTTATTGCTCTATTTATTGACATGTCCTCAGCATTCTGAGCGTCTTTATTCCTCTGGTCTTCAGCCTGTGAAAGACTGGGTGCATGTGACGTCTTTGTACTCGTCACAACACTCTGCCTATTCAAAGGTTGGATTTTCCATGATCTTCCGTCGGTGAATTTGATTTCAGCTGCCTGGATTTCTTTCCTCAGCTTTTCTACTGTGGTCGCCAGTAGAGAGATTTTGTCTTCGTTATTTGTGTTCCCTGTGGATGTGTACGTATGCGACGGCGGAGGGTCTTTCTTTTCCTCCGTCTCCCATACTACAGATCTTCTCTGGATACTTCTCATCCATTCTTCCACATCCCTGGAAATCTTCTTCGCCTTGATCCACTGTTGGGTATCAAGATCCGACTTGTGGGCATATCCTGGACTTTCTGCACCAGGAACTTGATCAGTTTTCCTGGCAGATTGTGCAGTGTATGTCTTCAGCTGCGAAATAACTTCCAGTTTGAGTTTCCCTTCATTTCCTTTTGCTGAGGTTGGACTCCTCCATGTCTCTTCAAATGCAAATCTCCCCTCGTCCGTGGGAGCGTTCCCAGATGGAATGTGATTTTCCACACTGAACTTTTCTTGCTTCAGTGTCGGTCGACCACATTCCTTTTGGACGTTCCTATCTTCCTCCATGAGTACCAATTTCTTGGCCTCTTTAGGACTGGCGGGATGGGTGGGCGGGAAAGTTGAGGACTTCACTTTTGTAGTCTCACCAGATCCGCTGTCTCCTGATTCTGCAACGTTTGATCATGGAATTCCCTATCGGAGTCTACAATTATGGCTGGCGGTAGATGTACAGCTTTTGCTTCAGCATCACCTCCCCCATCCATTGTTGTGAATTCTGTTGTACTTCGTCTCATTTGCTCTGGGGATTTTGGTGAGTCCATGTCAACCTTCCCCTCGGCTGGACTTTGTGACTGTGTTGCTGTCATTGATTTTGGAGTAGTGGACACTGGGAAAGTCCCCATTCCATTGTCAGTGATAGCACTTTTGCCAATTTCTTCCTTCTCATCTTGATCTTGAGACTTCTTTGTTGATAAGAATTCTTTCATGTCTAGATCGTCTATTGTCGCATTATGACGTTCGATTTCTTGTATTAATTTGAGATTTTTCTCATAGATATACTCGTTGGTGTCTTTTCAGGTATTTACGTCTTCCTGTGGGTCATCTTCCCTAAATTTGTGGATTGTAATGATGTCATCTACGGATAATTTCCATTCTTTGAGCGCTGAGTAGCTGTGTGTCACTTCATTTACACGGCTCTTTACGCTCATTGTATGGTTCTCCCAATCCTTTTCTTCTAATTCCGGTTGTGGTATTAAACGTTCCACTTGTGGTTTGACTTTACGTCTGGGTTGACCTTTCAATCTTCCTGACCATGGGTTATGTCGCTGTGGGGTCATAGTTTCTTCATCCTCTGAAGATTGACTATCGTCATCTGTCCAATACTTCCCCTTGTAGCTTTCCCTGGTCGTAATACTCGCTGCACACGCTGGTGGTGGCATTATTATGTTTCCCTTAGGGATTTGTTTTTGCTCTTCCAAAGCAATTTTGTGATCCTTAACTGGATCTGGTTCGAATTCAATCACTCGGTCCTCTGTATCTTCTAAATCTTCCTTTGTGTAGGGTAATGGTGCTCTTGATAAAAAGTCTGCATCCAGATGCAATGCTCCCTTTTTGTATGTGACTTGGAAGTCAAATTCTTGTAATTTGTTTACGAACTTACTTATCCTGTGATTCGGGTCTTTTTGTAATCGTAAATAACATAGTACTAAATGGTCTGATCTAATCAGAAATTTTCTTAAATAAAGATATTGTCTGAATTTGCGAACTGCATATACGACTGCTGCTAGTTCTAGTTCTGTTACTGAGTAATTTTTCTCTGATTGAATTAATGTCCTTGAAGCATATGCTATTGGATGTTCTCCTCCGTCATCCTGTAATACGCAGCATCCTAATCCTGAGATTGATGCATCCGTGTGTAATATACAATCCAGTTCGGGATTAAAATGGGCTAAGACTGGCTGTGTCATTAGTTTGGTTTTGAGGACGTTGAAGGCAATTGTTGCATCTGTACTCCATTGGAAGCATCTTATGCGTTTTTGTCCTTCAGATTTCCCTTTACTTCCAATCCATGATTGTGAGATGGGACTAGCAATTTTTGCGAAGTCCTTAATGTATTTTCTGTAGAAGCTACATATTCCGAAGAATCGTCTTGCTTCCGTTTCAGATTTCGGTACTGGCACGTGTCTGATGGCGTCCACCTTTGCAGGATCTGGACTGGTGCCGTCCCTGGATACTTTGAATCCTAATACGATTACTTCAAAATATCCGAACTTGCATTTCTTTGGTTTGAACTTAAAGTTCTTGTTACTGGCTCTTAACATCAATTCTTCGAGTGATGCTAATTTATCCAGAATATGAATTCCATACGAAATTACGTCGTCTAGGTATACCATAGCTCCTCTGAATTTGAGTGAGCCCAGCATTTGATCTGCTGCTCGTTGAAAAGCTGACGGTGCAATCTTGACTCCCATAGGTAGTCGTTTGAATGCATATAATCCATCCTGTGTGATGAACGAGGTTATGACTTGGTCATCCTCATGTATTAAGAGTTGAAAGAATCCTGACTCCATGTCAAGTGTATCAAAAATTGCAGATTTTCCAAATTGCATAAGTATGTCATCTATTCTTGCCAAAGGATATACTTGATCTGTAATGGTTTTGTTTAACGCTCGATAATCCACAACTGATCTAAATGTTCCGTTTTTTTTTAATGAGGAATAATGGGCTGCTGTATGGTCCATTCACTTCTTTTATAATGTCTGCCTCCACTTTTGTACTTCCTCTCGTACTTTTTGTCGCTCCGTTGGTGAGCAAGGGAATTGTTTTGCATGAACAGGTGGATTATTTCCCGTATGGATCCGAATGGGATCAATCCACGCTGGTTCCTTCAACTCTCCCTTATTAAATGCGAAACATTCTGGATATCTAGTCAACAATGCTCGGTACTTAGCTCTCCCTTCTTCATCGAGTTCTTCGTTGACGTCAAAACAATCGAGCTGTTCCTGCGTGAGCCTTTTGTGAGCATCACGTAATTGATTGCGTTTAATTTTGATGAGATCGAAATTTTCCTCTGCATGACCTATGGCTGTACGTCCGTACATTGTCTGTGGGCATGGTGCTGGATTAAATACATATGCGTAAGGTTCTTCATTGGGTACTATACCTGCGGCTACTAAAAGTCGCTTGCTGTTATAAAGCTTTTCTGATGGTTGTAGGTAAAAATCCTTTTTGATACGCTTTGGAATTTTGATGGGCACTTTCATATGTCCATAGGCGGGTATTGTAATTGCCTTCCGTGTTTTACATATCATGTTAGCTGGTCCTTTGGCTTCATGAAATGAAAAAATTGACCTGACAAATTCTGTGTCAGCCTTGTTTTCTCCGACATAGAGATGAGTGTCTCTAACCATTGGGACTGTTCGAAATCGGTCACTCCGAATTTCGTGAGTTTTATAGTCTAACGTTATTCCGTAACGTGACAAAAGATCTTCACCTGTGATCATCCGTGGCTCTAGCGCTTCCATCACTAAGCCCTTGAATAAAAGTTTTTCACCTTCAATCATCATTGTGAATTTGGTGAGACAAATTGGTTTTACCAATTCTGCATTGGCCACTGCTACTCGCAGGGTGCTTGGAACTTCTTTATATCCGCACATCTGGGTACTAAGTTCCTTTGAATACAGGATCTTGTTGCTCCTGAGTCTAATAAAGCTGGTATCATCATACTGCAAATTTGCACTTGTAAAGTTGACTTGTTGCCATTTGACAAACGGCATGGGTTGAGATCAATAATTTCTAATTCCTTATCGTCTTCTAACTGGGTTTCTATTCTATTTGCGATTATTGCGTTTATTCTATCTTGAATGTCATCATTTATTGGGGGTGCGTCCCCCTCTGGTAGTTTCCCGACGGGTATGGGCTAGCTTGTCGTTTGTGTGGGCAATTTCTCTTTAAATGGCCCATTTCTCCACATCCGAAACATTTTATGTCGGTTTGAGTGGATTATATCGCCAATTGTCCCGGTATTGGTTGTGACTGCTCCTGGCGATCTGCTTGATTTCTCCAGGAGTTGTTTCTGTCGTTACTTTGGCTGTTCCGGTCCCTGGAGTTACTTCTACCCCTGTTGTTTGTGTTGTATTGTTGAGGTCGTTGGCCTCCTTGATTATTGTTTGGCTGATAACCCTGGTTCTGGTAACCTTGTGGGTTAGCTTGAATTTGTTGCATGCCAGGGTTGGCGTACCCTGCATTTGGTCCTGGACTGTATCCCTGTTGAGGGACGTATCCCTGAGGTTGTCCGTAACCTTGAGTTGGTACGAAAACTTGAAATGGTGCATACCCCTGTTGTGGTGGGTACCCTTGATTCGGATTAAACCTTTGAGGTGGTATGAAACCTTGGTATTGACTGGACCCTTGACTGTTAAAGTCGTTGTATGATGGACTGAACCCTTGGTTCGTCTGTTGATCGTTCCATTGGCGGTTACCCTGGTTATTAGGGTTGTTGCGGTAGTACTGTCAATTTGGACTTTGTCTAGATCCAAAATTTTGGTTTCTCTGAGGGTAACCTTGGTTGTTGGGGTTATAACCATCATTTCTGTATTGTGGTCGACTCCTATCCTGGTTATTGTAGAATCTCTCAGGCGTTGGAGATCTACCTCTATTCCCATAAGTCCTTCGGTCATCGTAACCTTGATTGTTGCGCCCCCTGTCCGGATAATTATTATTATTTCCTGGACTGGGATTTCGCGAGTTGTTGAAGTTTCCCTGACCTGAACTTCGTCCTTGTTGGTCGTTGGATCTGTTCTCTGGCCTCCGGTAGTCCTGTTGTTCTCTTATTGCCGCTACTTTCACAGTAGTCGTTTCCGCTGGAACAGTCTGCATTCCGGAGGTCAACTTCTCTAGCATTTCTTGTACCTTGACAAATCTTGTTTCAATGGACTCTGCTCCGTCCGTTTTTCGATCTTCGTCATACTGTTTGATTCCCTCTATGAAATCTGCTACCGTCCCTGCTGTCCATCCACGGCAGTATACGACGTATTCGGGTGTTAAACCTGCGCGTAAAAGTCTAATTTTCTCCAATTCGGGCATGAATCTATTGACTCTATTAATAAGTGCTAATTTTGCGTCTATGTATGCACATGGGTCTTCATCTGTGTGCATCTTTCGCTTCTCCATTAGCGTGCGTATCATTTGTTCGGTGATACTATATCTTATTAGAAATTCCTCTCGGAATTCATCCCAGTCAATGGTGTCGTATGGTTGTTCCTCATGCAGTCTCCGTTCTGCTATCCAATTTCTAATCCAATCCCTTACGGGTGGATCAAAGATAATCTGTACGTATTGCATCCTGGTTGCAATGGTGTCTCCTCCGAACCTGTTGGTCTGGAGTTCAGCTGTTGCAAAGGCTGTCTCCGGGTCATCCACACCTGGCTTGAATTCTACCTTGGGAAACATGAATGCGGTCATGTCGTCGTCCGGGTGTCGTCTTGGGATGATTTGTACTGGCCTTCTATCCGCAACTTCTTCAATGTGTACTCCTTGATTCGGGTTTATTGGTACGTATGGATTAAGGATGTTAACGTTGACTTGGTTGAAAAAATTATTTCTGTTCACTATCTGCCGATTCCTCCAGTTGTCGAAGGCTTCGAAGTCGTGGTGATTATCGGAGCTACTGCTACTCGAGCTGGATGATGAGCTACTTCCTCCGGAACTCCCGGGGTCACTTCTTGCTCTCCGTCTTCCTCCGATATGTCTACCTCCTCTTGTGCCTCCTCGATTTGGGTTTTACCTTTGTTGAGATGGTCGTTGATTATGTGAATTGTTGTTATAATTTCCTCGTAAGTGGTTACCTCTCCCTGATCCGTTTGGTCCTGGGCCTGGAGGTCTTGGTTGGTTATTTCCGATCTGACGGCGTGCTCGTAATGGCTTGCGTCTTTTTCGGACTTGATTGAGTATGACTTGAATCTCTGCACTAAGGTCTTGAAGTTGGATCCTTGGAAAGAAGTGAGTTTCTCCGGTGTTGTCCACAAATTGGACTTCCTCTTGTATTTCTTCGTCTCTTTCGACGGCTCTAATTGCTGCGTCGTAGGCGTCTTCTACCGTAATTCTTATTGTAAATTGTCCGGGTATTTCTGGAATAATGAAATCCTCTTCGTCGATTCCAATAAAAATGTGTTCAACGTCTGTCGCAACGAGTGTTGCTAGTTTTCTCACAGATTGTTGTCTCCTTTGGGCTGGTTCTGGGATTTGCGTTATTATCTTCCTCAGACTTGTTAAACCTGTAATGTCGTCTCACTGATTTCTGGAAAAGTAGTGATCTAGATGATGAGTAGTCTGTCTGGTTACTATCTTTCACCTGGTTACCTAAACCGAGATGGTCAACGTTGGTGTTACTTGACCTTCCTTTCTGAGGGGTGGTAAATCCTTTTTGAGTTGTCAATGAAGCTATTGCCCGCGCTATAGCCTGTTTGATTGAGCTCGAGCTATTGCTCAGACTTTTAGAAGAAATTTTCTGTGACGTAACAACTGATGTTGTTGATGTCCCTACAGGTGATTTGGTGGGACTTCTATTGAGGTTGGTGAAATTTTGGATAACTGTACTGGATACACGGGGTTCTTGTCCCGTTGAGTCGCCTTCTCGGTTGCCTGAGATGGTTCTTAGTGTAGCTCTAGATGCTGGTTCTAATAAACCCGTAACCGGATTCCGTGTTACTGATGGGTTTTGCTGGTCGTATCTGAGATACCTGGTTAAGATGTCGTCGGTACTAGAATTAATTGCCCTTTGTTCGGTGGTCTCGCTGTTATTTGGGTCCTGTTCCGGACCTGGCCTACTCTCGTTACTGACTCGTCTTTCTTGTTGCCTTTGACCAAATTCTAAATTTTCACTAAGTCTCCCGGATTGTATCACGGTTGTGTACCTGGGTGTATCGTTGAAAAAAATCTGGCTATCCTGGTGTGCCTGGTGACTTCTCAACGACAATACCCGATGTTCTAAAAGAAAACGGATGACGTTTGTCGGGATAAAACTGCTGTCCCTGACGTTCCTACCGTACTCAAATGCACGTGTACGCAACACTTCCCTCTCTTCTCTATTTGGATCTCTGTTATTGTCCCTTCTATGGGTGACTTCAGCTAATCTAAGAAAAAAATGTGTCCACTGGACCGTACCTGTATAAAGATTTTCGGCTAACCTGTGATACACCTCTATGAGTTGTCCTTCCAATCCTCGAACTACCAGAAAATTTTCCACTGAGTTCCGTTGGAAGCCTGCTGAGGTCACAAGTTGTTGAAACGATCCCACTGGTACTATCGCACCTATTCCTGTCACTAATTGTGTGAAGTTGTCCTCCACTCTTTGGATGTCTTCTAGTCCTGGCCTGATCGGTGGTAACTGATCCTCAATTGGGCCTTCCTGTTCTGTAGACTCAGACACCCGGCTGAGTGTTCTTTCAAAACTTACGTCTCCTCTATTGGAAAATCCCGGAAATGGTTTTGATAGGAACCTATCTCGTACAAGTTGTTGTATATCTGGTTGTTGTGAGCTCGCCGAATTCGACTGTGACCTTTTACTTTGGTCGCTAATGCTTAAATTTGATAGTTGTTGATTTAGTTGAGTAGTGGCCTGGTCACGATCACTCCCTATACTGCTATTAGTACGTGGCACTCCTGTTGGTGAGTCACCTTGTTCACTTAATTCGGTTGACTCGTCCGATTGAGTTATTGCCAAATTGTCCCTAAATGATGAGTGCGTACTGAGATTCCTTTGCTGGATGATCTCGGGTGTACTTGATGCTATAGCTATTGGTCTGTTGGAATCTTCCAACTCATCTATTTCCGTTGAGCTTTGCTGATTTATCTGTTGTTCGGATTGTCCAGTAGCGGTGCTGCTTATTCCTCCATCTCCGTGACTTTGTACATCCTGTTGGAATTGTACTCCCGTGTCCTGAGGAATGTCTTCTTTGCCAACTGGGTTTGTCAAATTGCTGACAACCGCATTGTTGGGTGATTCACTGGCCACGTCTTCTATCTCATTTTCTGGAGTTGCGAATCCTTGGTCGGCTTCTTCTATGCTCGTATGATTGCTTCCCGGGTCTGTAATGACCTCAAATGATGACGTAGTAGCACTGCTTGTTGGTCTCTCCTCAGGTTGGTTAAATTGCTTCAGGATTTCCCTGATCGTGGGGTCAGCGTTATGACTGACTAAAACCGTGTCTCCTCTAGCGTTTAGCATGAGCTCACCTATGATTTCGACCTCCTGGTCTTGTTGCACCTGTTGGCTCTCTGGGTTGGTTACCCAGAGGTCGCGTAATTCTCGTTGCATAGCTAGTCTATGGAGATTTTGTCCCTGCGCCACCTTTGTCTTTGATGACTTTGGTTTTTGCGCTGATGTTACTGTTGGTGTTCGTCTAGGACTGGTTGTCGTACCTGTTACAGGTGTTGACACCGTGTCCAAGAACACATCCATGCTTTCATCATTATTGTCAGGATCATTTCCGTGCCCCGTGGCCTGCGAGCCCGATGGACTTTGTGCAGATAATGCCAGGGTTGTGCTGCCGGATTCTTCCATGACTGTAGATGTTGAAGCTGAAGATGCGGAAGAGAGGTCAACACCTGCCGTTGCTGTATTAGCTTTGGCTTTAGCGCCTTTCCTCTCCTCCTTTTTACGAGCAAGGATTTGATCCAAACTCTCCTCATTTTGTGGCACTGGTCCCGTTGATCGCGTTGTCCTTCGAGATGGTATTGAAGGTTCAGGTGGTGGTTCCCTTCTTGATGGATGTTGGTTCTTTTCGGGTTCCATACCTGTAAACGTCCTAACGTTTTCTGGATGGGCTGAAAAATGCTAAGTCGTTTCGTAGAGTTTGATTTTATGAATTTGTTTGACTGTTGTGAATGTGACTTGTCAAAAGTACGACCCTGGAAACCTTCTTAAAACTTATGCCAAATTAAACTTAAACCGTGTTCTAAAATTTCGCCTTGTGTGCCTATGCTTATGTAATCCTAGTTGTTAATCCTAATTGCCAATTGTGAAGTTAAATTTTGACCGTGGAATTTCGTTGCTTATAGCCTAAGTGTGTGATACCTGAACGTCCCTAACTTTAATTGTGACTGTCTTAAACTTAAGCTGCTTTTGATCTTAAATTTCAACTCCTTTTATCTAATGTCCTCCTAGTGTTACCACCTAAATTTTTCTTGTAACCTAACTTTCCTGATCTTGATCCCTTTTGTAACCTATTCCTCCTTAGTCTATACGTCTCTAAAACATTACTGCTCTTAAACTTAATTTCCTTAAACCCTAAACCTCTTAAACTTACTGTCCTTAAACTTACTCACCTTAAAACTTAACCCTCTTAAACTTACTTATTTGCAATGGCTAGTTGCATCTACTCCTTAAATTATCAGTCTTATTGTCAATCAACACTCCTCACATTCGGGCCGGTGTTGCCTAAATTTCCCTAAATACTCCTGTAATAATTTCTCCCAGAATTTACTAAGGACTGTATTCCTTGCTACTAGTTACCCTTCTCCCCGATGGATAGTTTTCGCGTCCTAGTTCGTACCTAAGAACTTCCTTGAACCGATCCTACCATCAGCAAGGCTTGTATCTGACGTAGACAATAAAAACTGAAAGCACCAGAATTTATTGAATTCCTATCCCTATAACCAACTCTCAAAAGCCATGAGCCTGTGGTTTCTTATGCCAATTTCTCTCTACTCTAGCAAAATCCTTCGAGAATGGCTAACTTATGATGTGCTCAAAACCATGAGACATCTATGGAAGAAGCAATAAATATGAAAGTCCCTATGTATGGCCATAGCTGGAAACCGCATACCTAGATTTTAAAGTGAACATCCGTGCTTTGCATGTCCCCTGTTATCCTATCCAAAATCCATGGACCTCCTAACTAGTAATAGTCATTGCTGTTACCTATCCTCTAGCTCGGGCACATTACAAACACATACCTATATCGGTGCGTCAATTATAGCCTCCCCGATTACCTCTAGTAGGCAACAGGCTTATCGGTGCTTTTGTCGGCACTCCATCCGATCACCTCCGTGCTTGGAATGACTCGAACCCTACTAAACCATAAGGTCCCTCCTAATCTTCCCAGCCTCTCGGATTCTACGTGTAATAAAACCTATATACAACAATGATTGCGCTCATATCCTCGGCCTTTCAATCCCTAAACTACGTGGATGAGAATTTTCTTATATGTATGCTTATGTACTATGCCAATATGTCCATGCTCAATGTACCTCGGCCCTTTGGACTAAATTTTGTCAAACCTTAATTAAACTTTCCTAATCACCTCGGCGCTCACATATTTCGGCCCTTCCGAAAAAATTTTGTTTGCCTTACGTACTATACTCTTTAGATAGTTTGATCTACCTATGCTCTCTAACTGAGCTGTTTAGGTTTTAATTTGCAAAATGACTAACTGAAGACTGATATGCTCCGTGCTCACGTTCGGCCTTCCGGATTAACTTTTGAGTCCTAAATATTTGCCAAAACCATGACAAATTGTTTCCTAATTACCCAGCGCTCAATAACTGTCGGCCTTTCTGGTAGAGAATGAAAAGAATGAAGAAGAAAAGAAGTTTGTGAAAAGTCTATGATAGATCCCATTGTTACCCGTGTAAGCCTACACATCAGGTAAAGAAAGTAATTTTCAGCGAAAGAGTTTTAATTGGGTTTTGCCACCTAGCCATGGGGCTCTTAATTACGTAATTTGAAGATTAAAGAGTTAAAGACATTTGCGCTCAATGACTGTCGGCCTTTCAAATGTGCTTATATTAGAAGACGAAAAGAAGGAGAAAACAGAGAAAATTTATTTTGGTTATTTACTGGAAAATTATAGATCATATTGTGCTTTAAACTAAGCTTGTAAAGTAATTTTGAGAGTCTTGTATAAATGAAACCTGTTCTAATTTACTGAAAGATTTAATTGTTTTCTGGGTTCCCTATCCCCTAGCCTGGGGTTTCCCAAAACTTTGAAAGTAATTTTAAGTAAAAGAATTTCAACGCTCAATCCGGCCCTTTCGAAATTAACTTATAATTTACGAAGAGAAAGACTATTATACTGCGCTCAGTCCGGCCCTTCAGTCGGAATAGTACCCTTTACAATACGAACACTGTCTATGCCTACGCTCAAACCCGGCCCTTTAGGCGTTTAAAAAGATAGCAGAAGACTTATTGTACTGGAAGAAGCTAAATTTTGGTGAAAATTTATATGCTCATACACCTACTATGTACTCTGAAAACCACAAAATACATATACATATATGCGCAATTTTCTAATTTTTTTTATTTATGATTTGCACCTAAAGTCTGGTTAATTACTCCTCATTTTCGGTGCGCCTCGCAACTACTATACAAGAATAATGAGCTCCTAAACATGAATTTCTGAACCGTAAAGAAAATTGTATTAACTTATTGGACGTCCTCTTCCCCTAATTTTTCGGATGGGAAAAGTCCCAATTTCACTAGTCACTTAAAATAGTATTTCTGGCCAGTAAATAGTTCTTTTTATAGTGCTGCACTAGGACTTCTGAACTGTTATTTGAATCCGCGCGTGATGATAATTGCCAAATTTTCTTTCTTGAAGTAACATTTTGTAGATATTATTATCTGCCCTTCACGAGAAGTTTCGGGTGGCCCTGGAGAGAAATGATACATTTCGTCCTTATCGGACCCCATACTTCCATCCCATGAATTTTTAAACCTCGACCTACTTGCTTGTTTGGTCTTTGTTTCAGGGTCATCCGCAGGTCCCCGACCTACGGATCCTCCGGGTCCTCACCAAATAAAACCCGAAGGCCTGGCAGAAACATCATGTTACGTTTGTACCCAGGTGAATTATGCTCTCCTGGATACTAGACGTAGCCAAGGTTCGGTTTGTTCCATCCCCTGTTGATATGGTTTCGATGTTAGTGAAACTCATGAATAAATGGAACGTTCATGTTCTGGTGTAGTGAGTTCTGTTTAAATTAACTGGCCAATTTATTGTTCCTAGAACTGATACATTTATACACTAAACAATTTACACTTTACACTAAATAGAATGAATTTCTGAATCTCTTCTTCTCATGAAATTCTCCCGAATTCCATGTCGCCCCGCTTGCAACCTGTTGAGATCCATCCCGGAGGGAATGGACTCTAGGTGCTGCTCCTCTTGATGTTGCTTTCTTGAAGTCGAGATTAGAACTTGTCCTTATTCTACGTGTCTTAATCTAACTCTAATCTAATCTTATTCTATTCTTAGTTTATTGTTTATTAATTAATCTGTGTCATTTCCTTTCCCTTTTCTTATAATTATGTTTCGTCAGCATTTGGCGTCACGTAGCCTTTGCTTTCGACCTTCTAAGTTATTTGCTGACGTGTTTTATGCTTATTCTAATCTATATGTAATATATCCGTAACAATATCACTACAAAAACGTTATTTATTACAGATTACTGTTTGACCACCCTGGGTGAATCCTCCAAAAGATCGGGTCTCAAATTTGACTCAGGGGCTGTACGTTTCAAAATCACAAAATCTCTGGGCGAGTACATCAGGGAAATCAGTCGAAAACAGAATTAACCCTCTGAAAATGACGCTGTTGATGCTGATTAACTTTTAATCACACTGAGACCGAATAAATTGAATCTATTGTTTCTCTAGAAGTTTTTTTTAATTTGAATTATTTCAAATTTTGTACCCGCATGTTTATTTCGGATTTTATTAAATATTATGCATTGTCAATTATTTTAAAATGTGCACAGCTCCGACAGAAAGATTTTTGCACAGCCCAGTCAGAAAGATTTATGCACAACCCAGACAGAAATAATTATGCACGCGAAAGCGTCCCAAAAGTATGCATAAAATGGATGTCCGTTTATGTATAGATACATATGCATAATTATGTTTCGAAATTTTCGATCGGGATAGTCAGTGCTACTAGCATAATGTTTTCAAAAATTATCAAAATTTTATTTTTTTCAAAATTTTGCATTTTTAAAATCAGCTGAATGTTATATCTACTATAAAAAGGGTAAGGAGAGATGCCCTTAGCTGACGCGCCATCCTAGCCACCTTTGCAGTATTTAAATATGCCCGAGCGAACCAAATGGTTTACAATTCAGTTCAGTTCATAGAGTGAACTGAATTGAATTGAATTGTTTTATACTGAACCGAATTGAAGCACAAATTTTAATCCAGTTCAGTATTCAAACTGGATTGAATTGTAAATTTGGAATTGAATTGAATTGTTCCGACCACTAATTAGAAGATACAGAAAGATAAAAGTAGGCAGGAGATTTTGTCAAATGACAACGTTTGCGCAGTCGCTTACATATGTACATAGCATTACCAAGACATAAATATAATATGACCTCGTGCTTTGTATGTACTCTGGTCATTTAGGAAAACTACCTGAGGAAGAGAGAGCAGTTCGCTTTCTTGATAGAATATTGAATAAGTGGGGCGTGGATGGGTTTCCTGCAGTCCTCAACTTCAGAGATGATAAAAAGGAATACAATTATGAAGACATGATATTATTTGGAAGCTACGCAGGAAAGTTCAATTCGCTAAACATTTTGCATGGATTATATTTTGAATATTTAGATTTCAAAAATCATAAGACAGTTTCAAATTCGTTGTCCTAATAATTGTAACTCGTAGAAAAATACTGACAAGCGTTTTGCACCAAAATATATAACAATCGTGATATTCAGTTCGTTTTTTCCTCATTGAATGGAAAAGTATCCCATGAATTTCTAAATATTTCTGAATAAATTTTGGCATATTTTAGGGAATCTGTCGACAGTCTGGAAAGCCCCAGGAAATTTTGAAACATTTGCCAAGTCTCCAGATTTTGTAAATCCATTATTTCACGAAGGAAAACTCTACATGGAAAATGTTTGCTTTGATTGGGTTAGTTTTGTTTTGTGATTCCAAAAGTAATTTAAAAAGGTATCAATTCCTGCTTCAAAATGCTATAAATTTTTATTTCAATTTATAAATAAGAAGTATATACAACCTTATTTACGTCTATAAACGGTAGTTATTTACTTATTTGATGCGGACCAAAACATTTGAGACGAATTTAACGTCCGTTTTGAGCCATCATTTGAGAAATCATTAAATCAATTCAAACAGGATATCAGAAGGCGTCCCTCGCGTTTGCTGAGGTCGAAAGTATTTCCTGCATTTGGAGTTTCCGTTCTCTTGTGACATTATATTTTCAATTACTGAAAAGTATTTTACAAAGGAAGCTGACGCTCCAATATTTATAAATGACCTCTCTATATATATATATAAACAGCAAATTGAGCACTATAATAAAACAAGAAGTGTCTGCATGAATGCCACGTTCTCTGACATCCTTTTGAAACCCGCACAGAAAAAGTGTATTGTTATTGATTGAAACTAATTGAAATCCTACTCAGATTATCCTTGGAAGACATGAAAGTTGTTTTCGAAGAATTCCGACAAAAGGTATAAAATTGCAATTTTAAGCCAAAATGGGATTCGGAACTCCTGGAAATCCTCAACTCTCTCTTACTTGTTAACTGATGATAGTGATCTTGAATTTGACACCTCGTTCGGAGACTCTTCGTAAGAAACAGCAAATGATGATCCGCAAATCACCGGGAGCCAATCAGAATCCAAGAAACCATGGATTTACTGAAATAGTAAATTCTGTATGAATTGTAATGTGATGCAGTCTTCAATGGTCATGCAGTGTTGACAATTTGCAAGGAACAATTTGTCCTACTCATTGTTATAAAATCTACCCTGACCATCTATTGGGTGAACAAGAAAAACTGTTGATTAAAAGCAAAAATGACCTTACATGGAAATGCTTCAGAAACTACAGACGTGCTTATTTTTTTTGCTTCCGCATAAAACCTAGAAAATCTTTTGATTTTCATCATTTCTTAACTGCTCCAAAAATTATAAACGCATTTTGCTAATGATGCAAAAATCATAGAATAATTTTTAAAATTCCAAAGGTGATTTAAAAATCATAAACCGATTTTCAAAATTAAAAAAATTCAATTGTTTTAACTGAATAGGAGAATATTCCAAAAATAGGAAAACATGAAAAGACAATTGAACCCGTAACACTAAATCATTTCGTTCGACGGTATAGTTTTAGTCATTTCAAGGACGTCACTCAAGATCTCACTTCAAAATCCAACTTCAAGTTCCTCTTCAACTCAACTCAAGTTCCGATTTTAACTCAAGTTGGATCTGGCGCTTGAACTAAATGAAAATCGTAAACTTGAAATAAAGTTCCCCCAGAACTCAAAATCAACTAAAACTATAAATCTGAACTCAATTAGAATCTCACACTTGAACTCAAGCTGCTTCTTTCACTTGAACCTAACGCTAGAAAATAATTTCAAGTCAATTTTTCTAAAATAAACGTCAACTCACAGTTAAACTAATATCAGACTTGAAATTCAAGTAAATCTGAACTCACAATTACATTTCAAGTCAAACTTGACCTCGCACTTAAAAATTAACCTGAGCTCGCACTGGAACTTAAACTGAAACTCAACAAAATATCAAAACTTCAATTTTATTACAAATTGCAAACAACTTGAAATTTGAAGATGGTCTTCAAGAAGCTCCGTATTTATTTGTTTGACTACATTCATATTATTTGGTTTCTTCGAAATGCATCAGACTCAATTTTATTTTTACAAATGTCGATATAACCTTTTTTAATTTTTTTAAAAACTATTTATTTAACTATAATTTTTACAAATTTTTAATTTTCTTGCTTTCTTACATTTCCAAAAATAAATGACTACCCGGATGACAAGTGTTTAGAGCTGAAGCTGGGAGATATGCTGGTGGGTGGAGCGGACGGAACTCTCGGAGATTCTCTATTTCGCTGTTCATCCGGTCCCGACGAACTTCGCAGGCCGATAAACATCTTCTGGACTTGGACTCTGCAACATTGCAAGACAAAAGAAATTAGTTGAGGGTTGATGCCAATTGCATCGATGTCACTTCGAAACAAACAAAATTACTTCGCAGCTTCAATTCAAATCAAAATTATTTCGATGCAGCTTCGATTCAAATCAAAATTATTTCGATGCAGCTTCGATTCAAATCAAAATTATTTCGATGCAGCTTCGATTCAAATCAAAATTAATTCGATGCAGCTTCGATTCAAAGCAAAATTATTTCGATGCAGCTTCGATTCAAAGCAAAATTATTTCGATCCAGCTTCGATTCAAACCAAAGGTGTTTCGATAAAACGTCAATTTAAAGTAAAATTATTTCGATGCAGCTTTGATTCAAAGCAAAATTATTTCGATGCAGTTTCGATTCAAAGCAAAATTATCTCGATGCAGATTCGATTCAAAGCAAAATTATCTCAAAGGAGCTTCGATTCAAAGCAAAGGTGTTTCGATGAAGTGTCAA
Source organism: Allacma fusca (assembly GCA_947179485.1). Classification (NCBI taxonomy): domain Eukaryota; kingdom Metazoa; phylum Arthropoda; class Collembola; order Symphypleona; family Sminthuridae; genus Allacma; species Allacma fusca. The sequence continues at coordinate 80,087,357 of OX359245.1, read as the reverse complement.
TTTAGAGTAAAATTATTTCGATGCAGCTTCGATTCAAAGCAAAATTGTTTCGATGTAGCTTCGATTCAAAGTAAAGTTGTTTCGATGTAGATTCGATTCAAAGGAATGTTTACTCGATGGCAATCCGATTAAAAACATGCCTGTGTTTGTTATTTAAAAAATATTGTACTTGCATTGTCGGTAGAAATAAAGTTGTCTAGGCGCAATTTTGATTCAAACTAATGTTGTCATTCCAATATAGATTGAAAATTAATCGATGGAGTTTCGAATAAAAGCAAAATTCCGCATGTCCGAATTTAATGTTATTCGACTTTGCTCTACCCAATCAACAATCTGAGGTATTTCATGTGGGTATTTCTTTTATACACGCAATTTTATTTTTTGGGCTTCGACCTATTCCACGCAATGTTATTTTTTAACAAGTTTCCATTCCATTCAAGGTTAATTTCAGACAGTTTCAACATTCTGCTGCTTTTGCACTTTTACTAACGCAACCAGTGCTGCGGTTTAGTTGTTAGTGAATCTAAAAAAAGCAGATTTTTATTACAAAAGATGAACTATGAAAATGTGTTACAACATTATAAATACCTAATGATTCATAAGTATTTTTGGAGAATTCGAGTGGAAGCTAGTCTTAAGACATTTATAAATGCCATGACGTACTGCACAATTTACATGGCTTAAATAAGCTAACAAAAGACAAACGTTGTAGAATTAGTGCATGTGCACAGTGCTGCGCTCAAGTCAAGTAAATCCCAGACTTGACCATGAACTTGACTTGACCATGAAAGTCAAGTATTTTTCATACGATCTTGAACCATGGCGACTCATGTTCAGGTAATTACTTGAAATTTCACGGTCAAGTAATCAAGTACTTTTTGCGTCACTTGAACATGATCATGTACAACCAAAACTACACTTGACTTGACCATGAGTTGTCCATGACTTGAACCGAAACTATGCTTAATTATATATATATATAAAGGTACATGCATATGCTTAAACTAATTTAATCTCTTTTGTTTTCGCTTGTTCCGAAAACTGCAATAGCATTTAAGATAATTATTAACAAACTAAAAATGCAAAAAAAATTTATCTCAAAATGATTTATCAAAAAATCTTGCTCATTGAAGAAATTACTATTAATGCAAGCTACTACAACAGGTAACTAATTAAATTTGCATGCTGAACATGAGTTGAAACTTGTTGAAAATTAAAATAAGAAGTAGCGAAATGATATTTTGAAAGTGTCTTTGACATGCGCAACTTTATTTTACTTTAATCTGTATATGAAATACACATGGTTCATGGTCAAGTTTCTACATTATCAGACTTGACCATGAACATGACTTGGCACTCAAGTAGTACTCTCCGACCTGACCATGACGCTTACTTGACTTCAAGTGTCATGGTCAAGTTTATAAATTTCCTTACCATGACTTGAATGCTCAAGTTATGATTAATTTTTAACCTGACCATGACCCGAACTTGACCATGACTTGAAATACTCATGGTCTACTTGAAAATGTGCGCAGCACTGCATGTGTAAAAGCAGACGAATATAGGAATCTTGGGAAAATGAATTTTGTGAGTAATAGAAAGTGGCTCAAAAATTAAAATTGCATGGCATTGGGCGCAGTTCCAAAACATAAACTTGCATGAGTGGTGGCAATTGCGATGCCTCCATTTGCCTATTTTAGTTATGTTTTATTTATTTATTTTTACCAATTATTTATTTCTAGGTAATTTGTAGCATCTGTCCTAATCCACTTATTTAATCTATTTTTGAACTCCTTTCTTTTCCCTGTAACTTAAAATTTTCTGACGATTTCGGCCGAGTTCTACTTTCATGACCACAAAATTAATTTCCAACCTCCACTGATCCATATATTAACACTGTAATACATACGTAACTTCCACCAAACTTCCACTCGACTTTCCATCTAAACTTCCACCATCTCCTTGATCATTCCACTAAAAAATACTATGTTGCCCCCTACATGAGTTACTGCAACGTCGAACTCAATTCTTTTCTTTGCCCATTCATTTGAAAATGAGTCGTAAATAAATTTCGGTGTGTCAACTTATGTTCCCCATTTTTTATTGCGTAAAATTAATACGGAGGTGAAAGCACTTGAGTGTTTTAAGTTAAAACTAACTCGTGTAATTAACTATAAAAATACAGGGTACCTTTGAGGAAACAACTTACTGTTACAAAATAATTATATGTACAAGGATGATGGCCAGATTTTAATGGTGTTGTGTAGAATTATGTCGAAGATATGATAAAAACCAACCACTGGAAAACCACGTGATTCTAAAGAGCTCAGTTGCCGAACTTACCGGTGAACTGATTTTTAACAAAACTTTTAAAACGTTTTTAGCAAATTCCGTAACAACTAATGATTAATGGTAAGACGCAAAATTTTTAGCGTTGCGACTTACTTTTCCCAAGAAATTAAAACGCGGATTTACGGTTTGAATAGTCGCATACAGGGGGCAACGCTTTAACTATCTCCAGTTCGCACTTTGTGTTTCACCCACCAGAACGCAGCGAGATATGTTAATTAACACAGGGAATCAGGTAGGAGGACCTTTCATCTAATCAAATTTAGGTGAAAGATCTGGAAGGTAAACATGTGAGAAATTTTGGTGGAATGTTAAGTGGAAGGTGAATTGGAAGGTGGAAATCCTGGTGGAAGGTGGAAGGTCATTTTTCGCCCGGGAAAGAAGAACTCAGCCGACGATTTCTGATCATTCTCTGGGCTCTCAGGAAAGCTAAAGGAAGTTATACAATTTTCTTCACCCTAGTTCACAGAAAATGGTCAAGTGTAAACTTTTTTGACTCTCCCATTTTGTAGAAAATTTTATTTTAGAACCTGCGAAAATTGTTCTACTCCGACAGCTTAAAAACTCTGGTTTCGGGGGGCTTAGTTCCTCGAAGTAAGGATAATTTTTGGGAAAATGGGAATTGTAATCCTTTTTGATTTTACTCTTCTAAACGTTTGCTAAGAACCAATTTCATGGATCGGATTTGTCGTGGGATCACAAATCATTTCTTGTGGGGACAAATTTTTGTTACCAATTACGTCCCGTCTCGCGTCCCGAGTGATTTAAATAGGTTTTTACTCACCACTTGTCCAGAAACCAGAGTCGATTATAGTTTTTCCTGTATTTCGATCATTCTATTTTGAAGGTGCAAACTGGAAACAATTTTGATATAAAATAAATTAAATTAGCATGTAATTTACCATCACCACCCATTGACAATTTGACTGGTCCCTTAGACTCGAGACATTTTTGCTGTGCGTGTTCACACTTCAAAAGAAAATACCGTTTTTCAACGCCTCTCATTGTCAGTGCTACAAATTTGGAAACTAAATTTCATAAATGTAATAAAAATATCACCTCATTGCAATGAAATTAAATTGATGTGAAGAGAAACCAAGGCATTTACATTTTGGACTATTCCCTTCCTGCGTCCCAATACGTTTATATGAATATTCTGAAGCTAGTGAACGTTTGTGTCATGAAAATGTCAAGCTTGCTCTGTTTTTGTTTATCTTTAAAAGCCACACGCCTCCTCAAAAACTGGGTCACCAGACGGGCATTTTGGGAAATTTCAGATGGGCAAACAAAAACTATAGGGCATTTTTAATTCACGATATTTCAAATATCCTCGAATTTGGTTTCCTTAATTGCTCTTGACTTGATTCTGTTTCGTCTTTTATTCGGAAACACTAGTTAGTCTAGATAAAAACATTACGTAAAATTTAAGTTTTATTTAAAACTTAAAATTTTAACCGAAATTTAACACTGGGATTTTGAAGACCCATATGTTCCTAAAATAATCAGTTTTCAGCTTATTGCGCATAATGTTAATTTCCATAGCAGATTATATTTCAACTAAAAACTCGAAACCACATCACAGCGTGTATAGCACATCCTAACAGTATTGTACAAACGTTTCGGTACGACAGCCAAGAATTTGAAGCAAGTTTCAAAAAATACAAAACTTTTAAATTGTTGGACACATTTTTTTACAGAACCGTGAAGTAGCAAATTTGCTTCCACATAAAAAATTTGTGTTGTTCCCGTATCTCGAATCTCATGGGTATAGATTTTTGGAATTTATAGATTTAGGGGCTCCATTGTTTCGAATCAGCTTCCATTTAAAGCTCACTTGTTTCCATGCAGCTTCATTTTAAAGTATAATTATCTGGATACATTTTCGATTCCAAGCAAAATGGTCTAGATGTAGTCGCGATTAAAAAACATCTCGATGTAAATTGGAATAAAAGAAAAAAGTTCGAGACGCATTTTTGACTGTCATAATATTTAAGATGTAATCTTGGAAGAAGGAAGGTTACTTCGAAGCGATTTCCATTGAAAATAAATTTGTCACTCCAACTTTGATTGAAAGCTAAACTGTCCCAATGTAATTTCGATTAAAAATAAATATGTTTTGGTACAGTTTTTGACTAAAAGCAAAACGTTGTGTATTGAATGGGGGAGCAGTAATTGAGTGCTGCTCAATTATATTTGCCTGAAAATAGACAAATTTTCTTCTATTGAAATTCCCTGTCGATAATTTTAGTTTTAATTCAAAGCGAATCCATCTGAACATTTAAGTTCTTTCTACACAAAACACTAATTGTAAGTTGCATTTACGACGCCATGCTTAACAGAATTTGATTTAATGCCACCGCAGATATATGCCGTTGGTTGAATAATTAGGCGTGAACAATCTTAATTTGAATCGACTTTCCTCTAAGGAATAAGTAAGTTTAAGAATTTGCTGAAGATATTTAATTTATACACACATGTTTATTTTTTGAACTACGTCCTATGCCAAACAATGGCATGTTTTGAGCAACTTCACATTCCTGTTATTATTACTTTCAGACAGTTCCTAAATTTTTGTAGGAGATGTGTCTGATTGTTTGTAAGAGCTTTTGAACATTCGCACAAACAACCACTTTTGTGGTTTGGTAGCTTAATGAAACTTCTAAAACAAAAATAAAAGGCAGATTTAATTTAACTACGCAATGGTAATAATAAAAACATATGCTCCACCATTATTAACATCAAAGGATTCATTTGTTTCATATGAAGTATACTGGCCAAATGTAGTCATTCTTTGGATAGCAATAATTGTGACGTGGGTGAACCCATTTGCACAATTTACAAACTATAAATAAATTAAAAAATGACAAATTTTGTGGAGTAAGCTTTGTGCCAAAACAAACGGATATAGGAATTGTCAGAAAATAAACATGGTGAGGAATGGGATGTAGCCCCAAAAAAACATTGTGTGGCATTGGACGTAGTTCCAAAAAACAAATGTCCGTGCATATTGGCACTAGCGATGCTTCCTCTTGCTTGATCTATTATTTATTTCTTATTCATTTTTAATAATTATTACACATTTACAGGGTAGCATACCTCATAATTTTACAAATTTTGTACAAATAAATGATTTTATAAATATATTTAGCTAGTTATTAGTTAAAACCATTGGTAGTTTATCGTTAGCCATAATTACCATACAGTGGCATCTCTATTAAGTGCTGGGAAATACCCAGTACACGTTATTAAATTTGTAGTAGGTTGTACGATGTTATAAATTCATTGTACCAGACAGTTACTGAACCACAAAATGAGATATGACAATGTTAAATGGCACGTTAGAAAGATTGGTTCTCTCGTTTGTGGAGGGGGTTTGGGTCGAAAGGAAGAAGTACCAGGTGTGTGGTTGGTACTAACTGAAAATAAACTGTTAATGACAACGGCAAAACACGTAAGATATAGCGAGTTGTTTTTGGATGTGCCAGAAGCATTGGGGGAGTAATTTTTCTGAAACAGGTGCTGACAGCAAGGAATATGTTTTGATTCCACTGGAAACAAACTTGACATTAATGAAGACAAATTTGTTCTGACAATGAGCAATCTTGGAAGTTACACCGAGTGTTTTAAAGAAGCCAGGGATTTAAATGGCATTATTACCAGTTGACTTGATGTTTGGAATTCGCAAACAGACACTAAAATGCTGGGGGTGAATCAGAGCATAAGGAACTGATCTATTGCTGAATTTAATAAATGAATATGTAAGCGAGGTGGTATCTGATTCCTCTTTGACAGAACCAGTTTTTCTTCAAATAACACCAACTGTGCTCTCCGTGTGGTGAAACATACTTAGTAGCACGTTCGTTATTTCTCATTGTTAGTCCCTGATTTCCTTCAATTGTTACCAACTATGTTCTCGGTGGGGTTAAAATACAATTGTTGGAACTTCCGTGAATTGGTAAATATTAATACCTAAAATATTCCTAGTGCAGTGACTAAACTTGTTTTGCGGATGGAATCTCTTAGGATTGAAGGGGCCTCTCGCAGGATTCGCTGATTACATATGTTGTAGAGTTATAAATTTTCCTCCGATACAGTAGAACGTGAACTGTATTCAGGTTCAAAAAGTGCCTGGTACAATGTAGCATACCAGGTAGATATTTTTCCTGGTACAAGAAAATGAAGTTTATGTAGCGTGAACTACCATAATCACACCAAGTTTATGATCAAGGGCCTCCACCAGGAAGGAACGTTTATCTCAAATAATTGTGTTTTTAATTTTAGTTGCAATTTCAAAAGTGTTCATAGATTTGCCTTCCAAAAATGAAATGTAAGAAATGTAATGTAACTTTCATTATGATCAATTACATTATTAAGGAAGAAACTGTAACTACAAACTAGCTTTCCTTAAACATTTCTACGTGACTCAGAGGACAATTTCATGTTTTATTCTGTCGAAACGAGAATCGTATACTTACTTAAGCATAGTAAATGTTACTTTCACTCTGGCTCTCTAGCTGTGATTTTTAGCTACATGAGGGAGCCTCAAGTAATTAAGACTTGACTATCTTTTCTATGGAGTCATGCAAGTCAAGTCTAGTCAAGTCATGTGTTTTCGCAAGTTGCCTTAATCTATTCTAGTCACGTCACATAATAGTAACACCATTCGTAGTCACGTCTAGTGTATTCTTTTACGTCCATTTTGCTTCCTAGTCAAGTCTGACTAGACTAGGGCAGCAGTGATCGTTGCAAATGCGATTCCCGTGGATTTATAAATTCCCGCTGATTTGTTAAATGTTCTAACAGCCAGGGGGGTTATTCTCGAAAGACTAACGATCGTTACTTAAGTCGCAACTCTCGAGTTACGATAGTTGGGATTCTCAAAACATTTTGAAAATCGCCAGTTTTCAGAAAATCGCAAAAGTTGTCGTAACTTTACGGCAACTAAAAGGCAGTCGTAGGTACTTACGATAAAGCATTATTTATACTTCGGGGTTCATTTGAACGCCGTTCTGTCATTACAAAATTATTTATTTTTATTTTTTACGTAGTCCTTTGTGACAGGGTTAATTTTAACAATGGAGTTATTAGCTGCACTGGAAGACGAAAAACGAAGAGAGTTTAAAAGTTGTTCTGGACCGCACTAATCCATTGGAAGTTTTTGATGACCAAGGACTAATTATGCTAGATTTCCTAAAGTCGAAATTTTAAAGTTGATAGAAATGTGTAGTGTGTGAGAGGTGTCTCACACATCCTTATGGGAGTACTCATACTCCCATACTTATGTATATTTAAGGGGAAGTGGGGTGATTGGAACTGGGAGTTCCAAATCCTCCTCCACTTCAGGTTTAGTCCTGCTGGACTATTGCGATACATTAATAAAAGAGGTAGTAGCTTGACTCTCGAAGAACACACATCTCTTCCGCTCTTATTCTCCCATAAAACTTAGACTCTAATAAATATCTTCGAGACTTTCATAAATATCTTAGAGATTTTAATAAATATCTTAGAGCCACTTTATAAATTAAAGTTTAACTCGACTCTCAATTAATAGCGTGGTATTCGATGCGTCAAATGGCTTCACTATATTTGACACTGCCGTTCAAGGAGTTTCGAGTTTTTGAAAATGATTCTTTATGTGAATGGAATTAGCTGGAAATGAACACAGACCTTTTTGAATTTCAGCATTTCGTAATTACTGCAAAAATTATAAATATCTTTTGCCAACGTTGCAAGAATCATTTTTTTAAATTCCAAAGGTGGCTTAAAAATAGTAAAACGATTTTCAACATTAAAAATATTAAATTCTTTAAACTCCTTATTTGTATTTTATACAATATGAGCTATTGCATTTGTAGTAATTACCATCAATTTTATACAACCTATAATTCAATAGCTTTAGTATTGTGATCAATTCAGTATCAGTGTATCGTTTTAAAAGAATGAGTTTATGTGATAGAGACTTACAGTTGGAAGGCAATCTCACGTGATCAAAAAATATCGTTAATGCATTTATGGTTAATTTGCATATATTTAGTCTCGTCATAGATTTGAAGCAAAAAGTTCCTGTCATTCCAAAATGACACGCTCTCGTCCAGGATTAATTATGTGTCTATATTTGGAGCAAGAACAAACTGAAGTAATTAAGATCACTTAAAAAACCTAAAGAAGTTTCTTGGACAAAACATCCCATAATGAAAACAAATGAACCCCACCCTGGAATGAAATCACATCACCTCATTCAGACATGTACAAATAAGAAAAGACAAATAAAGAATTGCTCGCCTAATTATTTTCCCGTGATATTTGCTTATAATATAACATGTATATGTGTACAGGGGTAAGTTATGCTAATGTTTTAATATTTAAATTTGTACCATAACTCAAAAGCATAATCCTCTAACTATTACAACCCTACATTATTATTATACCCTTCGCCCCCTGTTGTGCATAAATTACCAGGTCCATTACCGTTTACTGCACGTATATAATTCCATCTACATTGCTGTTTTTATTTGCGGATCCAAATTACCAAATCAATATATCAACAAAAATTTATATTTTGTCCTAGTGACAACTCTTCCTCAAATTTGTAAATTATATACTGTAATTATAATGAACGTAATAAATAATTTGAGGCCGCTTAATCCGACTCAGACTCAGCATGTGACTTCGTGTGATCCACCATACTCGCTAGGCTCGGAGTTTTGACCAGGCACATGGCACACTGAGCCCATGGATTTTTACGTTGAATACCTCTTCTTGGATGACCTAGGCCTCTGGCTCGACAGCTTCTTGGACGGTAACCATGGGACTCGGTCCTGCGGTCGGTCCCAAACCAACCTCGGCTTCTGAAGGTTTGACCCCTCCATTTCTCTTCATCGACCCCCAGTGGGCCTCCTTGCCAGCAAAAAATGCAAGGGTATCCAAAATGACCCGGCTTTCTCGATCCCGTTCCTCCAGGACTGCCTTCCGTTTTTTGCAGACTTCCTCTGTCGTGTCGCAACCCTTGCAACAGGAAATACAAAATTTCCTTGGCAGGCTATCTGGCTGTTGAGTAAGTATCCGGTGCAATGGTCGGACTCTGCCCCACTTTGGGAGTGTGTAACTACGTAACCCTTCCAAATCGTCCGCCAGAAGTCCAGGAGAATAATCCGGGAAATTTCCTGGCCGTCGTTTCAGGTCTTACAGCTGGATCCGAAGGCCCCTATGAACATCCCCTCTTGCTAATTCAAGGTAAGAGTCGAGAAATTCCTTTCTGTACCTATCCAGAACCGTCTCGGTTGGGAAGATATTACCCCTGAATTCCGAACAGCTGAACTTGATAGGCGGGCTGCACCCATAAAATCTTGCTGCCCTCACGGATTCCTCCAGGAGAAAATCCAGCGTCGGATCTATCCGTAACTTCGTTCTCATCTGCGAAATGAGAAGGGCATTCACCTTTTCTCGCTCCAGGATCTTCTCGTCAATCTCGGGGTTTCTTCTGGGTCCAGGTTGAATTGATGTGGCCTTTTCCGCCTCACAGGTCTTATCCATTTTTGAGCAGTGAATTCTTCCCGTCTAAAGCCCAGGAAATAATTGGAACAAGAAATAAACAACCACAGGTTCGTTAAGTACTTAAATTAAAAAATATTTCTATTCCCTTTGTATGCCCCGGAAACAAAACTTCCAGGCAATGTACTAAACGCTCTTTTTAGTATTTTGACCTATATAAACGGAGATAAAAATAAAAATAAAAATCACTTACTACCGACTTCTTTGTTTTTCACAAAAAGAATTAGCAAAGAATCCAGGCGTTTCTGAAATTCAAGGGAACCGACTACAACAGGTTATAACTTTGTTTTTTCGGAAATTACACCATGGATCGTTCAGGCTCTCGTCACCTCGGGAAATAACTCACAAATACTCTGACGAGTGAACTCGGCCCAGATATTTATAGGCAGTCTACAGGTAAGCACTGCGTATTTGGATTTATTTAATTTAAATATTTCCTTAAAATTATATATATTTCCCCCCAAAAATATATAAAAACTCAGTCCATTGTTTTTCCTTTCTTGAATCTTCCCATAATTATGTAAAATATATAAAATGCTCATGAATTGTTTTATTCAGGTACTAATAGTGTATTTACATTTTTCAGGTCATGGCTCCGTGGATTAATGTATCATTAATTCTTACTGACCCCAACTCGATTCAAATCCAAACGCGGAAAGACGGGCCGCTCCGTAATCAGCTCGGAATTTCCTGACTTGAAGAAATAGAGAGAAGAAATACAGGTAGGTATTTTTAAAGGGAATAATTAGTGGAAAGGAAACACTTGATAGCTTTAAGTTATTTCTTTAAACTAGTTACCCTTATTCCTAATACTCATTTGATTATTAAATATATATTTTGTAAACTCCCCTTAGAGTCCCAATTTGCGTTACAAATACCTAACACTTATTTAATTTGATTATATTAGTGTTTAACGTAAGTTAACTCCCTAAATTAACCCCCGGCACTAGTACTACATGACCGAATGAGGCTGTTATTACATCATTTAAAATAAAATAAAAAAAGGTAACTGTCTAAGCCTGGTCTCAATTACCACACCACCAGGTCGGGCATTATGTCAGTAGGGAATCTTTCGGGTTTCTTCTTTAACTCCCGGCTTCCCGTCATTTTCTCCGGGGGATGGTTTCTCTACGGGCTTGAAAAAACTTTGTCTGGGTTGTAACTCTTCCCGTACATCTGGGCTCGATGACGCTGGCAACCTGACTCGTCTCAAAGGCTCTCCGGGCGACCACTTTAGCTGCTGGCCTGGAAGATATTGGATTTTTCTCCAGTTGTGGGTAGTGGTCGGAACAATTCAATTCAATTCAAAATTTACAATTCAATCCAGTTCAAACACTGGACTAGATTAATATTTGGGTTTCAATTCGGTTCAGTAAAAAACAATTCAATTCAATTCAGTTCACACTATGAACTGAACTGAATTGTAAACCATTTGGTTCGCCGGGCATATTTAAATAATGCAAAGGTGGCTATGGTGGCGCGTCAGCTAAAGCCATCTCTCCTTACCCTTTATATGCTATTATGTTGAGCTCATTTTAAAAATGCAAAATTTCGAAAACAAAACATTTTGATAATTTTTGAAAAAATTAAGCTAGTAGTACTGACTGGTAAGTGTAAAAAAATTCCATTGAACCGTTTGTCGTTTCTGATTTTTTTACGTACGAACATGCATTACGATTTCTACCAATAAAGAACTCCTCCAAGAGAGTGGCCTTAAGAATGTTCACAAAAAGTTTGAACAAAATTGGTTTGGAGGAAAACGTCGGGACAAACAATCCCAAGCATCCACGGACAACAGATCTTATAATGGGGCTGACGCCACCCTACAAATATTAGCACATTTTAATGGTGGATGTATTGACACAAAGATGGTGCTAGACTTTTCCTTACAATATCGGCTTTGATTCAGCCTGAAATTGTTTTGAATTGGAATTCAAAGAAAACAATTCGATTCGATTCAACAGGTAAATTGAATTATTCGGTTCAGTAAACGGTCGAATTGAATTGAAAAATCCCTGAATTGAACTGAACTGAATTGAATTGTAAAATTGCAATTTAAACTGAATTGGTCCGACCACTAGTTGTGGGATGGAATCCCGGCTGGCTTTCGACCTGGCTTTCGATGATGTCCTGGATCTAGTTTCACTCACGAAAACTTGGCTTGGTTCGGAGGTTTCGTCGCTACTCCTACGTAAAGTTGGCACCTTAGATTTTCCAGGAACCACCGAAACTCCTTCTCGTGGTACAGGGCTTTGCGTCATTCTTCTGCTTGGGGCTGGCTCCTCATGGGAATTATGAATATGGTTTCGGACGGCCTCTGCAAATGACAGACTCTTCGCTACAGCTTACACCTTTCCTGAAGAACTTCGAGAGGTATTTGACCTTAACGTCCTGCGTAAACTTGTTGTACTCCCGCTGCTTCGGTTGTGAGAACTGTTGGGGGGTTCATTCCCCTCATTCCCGGTGTCCCTATTTCGAACTTTCCTCCAAAGCGTAATCGAGTCTTTTGAGTATTCGATTCTGGTAGGCGTTACCTTCACTAGTGAGGAAGTTGGTACGCTTGTCTCAACTCTGGCTGGGAATGGATTTATTAGGGGCATCCAAAACGGGCAGTAATCCATCATCCACTCGAATAAGTCTGGCGAGCTATCTCCATTAGCATGAGTACATATGCAAGATCGGTCGTTGTCCTCCAGGGTATCCGGTAGTCTCTCAAAATGTCTTCTTTCTTCCATAGGGGTTGACGCCGCCGTGGGAGAACCCTATATCTTTGCTGAAGTATTTGAAAGGACTCTAAACGTGTTTTTTGGACTAGTCTGGTGTTCCCGTAATCCACTCACTTCTTTAGTGGACTCCCGGGAACTTTCTGATAACAGACTCACATTCTGCCGAGAGTCTGTATTTTTCAAAAATGCAGCTGAGCTATGTTGTGTCTCTGGGGAGAAGTAGTCACTCCTGGCTTAATTTGAGGACGGGGTAGTATTACTTTTCTTTGCCCTTTTGGTCGGTCCTGTCTCCAATCCACTGGCTGTGCCTGACACTGATCTATATTGGTCTCCAAGAGATCTTTTTGAACCGCTGTCTGTCCCTGACTTAGTAACACTTGGCTGTCGAAATTCCTCGGGAATGGGAATGGCTTGGGGCTTTTTTTTAATTACTAGATCCGCGGTTTCTGCTCCTGTAGGGATCAGCTGGAAGTCAATGCTAGCTTGGTCCCTAATATACTCAGTGAGTTGGGAATAAGGTTCATCTCGCTCTTTCGGTGGGACCGCTGGAATGTAAATATGTTTAATGCCTTTTTTCTGTGTTTTAGTTACCTAAACACACTCTTCGAAAACTTCAAAGGCCTTCGGGGATCTGACTGGTGATGGTGGGGGATTGTTCGGAGGATATATTAACAATCTCTCAATCTATCACAGAAACGTCGCCTGTCATGCTCTGGGGATCTTCTACTTCGTTCGGGGGTTCCACTGGAGGTAGGATTAACTCATGACCATTAATACTGGAAATTGAATCGGAGATCAGTGCTCCCACGTTAATCCTATTAGTGGAGTCATTCCTCAGTCGCTGATTGTATTCCGAGGGGATTTAAAATAATTCCGAAATTATTTTTCCGTCCTGGGAATCTGATATTTGAACTCTTGGTTGACCTTGAGCACTTGTCTCTAATCCGGACCTAGCTCTCGTTCGTACTGGTGTCCTCACAACTTCGCGGGTTGTACTCTTGGGGGAATAAATTCCTCCTTTGAAGATCGTTGGGTTGACCTCGGTTGCGACCTCTGTGGTGACCTAGCCGCATTCAGTTCCTCCTGAATTATCGCCGCCAACGGTGCCAACTTCGGTATGGCTGGGACTTGGTTCTGAAGTAAGTCCAGTAGAGGTATTGGGTTTTCGGGAAGTTCCTCGCCCAAGTCAAACGATAAAGTAGAGGGACTCAATGGACGTACTCTCCTAGGCTGTCGTCTCTCCTGGTATTGCTCCTGTCGAGGTAATTCTTGGAACGAGGTTTGATTTTTAAACTCGTTAAGAACCTTATGTCTGAAAACTTTGGCGTACTCTTCCTGCCACGCCACCGGTGGTTTGTAAGCCTTTAACTTGTGGGAATGCACTCGAATTAGCCTGTGCTTGCTAAGCTGGCAACCTCTATATTCAACGATGAAGGATGTATCTCCACGTGCCTCTACGATCTCGTAGGCCCGATCCAGTACAGCTGGAGCCCCCTTCGTGACGAGTCTGCGACCTTACTAGGTCTCCCACTCTGAAACAGTTTGGTTTTCGATTTTTCTGGTACTGCAGTTGATTATTACCACTAACGTGGCCCTGGAATTGATTCTGATAATAAATCGGATTTGCCTGACTGAACACTTGAGGTGGTTGTTGATAGAGGGCCTTGTTCTGGTTAAGCTGGTAATCTGCTTGATTAGGCTGGTAGGTATGGTTCTGATTTTGCTGATGAAACTATTCTGACCCGGCTTGTGACATATGTTTGTATTCATAAACTAACTTGGACCTGTAATGTCTGGGGTGAAAACCAATACTTGTATTGACTCCTTTGACATTGAAATAAAGCACATTATTATTATTATTATTATAGAAACGGGTTTTAAATCTGGTTGGCCGAATAGTTGTTAATTTGTGAACATTTGAATGAAAATACGTCGACTCTTGCAGAATGATAAAACACTACTGCAGATCCTCAACTCCATGCTCTGTAATCTCTTGCGTCATTCATGTTTTCAACGAAATTTTCATCGTTAAAAATCACAAGAATGCCTTCAGTCCATTTTACCAATTCAGAAATATAAAAATCTCTCACGCATAGCTCCAAATGGTTTAAGTTATTTCAAGGACGTAACTCAAGATCTCACTTCAAAATCCAACTTGAAGTTCTCAACGCAAAAACTCAACTCAAGTGGGATCTCGTGCTGGAACTAAATGAAAATCGTAAACTTGAAATCAAGTTTCCTCCAGAACTCAAACCCAAATAAAACTATAAATCTGAACTCAATTAGAATCTCACACTTGAACTCGAACTGATTCTGACACTTGAGCCTAACACTAGAAAATATTTTGAAGTCAATTTTGCTAAAATGGACGTCAACTCACAGTTAAAATAATATCAGACTTGAAATCCAAGTAAATCTGAGCTCACAATTAAATTTCAAATCTAACTTGAGCTCGATATTAAAAATTAACTTGAGCTCATACTTAAACTTAAACTCAACAAAATATCAAAACTTCAATTTTATAACAAATTGCAAAGAACTTGAAATTTGAAGTTGGTCTTCCAGAAGCTCCGTATTTATTTGCTTGACTACTCTCATATGATTTAGTTTCTTCGAAATGCATCAGACTCAATTTTTTACAGACGTTTATTATTCAGACAGATTTTGTATCTGTCGATACGACTTTTTAATTGTTGAAAAACTTATTTATATTAATAATTAATAATTATTTGTAACAATTTTTAATTTTCTTGCTTTCGTACCTTTTTGAAAATAACTGACTGCCCGGATGACATGTGTCAAGAATTGAAACTGGGAGATATGCTGACGGGTAGAGTGGACGAAGCTCTTGGAGGTACGCTACTTCGCTCACTGAACTTATCTGTCGGGTTGAAAGTTGCCCCGCCAAGTTGTAAGGTGATTTGATTCGTCGTCAGCATTTGTGAAAATAAAATTCAAAATATTAAACGACAGAACGATTTATTTATTGCTAATTTATGTAACTGTTTTATGTACTATTTTTTTTCGTTTTGCACTATTGCGCTTCGTAGTACCTCAGAATTTATTTTAACTTTAATGTACGGTATTTAAGAAAGTACTGCTTAAAAAATATTTTGTGGTACAAGATTTTAAAAATCACTGTTGACTTAAACATCAAATCCCTGCCAAATAAAGTCAATCAATCTAAAAATCCCTGTTTTCATACCAATTTTCCCTGAAAAATGCTAATAGAATAATAAAAAGGACACCCGAAAGCAGTACTTTTAATTTGACAGGGGGACCCTCACTTGCTTGAATTGTTAAATCCCATAAGAGAAATCATTTTAACAACTCGAGCAAAATCCAAACCAATGCTCAAACACAACACCAAATATTTGCCATTTTTTAGCGTGGCAGTGCTAGCGTTGTTCGATTAATACATTGGTACGAGAAATACGGAGTAATAAAGCATGCTAATCTTACCTTTTTTTCGGTTTATACCACTCCAACTCACGACATTTTTGAAACCTTCACACCTACTCTTTACCTGTGCTTGTAAGTAGGAGTGTGTTGTTGTGGTTATCACTCGCGAGTAGACTCCATGTGAGTTCCAGCGATTCCGAATTCAGGTCTGAAAATTTTGCAAAAACCACATTCAAAAACGTTCGGAGTGTAATATCCAGTTTGAGTCGGATAATTTGAAGGGCGTTTACTTTGAGTCCTAATTTATTAATTTAATTTAATACCTCTCGCCCGCATGGTGTTCCAATCGATGCATCGTGAGTAAATGTAAAGATGGAGAGATAAACTGCAGTGGGCAGTGAGAAGAGGAAACGATTATAGAGAGAAAGACTTTATTGACACTGCTTCTCAATGGAAGTAGCCCTTATGGACTCAGTATATATACTAATAACAATTTTCAATTAAGTAACTAATTAGTATAATTTATGACTTATAAAGATGATTATTATAAATTAATGCACTGTTCTTAAAAACTAAAGATAATATTTCTTCAATAACTTTCATTGGTATCCTAAACCGTTTTAGGAATGATGCAAAAAAATTTGAAATTGTTCCTCGTGCCCCAATGTATAATCCAAATGTTTCCATTTCTTTTAGATTGAATTTTGATTTAAAGTATGGGATACATGGATCATAAATTGATTTCTTTTCTTGATTCACTTTTTCAGGCTGATGAATATCTTGTTCCATTCGTATTGTTGTATCTAAAATGTACCCTTTTTTAGAGTTTGGTTCAATTGCAAGAATATCAACTCTTCTATTTGTCCCATTTTCATCCTCACAGTATACTTCTTCTTGGACTACATATTTATTTTCTTTAAATTTTGTAGCTAATACCGTACGGATACTGTGATGTCGATTATTACGTAATAATTCTCCTCTGGGGAATTTGCCATGGATATGTCCTAAGGTTTCAAACTCATTGCAATAACGGCAATTGCTATTACCTTGGCTGTAACCGGGATTTGATTTATTAGGCAATACATTACCATTCATTTTGATTGCATTTATCCATTTAGATGTTGATAACCCGAATTTATTAGTTATTCATTTGTTTGCATTTGGACATTGGGAAAATTGCGCGACACTTTGTCCTTTACTTGGAAGCTTACTCCATTTTTCATATTCTATCTTTTGCAACTCATTTTTAATAAGTTTATCTTTTCTTTATCTTCTTTTTTGATTGTTGTTTGTATGTGTTATTTATTGATTCTTCTGTATTGCTTCCAGAAATATCTTCATCTTGATAGATGTCAACAAGAGATGATTTGAATTCTTCGGTCATGTTTAGAATATCCGAGCATTCATTTTTGTCAGTTGTAAAATTTTTTATAACATTCAGAACTTAAATACCACTATTTTGTAGATTGTCACATGCATTATAATTTTGAATGTTTGCTTCCCATGAAGTTTTAATAATTCCCAGCCCTTTTACCTTACTACTAGAATAAATCATAGCGTCAGGGGTTGATGTTGGTATTTGCAAAATTTCTTTAACTGCACTTTTAAGGATTTTATCCACTTTATCAAAGAATGAAGGTGACATTTTATTTAAGGGAATGTGCTGTAGGGGGGAAATTAAAATCGGCCCGATAAATTCTTTTACGATATTCAATTTTTGGTCTGGATTGAGGAATGAAGTTGCAACAAGTCCTTAATTTGACCTCCAAATTTATGGAGTAATTTATCTTCATGGCATACTATTTTATCATTAAAATGTATACCAAGATGCATTTATTTATTTAATCAAGTCATCTGTACATAATTCGCCTTTCACCAGTATAATACAATTGGATTTTCTAGAATTTATTTGCAGTCCTAATTCGTCATAAAGTCCAATAAATGTTTGGTTGAGATTGATAGAAGATGTACGAGAGTTTGCCGAAACGTCTGAATCATCAGCAAAGTTTTGGTGAGTTTCGTTTGGGAAGTCAGGGTGAAGCTGTAAGCCATACATACGTTTTACAGATGGTTCATTTAATTCCATAATCTCATCATCTACTGCGTTGTTATTGATCCATGGAGATTGTGGAGCCCCTTGCATTACTCCACATTTGAAAAATATTTTTTGAGATTTGCCTTTAATTGTATTGATCCGTATGTAGTTCTCAACCATGAAATTAATGATAATGTTTTTGATTGCTGTTCGTGCTCTTCTAGCTTGAATTCTATTTGCAGTATGTAAGTGGCCTATCTTATCAAAAGCTTGCGTAACATCAAAGAATGGATTAGTTTAGTCCAATTTTTCAATTTTAGCCTTCTGAAGACACTCTTGTAATAAAGTTGTATTAATAAGAGTACCATGTTTGTTAATAAACGCTGTCTGTTGATCACAAAACGGAACATAGAATCTCATTCTAGAATTAAGGACCTTTTCCACTGATATTCTTAAAACAGAACAAACTGTAATTGGTCTGTAATTCTTAGGATCACTCTCATCTCCACCTTTTGATATCAATATTGTTCGGGCCTCTCGCATAAAATTAGGAACAAAATTGTGTTTAAGCATATATGTGATCATAGTAGCCAATATTTTTGAAGACTCAGAATTCGTAGCTTTCAGCCATCTTGGAAGAATGCCGTCCTCTCCTGCACTTGATTGTGAGTTCAATCTGTATATTTCTCTTGCTGTATCTTTTGGTGATATATTAATATCGAAAGATGCATCCAAAAGTTTCTGTTCTTCATGAGTAACTGGATTAAGTGCTGGGCGTGTTTTGTTATTAGGTGTCTCCCATCGATTTGAAAATTCTTCGTATAATTGATTTAATTCTATTGTACAGCCTTGGTCTTTCACATCTTTAATAATAACATTCATTGCTTTCTTCCTTTGATTAAAGTAAAGCCATTGTGTTTTATCTCCTTGGTATTGAGCTCTTCTTTTATTTCTGTTTCTTTTTGTAGCACGTTGTGGATTGGTGGTTGTTTGATAATTACGATCAACATTCTGAAATCCACCTGATTTTCGTGATCTATAGAATGTTTTGGCTGGATGTTCAGGGCCAGAAAGTACCTTTTAACATTTATGTAAGCATTGTTGGTAATCATAAATAATATATTCAAATGTATCATGTTTTGGTACATCATTAGTTGTCAATTCATTTAATTTGTTTAGAATTGTATCTAATTCATTTTTGAGTACGTTGTTGGTTGATGGTGTACTAGTACTTTTTTCATCCGTAAGATCATTTGCAATAGCTCCACTGTCAATATTTTGATGGGATCTGGTAATGTGTGATCTACATCCTCCTTTACTTTTACATAATTGTTCAAAGAAAGGACAAGGCCATCTAGAGTCATCTGGATTGTTCACACTGTAACTATCTCTTGTCTTTTGAATTAGAGTCTTGATTGTGTCGGCCATAAATCCCTCTCGGCTACTTTTTATTTTCACAATTTTATTGTTATTTTTCAGTCAATTTATCATTTTTCAAAAAAATGACTTTTAAACTTATCACAATTCTTTGTGTCCACTTCAATGTAGTATTTTTAAATCCAAAATTTTACATGATGACCATTGAAAAACAAACTTTTAATGTAAAATTCAAAATCAGCAATGTCCGTTTGGTATGAAACAATCAATAATTGTCCACTCCCCACTCTCAGAACATACATTTTCAAAATTGCATGCGACTGTCACTCCCGAGCATTAAAGTGTATTGATAATTCATGATATTCTTACTGTATTTTGTGGAATGTTAATTGACAATGCAATTGTGACACCTCATAACGAACTCGGAAAAGGTCGATATTGAGAATAACTTTGAACACACTTGTAATTGTAAAGACCATTCCGAACACCAAGTTTGTAGTCCCCGAAACAGAGTTTTGCCTCTTTTTGGAAACCTGAAAGGTCCGAATGCTAAATCAAATAACTGTAGCAATGAAAACTATTAAGTTGGAAGCGCAAGTGACATAGCGCAGTCTAATCATATATGTTTTTTATCATCCCACCAATAAGGTAGATGGCCTAAGTAGGATCCCAACTGGTATCCTACAAATACCAGCTTTTTAGTTAGTGGGCCAAGAATTTCACCATTTCTAAAAGTTAGTATGTATACAGAGGTGAGGCAACATCCTTGGACGGGGACGGATTGCTCCTTATTTTTTAGCGCACTTTATTTACAGTTACATAATTTTGTAATTCTGTTGATAATATTACTAGCAATAAGTGTACTAAATATCAGCGTGCTACGCCCACCGATGCCTCCACAAATAGCTCCTGAAGTTGAAGGTATCAGATTAGACGTTTCCGGGAAAGGTTTGACCCGGTGTCAGGTCAAACACGAATTTAAGAATCAAAACATCAGTGTCTCCAATCGAACAGTGTCCAGGGTAGTTAATTCAGTGGGGAAAAGACGGTTGGCTCAAACACTGGGACTTCCACGACCAAAAAACAACTACCCTAGAAAAGTCCTAAATTTGGTATTATAACGGGAAGTGGATATATTGACCTCTAAGTTTGATCCTTTGTCCCAAAGAGCAATTGCAAGGAAACTACACGTTTCTCAGAGGACTGTGAATCGGATTATTCACCAGGATCTGAAAGCGAAGACTAAAAAAGACCAGAGTTCACAAGCTGATCGACAAACATAAACGTATTAGGCAGACCAACTCCCGGAAGCTGTACAAGGAGCACCTGTCAGGGGGAAAATCGGATTTTGTGGTAAATCTAGACTAAACATACTGCTTTCTCAGTGACTGCAATGCCGATAGTCGAATTTACTATTCTAAGGCAGGTACGGTCACTGAGACACCCGTGATCCAGTGGAAGGAGAGGTTCGACTCGAAGATCATGGTCGTAGGAGCGATAACTGGAAGGGGAGTACTGCCTTTAATTAAAGTGCCTCCAAAAGTTAAAGTCAGTGCTGCCTACCATGTTGACCGCGTTTTGAGGCCCTTACTCAAAAAAGAATTGCCACCAATTTATGGAGAGGACACCTCAAAGGTCTTCGTACGTAACGACGCGGCAAGCTCCCACACGGCCAGAATTACCCGGGCATATTCAGAAGACCTCCACCGGAAAACTGGTATAACCTTAATTTAGAATAAGGAAATACCAGTAAAGTCACCGGACACCAGCCCTATGGACTTTTTTGGATTCGTTGCTTTAATACAGACAATTGGAAAAATAAAAGTATCTTCCATCTCGGGGCCTTGGAAACTTCTAATCTGCTACCTTCAACTTCCGGAGCTATTTGTGGAGGCATCGACGGGAGTAGCAAGTTGATATTCAGTACACACATTGCTAATACTATTATCAACATAATTACAAAATTATGTAACTGTAAATAAAGCGCGCTAAAAGTTAAGGTGCCCGGCGTTGGCGTCCAAGGATGTTGCCTCACCCTCTGTATTAATATTTTTACTCCCTGAAACATGAGTAGTCTCACCAGTCACATGCAAAGCATAACTGAATTTATATCAAGTATAATGTTGCGTCACCGCTGACACAAGGTTGTAGTACAAGCGTTTTATAAGCATTCAGTATTTATAATGATTAATGTTCATTTAATTAAAAGCATAAGCGTGATGAATAAGTTCTGAATATTCCTTAACGAATCCAACCTGCATCCTGCAGACAATTGCCGTTTTTAAACGTATGTACTTTTAATTCAGCGACTTGTGAACAGAGCTGCGCTCAAGTTCAAGTAGACCATGAGTATTTCAAGTCATGGTCAAGTAAAATATATTGGATACCTGAACATTCAAGGCATGATCAGGTTATGTATCTACTTGACCCTGAGATTTGAAATATAGATAGTAGTTTTGTTTGAGACTAAAAATTCTCAATGAGAGTCAAGTCATGTTCATGGTCAAGTAAAGATGTATAAATCCTTGATTAATAACACTGAGTATTTCAAGTACTTTTCTTTTCGTACTTAAATTTTCAAGTAACTGCTTGGAAATCCACGGTTGCACTAGTGAACTAAACAATAAGAATATAAAAGGTTATGAAAGCGACAAATAGAAATTGCTTCACTGTATTGTTCTATAAAATCAAAGCATTATTAATGAATCAAGCTACTTAATTTTGAGTACTCTTTTTATTCTAAATAATGTAACATTTGCACAACGTTAACAACTGCATTATATAAGCCAGTGTTTCATTAAAAGGGCGGACGCTGAATTGTGAATATTTTGAGTGAAGCAAAATAAACTTGAATGTTGGCGCAAAGCAATTATTATCAATAGTAAAATTCAATGGAAAATGATTTACTTGCACCTAAAAGACTTTCTATCTTAGGAAAGACTGTTCATAGTTTCGCATGACTGAAGGTAAGCTAAAACTAAAATACAAGAAATAAATTAATAATTAAAATTTAATTAATCAAAATTTTCTTGGAGAAGCTTGTGAAAATGAACAATCTTTACCAAACCCTTAGGAATAAATGATATTCAACTCTCAATTGCCGGTGTAGGACAGACGTTAGGTATTGTATGTTATTAAGGCTTTTAAGACAATTTGGTTACACCCGAAATTTCACGTACTTTCAAGAGTTGAAGTACTTTCGAGAAGTAACGTATTTCCGCGCAATTAGCTTATTGATAATTATCAGGTACTCTTGAGACATACACGCATTTTAACTTAACTTGAACACAGCCTGACATGACCTAACATTCGCCAAACCTTTTCGGCATAAGCTAAACACTGTCACGTAATAAAAAACATTGAACCAGCTAATACGCTATTGTAGAAGAGTGAGATGCAAGAGGAGCTTTATTTATTGAAATAAATGGAAGAGAAAGAATGAAGTGAATTTAATTGACGCTTTTTTGTTAGCTGTCCTCCCCAGTTCCTGTCAGCTATTCCTCAACCATTTTCATCTCCTTCAGCCATCCGCGGTATCTATCCCAGTATCAATCCTGAATAAATTAATGTCTGAGGAAGAATAATGAGCGGACCCTACAGGCAGAATATACAGATGGATATTGGAACTACAAGTGCATTAAATTGAGGTAAAGTATCGAAAAGATTTTGACATTGAGGCTGCGGATGTGCTTTCGAGAACGTTTGAAGTAAATTCCATCAATAAGTTAATACCTGTGGACCAAACTAAAGATCCATTACTTATACAGGTAATTAACTTTTGTAAAGATCCATCGGTGGATAACTAAACAAGTAGTAAAATTAGCTCGAGATGCTGATTTATCTAGTGATGGATGTATTTATAAATACGTGGTTAGTATTTCAAAATTGTGGGGAAATGATTCTAAATTTTGAAAAATAAGGGTCCAAAAAGATCAAATCATAATAGTTCTACAATATTTTTATGAAAACGATTTATCAGGACATATGAGAATCGCAAAAACTTATAAGCGGACAGAAGAGATTTTATTGGCAGAAACTGCGTAGTGATGTTATAAAGTATATTAAATTTTGTACAATTTATCAAGAAGTTAAGGCAGCTCGGTCACATAAGATTGGAATGGTCCATTCCCTAAAGTAGGCAAATCATGGGATGTTGTTTGCATTGATTTGTGTGAACCATATATTAAAACTCGTAAAGGTAACCGCTATCTTCTAGTAATTTTATGCAATACTGCAAAGTATGTTGAGCTATTTTCATTGAGAGCTGCTACTGCTGCTAATATTATTAAACGACTTTGGATAGTATTTTTACAATGGGGATTTCCTCTAACAATCACAAGTGACAACGCAACTCAGTTCAGTAGTATAACTTTCCTTCAATGGTGGTGCTCATTAAATATTAAGTCATAGAAAATTGCTTTATATCACCCCAGAGTAATCCATGTGAAAGTTATAACACAGCAGTAAAAGAACGTATTATCACACAAATCGAGGAATGTGTTTGTTTGGGTTGCAAGATAGATGAAATATATTTTGCAATTAATACCACTATCTTTTCTCCGGTTTATTGAAATTTTGAAAGGAAAATTAAGACTTCTGTCGATAATGCTTTAAAAATTAATTTATCAAGATTTAACGCAAGAGATCTGTTTATTGAACGTATGCTACAGGTTTTTAATTTGGCGAAGTTAAATAATTATGAGACTAAAAAAATATATTGTCATTTACAAAAAGACTAGAACAGCACCTAAATATAAAGTGGGAGTTTATTTAATAGCTCTGAATATATCAAATGCAGTAAAAGGCATAACTATATAGTTCTTTGTGTAAAAAGTTTGCAGGTAATTGATTGACTTGATTACGAACAACATTTGTGAATTAAAGGGCCCAAAAACTTCCCGATTAGTTGGCAAGTTCATGTCTCGCGAATAAAGCGAGCTTATCTCCAGCACTAACTCGGTACGCATTATGGTGTAAATGCAAACCGAAGCAGCTGACAGGTCATTAGTCATCCTGACAACCGAGAAGCGGGAAAATGACTACATACGTATTGTCTGTAGGAATATCTATGGAGGTGTCAAGGATTACAACGTGTGGTTTTGGGGGTCATAACTCAAATCACGAGTCTTTGGTTCATAATACTATGCTGGACGAGTGATATAGTGTACGGATAAAGCTCTGAAGCTGCACTTTCTATTTGCACAATGTTTAATAAATAAGGGTGGAAGATATCTTTTCCATTTTATGGTTAACTGTGTAAACAATTACTCTTTACTTATATCAACGGTTACTACAACTTCTATTACTATTATTGTTGCAACTACTACTATCATTATGATTGTTCTTATTGCACTAAAACTAAATTGTCATGACTTTTTTTTATATTTAATGTTACAATCTATATAATAAATTATATCCAGTTATTGACAAAGCAACTGTAGTTGTGTTGAGACAATTCCTTAAATGATAGCAACGTTTTGTTATTAAACATTATTTTATTTTGCGGACTACACTTCCCGCATAAAAACACTTTGTTAGCTTCAGTTAATGGAACAACAAAGAATAATACCTGCTGGATTAAGGGTAATTGTGTAACCCGGGTATCATCCAAGGTTTTACCTCGAAAATATTGTCCAGGTCAAGTAATTGCAGGATTAATATTCCTGCTTTTTAAAATCTGCATTCCTGAAAGAAATTTATAGGTTGTTTGGGTTTAATATGTAACATTGCAATAAACTTCCAATGCAGATGGGTACTGCAGCGAACATTTCCAAAAATATGCGGAGAAATTACATTAATTTACTGATAAAATTCAGTAGAGGAAACGCTGGGAATTTATCACGGTGAATATTTATTCAACCCACAAATGTGAAATTGAAGTCACAGTCTTAAATGCAATTTCAAACATTTTCGGCTCAATATGGTAATCTAATAGCCCGTTTTATTCAGCTAAGAAGGATAACTTATCCTTATCTTATATTAACTCGATTGGAGCTTTAACTAGCAAACATGACAATGCATAAATACCATTCAGTCCAGTATAGGAAGTTGTAAGGAGGTGAAATGATGGCATTGGAAAAAGTTGCATCTAATCTGCAAGGTATTACAACAACCATTAAACAATATGCCACATTCACTTCCATTCCACTCTCTACGCTCCCAATAATAATGTTAGTAATGAATAAATAAATAAAACCAAAAGGATGGGTTGCTTATGTGTAACTCCAGTAATGCGGAACCAGTAAAAAAGGGGACTCAAGACCAGAGATGAAAAATATATATTAGTTTATTATTACGGTTAGCTACTACAGCTCTGCTGTTACAGTTGGTCGCTTCAGTACGTAGACCTGGGAAGCACTAAGGCTCTCCTTATAGTAAATGTGGGAGGAAGACTGCAGAATGTCTCTCTTTTATATATTTAAATAATCTGCCTTAGATTAACTAAGGCAGATTGTCTATTTACATAGCAAGGGTACCGTCTGGTTACACTCTCCCCACTGAAAATTTAAAAAAACCCGGATTTTTATAATTTCCGGTTAGTAATGTAAAGGTGCCGTAGTTAGATTTCGCCACTTGTTGGAAAATGCACAAACCATTGAATATTTTGAATTTCAAAAATTAATTTGAACAAACTTGAAAAATAATAAGTAATTGTTGAAAATCCAGTAAATCAATATATCATTCAAAATGCAATAATGCTTAGAAAAAAACCAAATGAAAACGATGAATGGAGGTTAGAATGGTAGCATCATTGGTTGGTCGCATACGATTCCTGAGACCAGTAATTATATTGAATCTTGGATGTCTTGAACATAGTCGAAAAAATGTACAAGGCACGCTGGCGCAACTACAGTACAATACATAAATGCAATGGATTCACCTATTAATTAAATTGAAGTTTGGGAAACTGCCGAGGACGTGAATATTTATGAACAACTACAAACATGAGACACGCTCGTGCTTTGTAGTTTAAGACCTAACATATTTTAAAATCTTAACGTAGTATTTGTTGCCAGAATAGTATTAAAATTACGTGCACTAGCTATTTACACAATACTAGTATCCCCACAAAAATGAATAAAATTGACAAAATTACATTCGTTAAACTAATAATTTGCTTTGCACAATTCTTCCTAGACAACGTTTTTCCGCAGAAATTCAAAGTTATGAATTTAAATAACAAGCACACCAAAATGAGTGACGACCTTTCAGTAAATGTGACAATTACCACTACGCACACAATTATAACTTCTTGTAGTTTCACCAAAAAAATCAGAAATTCGGCCGGCATTTACATTTCAGTGTTGAAACAAAAACTAAGCATTTTGCTTAACATAATGTTGTTAGGACCCAGACCGTTTTTTCGACCTGAATAAAACATTTATTCATTCACTCATTACATGAGTAGTCCTAAATAAACAAATTTAATAATTCCAATATGTTTCGGTGCAGTGTTTTTGACACTGTCGAATGCTACCAGTAACGTTTTTGAACGCATGTATTTGCATTGCCGGGAAATACATAATTGATCTTCCCGGGTAACTAACAAATTCATACATGTAGTCTAAGGTCCACAGACAGCGTATATGCAAAATGTTGAGATGAACCGTATTGAGTTTTAAATCCAACGTCAAGACCTTTTATTCCATAAAATTTTACCATAATCCCTATAGAAGTTTGAGTAGTCATTGATACTCTTAATTCAAATTCCGAAAATAGATTCTAGTCTGTAACTAATTTATTCCTGTTGTCTAAACGTTTGTTTTCTATTATTATTCATAAGATTCATTATTACTAATAGCAGCAGTAAGTGCGCCAACAATACAGATCGTAGACAAAGCCTTGCCTCCCCACAAAACATGGTACCTGTCTCCCCAAAGCGCATCTACTGGGAAACTTCCATCGTGGTTTTGCATTTCAAGCAATTTGTCTGCAATTTGTTTTGAATACTTCTTGCAGCCCAAATTTTCTAATACCAGGAGCGCTAACGCATAATCTAAGGGAAACCGACAATCGGTTAGAGAATTTTCAACGGCAATACAAATCATTGGCGCAAATCGTTTTTTCACTCTAGAATTAATTTTAGCAAACGTCGAACAGTAGTACAAAAATGTGAAACCACTTGGGTAGTACAACGTTCCAGTCTTCCATTTTCCCGACCTCAGCCATTCATAAACGTAATCTTCTGTTTTCTGAACTTGATCTTCTTCCCGTAGTGTGTAGGCCAGACGCAAAACATTGCAACATATTGCAGCACAAAGCATATTTTGTCTCCGTTTGACAGCTGGTTTGTAATGAATTTCAACTACGCCATTTTCATCAACATTTGCAAACACTTTCTTTGCCACAGGATAAATACTGTCCAGTGTTATAATTCCCGCTTTAAGAAGTGATGTGTATCCCAGCGATGTGGAATCCACTTCATCAGCAAATATTTTTGGATCGAAAAAGTAGTTCAATGTGTCAAACGCAGCTGGTTTTAAAGAATCAGCAAGTTTGGATCGAACCGAAGGAGAAAACTCGCTCCAGAGTAGGTCAAGAGCAAAAAAGTAGGTAAATTGATCGGGAATACCAGAGTATTTGTAATCGTAGTCTTTAGTAAATTCGACCCTATCTTTTGTATACAACATTGAGGAAAAAGCGTAAGCTTTCGATTCGAATAAGTTCTCTAAGTAGATTAGGCCTCTGCGAATGGCACAATCTAGCCGGTTATTCAAACCTAAAATTAAAATAAAATGTCCAAAATTTAATAAAATGAAACATTTAGCAACCAAACATGTACAATTTATATTACGATTTCCAAAACTTACCTTCCATCCTAGGTCAACAATTCTGAAAAAAGTAAGGTAAATGCAGTTACATGAATTGCCACATGAACACTGAATTAAAACGACCTAACCAAGTGTTTAAATACTCAGGACGTTTTATCACGAGTTTTTCTAGTAACACGTTTAAGTCCATAGATTTTACTATAGGCTGTATTCATTTCACATTAAGTTTATATATATCCCAGAACGACTTCCACAAACAAACAAGTAATCTACAAGGGAACTGTATTTTTTGAGCAACAAGGTCATAAGAAACATACTTCATAACACAGCATACATTCACATTTCAGCCATTTTAACCTGACGGCATGTGGAATTTTATTTTTACAGGCTATAGACAAGCTAGAGTCCAAAGATTCCTGAATGCCAGATGTAATACAATTTTATTTTGTGTTTCAGATATTTCAGAAGGTAATTAAATATTATGTAATCGGATACGTAGGAATTTGAAATAACTTTTTAGACCGTGAAGTGAAATCCTTGTAGATTTCCCTGTACGCATTATATTAGGTGACGAACAGGAATATTTTGGTTGGAAATACAGTCGTATATGAAAAAAGGCTGTACATCCAAGTTATGTCCTAATAAATGGCCTTTTGTTGCTGTGAACATACGCATGATGAAGCTTTTATTTTTCACAATAATTTGAAACGGAAACGTTACGGCATAAGCGTGCCTTTTTAGCTGAGGTAGTGTACATTTCAGTTCACGTGGATTTATTGGCAAATTATACTTGAACAGAACTAAATATTCTGCCGTTTGAATGCTACCAGACAAAAAAGTCGATTAAAGCAAAAACTCAATAATACATCACTAATTTACAAAACTGAGTTTCCCACGTGCTAAAACCTGACTGCTAATAAAAGGTATCTGACATATTATTATTGAAACACCAAGGAAAACGTGTCCGCAGACATTGATCAAAGCGAGACGTAGCACAAGTTTCTCTTTGCATTTTGTAAACTTAAAAATTCAATTAAATATTCAGTAAACAAAAACGCAATAATTCAAAGAATCTAGACGCTTCTATGGGCGTCAAGTGAAACCGTTGCGAATTTCCTTGTACGCATTACATTAAGTACCTAACGCAGGTATTCTTTTGAGCAAAACAGTCGCATTTAATACTATAGGTGTTAAATTCATGTTGGTAATCTTGATAAAAGATCTTTGGTGGCTGTCAAGTATACGCATGATAGAGCCTTTATTAACAACAGTTGTTTTAAACTGAGTTGTTACGTCAATAGCGTGTCTGTTCAACAAAGGTAGCATACGATACCTATATATATAAAGACTTTATTGACACTGCTTCTCAACAGAAGTAGCCATACATTGACTCAGTATACTATTTCCTAGTGTATTACATCATATATGTATGATAGTACAATGTGTTATGAATTTCTATATAAATGATTATTACATATTAAAGCACCACTTTTTAGCACTATTGCTACAACTTCATCAATAACAGTATTGGGAATTCTAAATCTTTTTAGAAATTTTACAAAAAAATTTGAAATTGTTCCACGTGCACCTATATACAATCCTATTGTTTCAATTTCACGTAAATTAAATTTACTTTTGAAGTAAGGTATACATGGATCATAAATAGATTTTTTCTCGTAGTTGACATTGTCTGCTTGGTGGAGGTCTTGTTCCATTCTAATTGTAGGGTCTATTATGTATCCCTTCCTAGTAATATGGTCGTAGGCAAGAATGTCTGCTCTTCTACTTGTATTATTGTTGTCTGTACAGTATATTTCTTCCACAACTCTTAATCCTGTTTCTTTAAGTTTAGAAGCTATAAGTGAGCGAATGCTGTGGTGTCTATTGTTTCGAAGTAGTTCCCCCCTCGGGCATTTACCAAGAATATGTCCTAAGGTTTCAAACTCATTGCAGTTTCTGCAACGGCTATTTCCTTGGCTGTATCCGGGGTTGGTTTTTACTGGCAAAACATTTGCAGCCATTTTAATTGCATTGGTCCATTCCGATGTTGAAATTATGGTAAAACATACTTAAACAGAATTATCTAAGCAATCCACGTTTTGAATACAAATTATTAGGAATCAGGAGCGTTCGAAGCAAAAACTCAATACTACAGCATGAGTTTAAAATTCCGAATATCACAAGTGCTAAAACTTGAATACAGATAAAATGCATGTGACATTTTAAAACTTGAAAGCTAAGGATAATATAGTCTGCAAAATTTCCTTGAATGCGAGATGTATTATAATTTACGTTTTATATTTTCGATATTTAAAATGGTAACTAAGTATCATGTAATCAAATAAACAGGAATTTGAATTAACTAGACGCTTCTCAGGCCGTCAAGTGAAACCGTTGTCGAGTTTCTTGTACACATAACATTAAGAAACTAACAGATATATTGTGGTGGGCAATACAGTCGCATATAATAAATAAATGCTATACATCCAAGTTATTGGTCCTAATAAAAGACCCTTTGTTGCATGCGAACATACGCATGATGAAGCTTCTATTTATCACGGTAATTTGATACCGCCGAGTTGCGAAAATAGGGGGTTTTTTAGCTGAGGTAGTATAAATTTCACTACACAAAGCTTCATTCGCAAATTATACTTAAACACAACTGAGTAATCCACAGTTTGATTGCTACCTGGCAGGAAAAAAGGGCATTCAAAGCAAGAACTCAATAATACAGCAATCATTTACAATTCTGAATGTGCCACTTGCTAAAACCTGACTGCTGTTAAAAGTTATCTGACATAGTTTTATTTAAAGGCAAAGGAAAAACGTGTCCGCAGACTTTGATCAAAGCTAAACGTAACACAAGTTTCTCTTTGCATTTCGAAAACGTAAAAAAATAATTAAATATTTAGCAAATAAAAACGCCATAATTGGAAAAATCTAGACGCTTCTAAGGCCGTCAAGTGAACCCGTTGCGAATTTCCTTGTACGCCTTACATTAAGTACCTAACGCAGGTATTCTTTTGTGCAAAACAGTCGCATTTAATAATATAGGTGTTACATTCAAGTTGGTAATCTTGATAAAAGATCTTTGGTGGCTGTTAAGTATACGCATGATAAAGCCTTTATTAACAACAGTTGTTTTAAACTGAGTTGTTACGTCAGTAGCGTGTCTGTTCAACAAAGGTAGCATACAATTCCTATATATAGCTATTATGGTAAAACACACTTAAACAGAATCATCTAAGCAATCAACGGTATGAATACTGATTATTAGGAATCAGGAGCGTTTAAAGCAAAAACTCAATACTACAGCATGAATTTAAAATTCCGAATTTCCCACGTGCTAAAACTGAATACAGATAAAATGCATCTGATATTTTAAAACTTGAAAGTTAAGGATGAGCTAGTCTGCAAAATTTCCTTGAATGCGAGATGTATTGTAATTTACGTTTTGTATTTTAGATATTTAAAATGGTAACCAAGTACTATGTCATCAAATACACAGGAATTTGAATTAACTAGACGCTTCTCAGGCCGTCAAGTGAAACCGATATCGAGTTTCTTGTACACATAACATTAAGAAACTAACAGATATATTGTGGTGGGCAAAACGGTCGCATATAATAAATAAATGCTATACATCCAAGTTATTGGTCCTAATAAAAGACCCTTTGTTGCATGCGAACATACGCATGATGAAGCTTCTATTTATCACGGTAATTTGATACCGCCGAGTTGCGAAAATAGGGGGTTTTTTAGCTGAGGTAGTATAAATTTCACTACACAAAGCTTCATTCGCAAATTATACTTAAACACAACTGAGTAATCCACAGTTTGATTGCTACCTGGCAGGAAAAAAGGGCATTCAAATCAAGAACTCAATAATACAGCAATCAGTTACAAGTCTGAATGTGCCACTTTCAAAAAAACCTGACTGCTGTTAAAAGTTATTTGACATAGTTTTATTTAAAGGCAAAGGAAAAACGTGTCCGCAGACTATGATCAAAGCTAGACGTAACACAAGTTTCTCTTTGCATTTCGAAAACTTAAAAAAATAATTAAATATTTAGCAAATAAAAACGCCATAATTGGAAAAATCTAGACGCTTCTAAGGCCGTCAAGTGAACCCGTTGCGAATTTCCTTGTACGCATTACATTAAGTACCTAACGCAGGTACTCTGTTGTGCAAAACAGTCGCATTTAATAATATAGGTGTTACATTCAAGTTGGTTATCTTGATAAAAGATCTTTGGGGGCTGTCAAGTATACGCATGATAAAGCCTTTATTAACAACAGTTGTTTTAAACTGAGTTGTTACGTCAGTAGCGTGTCTGTTCAACAAAGGTAGCATACAATTCCTATACATAGCTATTATGGTTAAACACACTTAAACAGAATCATCTAAGCAATCCACGGTTTGAATACTAATTATTAGGAATCATGAGCGTTTGAAGCAAAAACTCAATACTACGGCATGAATTTAAAATTCCGAATTTCACACGTGCTAAAACCTGAATACAGATAAAATGCATCTGATATTTTAGAACTTGAAAGCTAAGGATAAGCTAGTCTGCAAAATTTCCTTGAATGCGACATGTATTGTAATTTACGTTTTGTATTTTAGATATATAAAATGTTAACTAAGTATTATGTAATCAAATACACAGGAATTTGTATTAACTAGACGCCCATGAGGCCGTCAAGTGAATCCGTTGTCGAGTTCCTTGTACGCATCCCATTAGGAAACTAACATAAATATTGTGGTGGGCAATAAAGTCGCATATAATAAATAAAGGCTATACATCCAAGTTATTAGTCTTAATAAAAGACCCTTTGTTGCATGCGAACATACGCATGATGAAGCTTCTATTTATCAAGGTAATTTGATTCCGCCGAGTTGCGAAAATAGGGTTTTTTTTAGCTGAGGTAGTATAAATTTCACTACACAAAGCTTCATTCGCAGATTATACTTAAACACAACTGAGTAATCCGCAGTTTGATTGTTACCTGGCAGGAAAAAAGGACATTGAAAGCATGAACTCAATAATACAGCAATCATTTACAATTCTGAGTTTCCCACGTGCTAAAACCTGACTGCTAGTAAAAGTTATCTGACATAATATTAATTAAAGACAAAGGAAAAACGTGTCCGCAGACATTGATCAAAGCGAGACGTAACGCAAGTTTCTCTTTGCATTTTGTGAATTTAAAAATTTAATTCAATATGTAGTAAATAAAAACGCCATATAAGAAGAATCTACACGCTTCTAAGGCCGTCAAGTGACCCCGTTGCGAATTTCCTTGTACGCATTACATTAAGTACCTAACGCAGGTATTCTGTTGTGCAAAACAATCGCATTTAATAATATAGGTATTACATTCAAGTTGGTTATCTTGATAAAAGATCTTTGGGGGCTGTCAAGTATACGCATGATAAAGCCTTTATTAACAACAGTTGTTTTAAACTGAGTTGTTACGTCAGTAGCGTGTCTGTTCAACAAAGGTAGCATACAATTCCTATGCATAGCTATTATGGTTAAACACACTTAAACAGAATCATCTAAGCAATCCACGGTTTGAATACTAATTATTAGGAATCATGAGCGTTTGAAGCAAAAACTCAATACTACGGCATGAATTTAAAATTCCGAATTTCACACGTGCTAAAACCTGAATACAGATAAAATGCATCTGATATTTTAGAACTTGAAAGCTAAGGATAAGCTAGTCTGCAAAATTTCCTTGAATGCGACATGTATTGTAATTTACGTTTTGTATTTTAGATATATAAAATGTCAACTAAGTATTATGTAATCAAATACACAGGAATTTGTATTAACTAGACGCCTCTGAGGCCGTCAAGTGAATCCGTTGTCGAGTTCCTTGTACGCATCCCATTAGGAAACTAACATATATATTGTGGTGGGCAATACAGTCGCATATAATAAATAAAGGCTATACATCCAAGTTATTAGTCTTAATAAAAGACCCTTTGTTGCATGCGAACATACGCATGATGAAGCTTCTATTTATCAAGGTAATTTGATTCCGCCGAGTTGCGAAAATAGGGTTTTTTTTTAGCTGGAGTAGTATAAATTTCACTACACAAAGCTTTATTCGCAGATTATACTTAAACACAACTGAATAATCCGAAGTTTGATTGCTAGCTGGCAGGAAAAAAGGACATTGAAAGCATGAACTCAATAATACAGCAATCATTTACAATTCTGAGTTTCCCACGTGCTAAAACCTGACTGCTAGTAAAAGTTATCTGACATAATATTAATTAAAGACAAAGGAAAAACGTGTCCGCAGACATTGATCAAAGCGAGACGTAACGCAAGTTTCTCTTTGCATTTTGTGAATTTAAAAATTTAATTCAATATGTAGTAAATAAAAACGCCATATAAGAAGAATCTACACGCCTCATAATCCGTCAAGTGACCCCGTTGCGAATTTCCTTGTACGCATTACATTAAGTACCTAACGCAGGTATTCTGTTGTGCAAAACAATCGCATTTAATAATATAGGTATTACATTCAAGTTGGTTATCTTGATAAAAGATCTTTGGGGGCTGTCAAGTATACGCATGATAAAGCCTTTATTAACAACAGTTGTTTTAAACTGAGTTGTTACGTCAGTAGCGTGTCTGTTCAACAAAGGTAGCATACAATTCCTATACATAGCTATTATGGTTAAACACACTTAAACAGAATCATCTAAGCAATCCACGGTTTGAATACTAATTATTAGGAATCATGAGCGTTTGAAGCAAAAACTCAATACTACGGCATGAATTTAAAATTCCGAATTTCACACGTGCTAAAACCTGAATACAGATAAAATGCATCTGATATTTTAGAACTTGAAAGCTAAGGATAAGCTAGTCTGCAAAATTTCCTTGAATGCGACATGTATTGTAATTTACGTTTTGTATTTTAGATATATAAAATGTCAACTAAGTATTATGTAATCAAATACACAGGAATTTGTATTAACTAGACGCCTCTGAGGCCGTCAAGTGAATCCGTTGTCGAGTTCCTTGTACGCATCCCATTAGGAAACTAACATATATATTGTGGTGGGCAATACAGTCGCATATAATAAATAAAGGCTATACATCCAAGTTATTAGTCTTAATAAAAGACCCTTTGTTGCATGCGAACATACGCATGATGAAGCTTCTATTTATCAAGGTAATTTGATTCCGCCGAGTTGCGAAAATAGGGTTTTTTTTTAGCTGGAGTAGTATAAATTTCACTACACAAAGCTTTATTCGCAGATTATACTTAAACACAACTGAATAATCCGAAGTTTGATTGCTAGCTGGCAGGAAAAAAGGACATTGAAAGCATGAACTCAATAATACAGCAATCATTTACAATTCTGAGTTTCCCACGTGCTAAAACCTGACTGCTAGTAAAAGTTATCTGACATAATATTAATTAAAGACAAAGGAAAAACGTGTCCGCAGACATTGATCAAAGCGAGACGTAACGCAAGTTTCTCTTTGCATTTTGTGAATTTAAAAATTTAATTTAATATGTAGTAAATAAAAACGCCATATAAGAAGAATCTACACGCCTCATAATCCGTCAAGTGACCCCGTTGCGAATTTCCTTGTACGCATTACATTAAGTACCTAACGCAGGTATTCTGTTGTGCAAAACAATCGCATTTAATAATATAGGTATTACATTCAAGTTGGTTATCTTGATAAAAGATCTTTGGGGGCTGTCAAGTATACGCATGATAAAGCCTTTATTAACAACAGTTGTTTTAAACTGAGTTGTTACGTCAGTAGCGTGTCTGTTCAACAAAGGTAGCATACAATTCCTATGCATAGCTATTATGGTTAAACACACTTAAACAGAATCATCTAAGCAATCCACGGTTTGAATACTAATTATTAGGAATCATGAGCGTTTGAAGCAAAAACTCAATACTACGGCATGAATTTAAAATTCCGAATTTCACACGTGCTAAAACCTGAATACAGATAAAATGCATCTGATATTTTAGAACTTGAAAGCTAAGGATAAGCTAGTCTGCAAAATTTCCTTGAATGCGACATGTATTGTAATTTACGTTTTGTATTTTAGATATATAAAATGTTAACTAAGTATTATGTAATCAAATACACAGGAATTTGTATTAATTAGACGCCCATGAGGCCGTCAAGTGAATCCGTTGTCGAGTTCCTTGTACGCATCCCATTAGGAAACTAACATATATATTGTGGTGGGCAATACAGTCGCATATAATAAATAAAGGCTATACATCCAAGTTATTAGTCTTAATAAAAGACCCTTTGTTGCATGCGAACATACGCATGATGAAGCTTCTATTTATCAAGGTAATTTGATTCCGCCGAGTTGCGAAAATAGGGTTTTTTTTAGCTGGAGTAGTATAAATTTCACTACACAAAGCTTTATTCGCAGATTATACTTAAACACAACTGAATAATCCGAAGTTTGATTGCTAGCTGGCAGGAAAAAAGGACATTGAAAGCATGAACTCAATAATACAGCAATCATTTACAATTCTGAGTTTCCCACGTGCTAAAACCTGACTGCTAGTAAAAGTTATCTGACATAATATTAATTAAAGACAAAGGAAAAACGTGTCCGCAGACATTGATCAAAGCGAGACGTAACGCAAGTTTCTCTTTGCATTTTGTGAATTTAAAAATTTAATTTAATATGTAGTAAATAAAAACGCCATATAAGAAGAATCTACACGCCTCATAATCCGTCAAGTGACCCCGTTGCGAATTTCCTTGTACGCATTACATTAAGTACCTAACGCAGGTATTCTGTTGTGCAAAACAATCGCATTTAATAATATAGGTATTACATTCAAGTTGGTTATCTTGATAAAAGATCTTTGGGGGCTGTCAAGTATACGCATGATAAAGCCTTTATTAACAACAGTTGTTTTAAACTGAGTTGTTACGTCAGTAGCGTGTCTGTTCAACAAAGGTAGCATACAATTCCTATGCATAGCTATTATGGTTAAACACACTTAAACAGAATCATCTAAGCAATCCACGGTTTGAATACTAATTATTAGGAATCATGAGCGTTTGAAGCAAAAACTCAATACTACGGCATGAATTTAAAATTCCGAATTTCCCACGTGCTAAAACCTGAATACAGATAAAATGCATCTGATATTTTAGAACTTGAAAGCTAAGGATAAGCTAGTCTGCAAAATTTCCTTGAATGCGACATGTATTGTAATTTACGTTTTGTATTTTAGATATATAAAATGTTAACTAAGTATTATGTAATCAAATACACAGGAATTTGTATTAATTAGACGCCCATGAGGCCGTCAAGTGAATCCGTTGTCGAGTTCCTTGTACGCATCCCATTAGGAAACTAACATAAATATTGTGGTGGGCAATACAGTCGCATATAATAAATAAAGGCTATACATCCAAGTTATTAGTCTTAATAAAAGACCCTTTGTTGCATGCGAACATACGCATGATGAAGCTTCTATTTATCAAGGTAATTTGATTCCGCCGAGTTGCGAAAATAGGGTTTTTTTTAGCTGGAGTAGTATAAATTTCACTACACAAAGCTTTATTCGCAGATTATACTTAAACACAACTGAGTAATCCGCAGTTTGATTGTTACCTGGCAGGAAAAAAGGACATTGAAAGCATGAACTCAATAATACAGCAATCATTTACAATTCTGAGTTTCCCACGTGCTAAAACCTGACTGCTAGTAAAAGTTATCTGACATAATATTAATTAAAGACAAAGGAAAAACGTGTCCGCAGACATTGATCAAAGCGAGACGTAACGCAAGTTTCTCTTTGCATTTTGTGAATTTAAAAATTTAATTCAATATGTAGTAAATAAAAACGCCATATAAGAAGAATCTACACGCCTCATAATCCGTCAAGTGACCCCGTTGCGAATTTCCTTGTACGCATTACATTAAGTACCTAACGCAGGTATTCTGTTGTGCAAAACAATCGCATTTAATAATATAGGTATTACATTCAAGTTGGTTATCTTGATAAAAGATCTTTGGGGGCTGTCAAGTATACGCATGATAAAGCCTTTATTAACAACAGTTGTTTTAAACTGAGTTGTTACGTCAGTAGCGTGTCTGTTCAACAAAGGTAGCATACAATTCCTATGCATAGCTATTATGGTTAAACACACTTAAACACAATCATCTAAGCAATCCACGGTTTGAATACTAATTATTAGGAATCATGAGCGTTTGAAGCAAAAACTCAATACTACGGCATGAATTTAAAATTCCGAATTTCACACGTGCTAAAACCTGAATACAGATAAAATGCATCTGATATTTTAGAACTTGAAAGCTAAGGATAAGCTAGTCTGCAAAATTTCCTTGAATGCGACATGTATTGTAATTTACGTTTTGTATTTTAGATATATAAAATGTTAACTAAGTATTATGTAATCAAATACACAGGAATTTGTATTAATTAGACGCCCATGAGGCCGTCAAGTGAATCCGTTGTCGAGTTCCTTGTACGCATCCCATTAGGAAACTAACATAAATATTGTGGTGGGCAATACAGTCGCATATAATAAATAAAGGCTATACATCCAAGTTATTAGTCTTAATAAAAGACCCTTTGTTGCATGCGAACATACGCATGATGAAGCTTCTATTTATCAAGGTAATTTGATTCCGCCGAGTTGCGAAAATAGGTTTTTTTTTAGCTGAGGTAGTATACATTTCACTACACAAAGCTTCATTCGCAGATTATACTTAAACACAACTGAGTAATCCGCAGTTTGATTGTTACCTGGCAGGAAAAAAGGACATTGAAAGCATGAACTCAATAATACAGCAATCATTTACAATTCTGAGTTTCCCACGTGCTAAAACCTGACTGCTAGTAAAAGTTATCTGACATAATATTAATTAAAGACAAAGGAAAAACGTGTCCGCAGACATTGATCAAAGCGAGACGTAACGCAAGTTTCTCTTTGCATTTTGTGAATTTAAAAATTTAATTCAATATGTAGTAAATAAAAACGCCATATAAGAAGAATCTACACGCCTCATAATCCGTCAAGTGACCCCGTTGCGAATTTCCTTGTACGCATTACATTAAGTACCTAACGCAGGTATTCTGTTGTGCAAAACAATCGCATTTAATAATATAGGTATTACATTCAAGTTGGTTATCTTGATAAAAGATCTTTGGGGGCTGTCAAGTATACGCATGATAAAGCCTTTATTAACAACAGTTGTTTTAAACTGAGTTGTTACGTCAGTAGCGTGTCTGTTCAACAAAGGTAGCATACAATTCCTATGCATAGCTATTATGGTTAAACACACTTAAACAGAATCATCTAAGCAATCCACGGTTTGAATACTAATTATTAGGAATCATGAGCGTTTGAAGCAAAAACTCAATACTACGGCATGAATTTAAAATTCCGAATTTCCCACGTGCTAAAACCTGAATACAGATAAAATGCATCTGATATTTTAGAACTTGAAAGCTAAGGATAAGCTAGTCTGCAAAATTTCCTTGAATGCGACATGTATTGTAATTTACGTTTTGTATTTTAGATATATAAAATGTTAACTAAGTATTATGTAATCAAATACACAGGAATTTGTATTAATTAGACGCCTCTGAGGCCGTCAAGTGAATCCGTTGTCGAGTTCCTTGTACGCATCCCATTAGGAAACTAACATAAATATTGTGGTGGGCAATACAGTCGCATATAATAAATAAAGGCTATACATCCAAGTTATTAGTCTTAATAAAAGACCCTTTGTTGCATGCGAACATACGCATGATGAAGCTTCTATTTATCAAGGTAATTTGATTCCGCCGAGTTGCGAAAATAGGGTTTTTTTTAGCTGAGGTAGTATACATTTCACTACACAAAGCTTCATTCGCAGATTATACTTAAACACAACTGAGTAATCCGCAGTTTGATTGTTACCTGGCAGGAAAAAAGGACATTTAAAGCATGAACTCAATAATACAGCAATCATTTACAATTCTGAGTTTCCCACGTGCTAAAACCTGACTGCTAGTAAAAGTTATCTGACATAATATTAATTAAAGACAAAGGAAAAACGTGTCCGCAGACATTGATCAAAGCGAGACGTAACGCAAGTTTCTCTTTGCATTTTGTGAATTTAAAAATTTAACTCAATATGTATTAAATAAAAACGCCATATAAGAAGAATCTACACGCTTCTAAGGCCGTCAAGTGACCCCGTTGCGAATTTCCTTGTACGCATTACATTAAGTACCTAACGCAGGTATTCTGTTGTGCAAAACAATCGCATTTAATAATATAGGTATTACATTCAAGTTGGTTATCTTGATAAAAGATCTTTGGGGGCTGTCAAGTATACGCATGATAAAGCCTTTATTAACAACAGTTGTTTTAAACTGAGTTGTTACGTCAGTAGCGTGTCTGTTCAACAAAGGTAGCATACAATTCCTATACATAGCTATTATGGTTAAACACACTTAAACAGAATCATCTAAGCAATCCACGGTTTGAATACTAATTATTAGGAATCATGAGCGTTTGAAGCAAAAACTCAATACTACAGCATGAATTTAAAATTCCGAATTTCACACGTGCTAAAACCTGAATACAGATAAAATGCATCTGATATTTTAAAACTTGAAAGCTAAGGATAAGCTAGTCTGCAAAATTTCCTTGAATGCGACATGTATTGTAATTTACGTTTTGTATTTTAGATATATAAAATGTCAACTAAGTATTATGTAATCAAATACACAGGAATTTGTATTAACTAGACGCCTCTGAGGCCGTCAAGTGAATCCGTTGTCGAGTTCCTTGTACACATAACATTAAGAAACTAACAGAAATATTGTGGTGGGCAATAAAGTCGCATATAATAAATAAAGGCTATACATCCAAGTTATTAGTCTTAATAAAAGACCCTTTGTTGCATGCGAACATACGCATGATGAAGCTTCTATTTATCACGGTAATTTGATTCCGCCGAGTTGCGAAAATAGGTTTTTTTTAGCTGGAGTAGTATAAATTACACTACACAAAGCTTTATTCGCAGATTATACTTAAACACAACTGAGTAATCCGCAGTTTGATTGTTACCTGGCAGGAAAAAAGGACATTGAAAGCATGAACTCAATAATACAGCAATCATTTACAATTCTGAGTTTCCCACGTGCTAAAACCTGACTGCTAGTAAAAGTTATCTGACATAATATTAATTAAAGACAAAGGAAAAACGTGTCCGCAGACATTGATCAAAGCGAGACGTAAC
This sequence comes from Allacma fusca, assembly GCA_947179485.1. Taxonomy (NCBI): domain Eukaryota; kingdom Metazoa; phylum Arthropoda; class Collembola; order Symphypleona; family Sminthuridae; genus Allacma; species Allacma fusca. Next base: position 80,045,850 of record OX359245.1, on the reverse strand, counting down.
GCAAGTTTCTCTTTGCATTTTGTGAATTTAAAAATTTAATTCAATATGTAGTAAATAAAAACGCCATATAAGAAGAATCTACACGCTTCTAAGGCCGTCAAGTGACCCCGTTGCGAATTTCCTTGTACGCATTACATTAAGTACCTAACGCAGGTATTCTGTTGTGCAAAACAATCGCATTTAATAATATAGGTATTACATTCAAGTTGGTTATCTTGATAAAAGATCTTTGGGGGCTGTCAAGTATACGCATGATAAAGCCTTTATTAACAACAGTTGTTTTAAACTGAGTTGTTACGTCAGTAGCGTGTCTGTTCAACAAAGGTAGCATACAATTCCTATACATAGCTATTATGGTTAAACACACTTAAACAGAATCATCTAAGCAATCCACGGTTTGAATACTAATTATTAGGAATCATGAGCGTTTGAAGCAAAAACTCAATACTACGGCATGAATTTAAAATTCCGAATTTCACACGTGCTAAAACCTGAATACAGATAAAATGCATCTGATATTTTAGAACTTGAAAGCTAAGGATAAGCTAGTCTGCAAAATTTCCTTGAATGCGACATGTATTGTAATTTACGTTTTGTATTTTAGATATATAAAATGTCAACTAAGTATTATGTAATCAAATACACAGAAATTTGTATTAATTAGACGCCCATGAGGCCGTCAAGTGAATCCGTTGTCGAGTTCCTTGTACGCATCCCATTAGGAAACTAACATAAATATTGTGGTGGGCAATACAGTCGCATATAATAAATAAAGGCTATACATCCAAGTTATTAGTCTTAATAAAAGACCCTTTGTTGCATGCGAACATACGCATGATGAAGCTTCTATTTATCAAGGTAATTTGATTCCGCCGAGTTGCGAAAATAGGGTTTTTTTAGCTGAGGTAGTATACATTTCACTACACAAAGCTTCATTCGCAGATTATACTTAAACACAACTGAGTAATCCGCAGTTTGATTGTTACCTGGCAGGAAAAAAGGACATTTAAAGCATGAACTCAATAATACAGCAATCATTTACAATTCTGAGTTTCCCACGTGCTAAAACCTGACTGCTAGTAAAAGTTATCTGACATAATATTAATTAAAGACAAAGGAAAAACGTGTCCGCAGACATTGATCAAAGCGAGACGTAACGCAAGTTTCTCTTTGCATTTTGTGAATTTAAAAATTTAACTCAATATGTAGTAAATAAAAACGCCATATAAGAAGAATCTACACGCTTCTAAGGCCGTCAAGTGACCCCGTTGCGAATTTCCTTGTACGCATTACATTAAGTACCTAACGCAGGTATTCTGTTGTGCAAAACAATCGCATTTAATAATATAGGTATTACATTCAAGTTGGTTATCTTGATAAAAGATCTTTGGGGGCTGTCAAGTATACGCATGATAAAGCCTTTATTAACAACAGTTGTTTTAAACTGAGTTGTTACGTCAGTAGCGTGTCTGTTCAACAAAGGTAGCATACAATTCCTATACATAGCTATTATGGTTAAACACACTTAAACAGAATCATCTAAGCAATCCACGGTTTGAATACTAATTATTAGGAATCATGAGCGTTTGAAGCAAAAACTCAATACTACGGCATGAATTTAAAATTCCGAATTTCACACGTGCTAAAACCTGAATACAGATAAAATGCATCTGATATTTTAGAACTTGAAAGCTAAGGATAAGCTAGTCTGCAAAATTTCCTTGAATGCGACATGTATTGTAATTTACGTTTTGTATTTTAGATATATAAAATGTCAACTAAGTATTATGTAATCAAATACACAGAAATTTGTATTAATTAGACGCCCATGAGGCCGTCAAGTGAATCCGTTGTCGAGTTCCTTGTACGCATCCCATTAGGAAACTAACATAAATATTGTGGTGGGCAATACAGTCGCATATAATAAATAAAGGCTATACATCCAAGTTATTAGTCTTAATAAAAGACCCTTTGTTGCATGCGAACATACGCATGATGAAGCTTCTATTTATCAAGGTAATTTGATTCCGCCGAGTTGCGAAAATAGGGTTTTTTTAGCTGAGGTAGTATACATTTCACTACACAAAGCTTCATTCGCAGATTATACTTAAACACAACTGAGTAATCCGCAGTTTGATTGTTACCTGGCAGGAAAAAAGGACATTTAAAGCATGAACTCAATAATACAGCAATCATTTACAATTCTGAGTTTCCCACGTGCTAAAACCTGACTGCTAGTAAAAGTTATCTGACATAATATTAATTAAAGACAAAGGAAAAACGTGTCCGCAGACATTGATCAAAGCGAGACGTAACGCAAGTTTCTCTTTGCATTTTGTGAATTTAAAAATTTAACTCAATATGTAGTAAATAAAAACGCCATATAAGAAGAATCTACACGCTTCTAAGGCCGTCAAGTGACCCCGTTGCGAATTTCCTTGTACGCATTACATTAAGTACCTAACGCAGGTATTCTGTTGTGCAAAACAATCGCATTTAATAATATAGGTATTACATTCAAGTTGGTTATCTTGATAAAAGATCTTTGGGGGCTGTCAAGTATACGCATGATAAAGCCTTTATTAACAACAGTTGTTTTAAACTGAGTTGTTACGTCAGTAGCGTGTCTGTTCAACAAAGGTAGCATACAATTCCTATACATAGCTATTATGGTTAAACACACTTAAACAGAATCATCTAAGCAATCCACGGTTTGAATACTAATTATTAGGAATCATGAGCGTTTGAAGCAAAAACTCAATACTACAGCATGAATTTAAAATTCCGAATTTCACACGTGCTAAAACCTGAATACAGATAAAATGCATCTGATATTTTAAAACTTGAAAGCTAAGGATAAGCTAGTCTGCAAAATTTCCTTGAATGCGACATGTATTGTAATTTACGTTTTGTATTTTAGATATATAAAATGTCAACTAAGTATTATGTAATCAAATACACAGGAATTTGTATTAACTAGACGCCTCTGAGGCCGTCAAGTGAATCCGTTGTCGAGTTCCTTGTACACATAACATTAAGAAACTAACAGAAATATTGTGGTGGGCAATAAAGTCGCATATAATAAATAAAGGCTATACATCCAAGTTATTAGTCTTAATAAAAGACCCTTTGTTGCATGCGAACATACGCATGATGAAGCTTCTATTTATCACGGTAATTTGATTCCGCCGAGTTGCGAAAATAGGTTTTTTTTAGCTGGAGTAGTATAAATTACACTACACAAAGCTTTATTCGCAGATTATACTTAAACACAACTGAATAATCCGCAGTTAGATTGCTAGCTGGCAGGAAAAAAGGACATTGAAAGCATGAACTCAATAATACAGCAATCATTTACAATTCTGAGTTTCCCACGTGCTAAAACCTGACTGCTAGTAAAAGTTATCTGACATAATATTAATTAAAGACAAAGGAAAAACGTGTCCGCAGACATTGATCAAAGCGAGACGTAACGCAAGTTTCTCTTTGCATTTTGTGAATTTAAAAATTTAATTCAATATGTAGTAAATAAAAACGCCATATAAGAAGAATCTACACGCCTCATAATCCGTCAAGTGACCCCGTTGCGAATTTCCTTGTACGCATTACATTAAGTACCTAACGCAGGTATTCTGTTGTGCAAAACAATCGCATTTAATAATATAGGTATTACATTCAAGTTGGTTATCTTGATAAAAGATCTTTGGGGGCTGTCAAGTATACGCATGATAAAGCCTTTATTAACAACAGTTGTTTTAAACTGAGTTGTTACGTCAGTAGCGTGTCTGTTCACTAAAGGTAGCATACAATTCCTATACATAGCTATTATGGTTAAACACACTTAAACAGAATCATCTAAGCAATCCACGGTTTGAATACTAATTATTAGGAATCATGAGCGTTTGAAGCAAAAACTCAATACTACAGCATGAATTTAAAATTCCGAATTTCACACGTGCTAAAACCTGAATACAGATAAAATGCATCTGATATTTTAAAACTTGAAAGCTAAGGATAAGCTAGTCTGCAAAATTTCCTTGACTGCGACATGTATTGTAATTTACGTTTTGTATTTTAGACATATAAAATGTCAACTAAGTATTATGTAATCAAATACACAGGAATTTGTATTAACTAGACGCCTCTGAGGCCGTCAAGTGAATCCGTTGTCGAGTTCCTTGTACACATAACATTAAGAAACTAACAGAAATATTGTGGTGGGCAATAGAGTCGCATATAATAAATAAAGGCTATACATCCAAGTTATTAGTCTTAATAAAAGACCCTTTGTTGCATGCGAACATACGCATGATGAAGCTGCTATTTATCACGGTAATTTGATTCAGCCGAGTTGCGAAAATACGGTTTTTTTTGCTAAAGTAGTATAATATTCACTACACAAAGCTTCATTCGCAGATTATACTTAAACACAACTGAGTAATCCGCAGTTTGATTGCTACCTGGCAGGGAAAAAGGACATTAAAAGCATGAACTCAATAATACAGCAATCATTTACAATTCTGAGTTTCCCACGTGCTAAAACCTGACTGCTAGTAAAAGTTATCTGACATAATATTAATTAAAGACAAAGGAAAAACGTGTCCGCAGACATTGATCAAAGCGAGACGTAACGCAAGTTTCTCTTTGCATTTTGTGAATTTAAAAATTTAATTCAATATGTAGTAAATAAAAACGCCATATAAGAAGAATCTACACGCCTCATAATCCGTCAAGTGACCCCGTTGCGAATTTCCTTGTACGCATTACATTAAGTACCTAACGCAGGTATTCTGTTGTGCAAAACAATCGCATTTAATAATATAGGTATTACATTCAAGTTGGTTATCTTGATAAAAGATCTTTGGGGGCTGTCAAGTATACGCATGATAAAGCCTTTATTAACAACAGTTGTTTTAAACTGAGTTGTTACGTCAGTAGCGTGTCTGTTCACTAAAGGTAGCATACAATTCCTATACATAGCTATTATGGTTAAACACACTTAAACAGAATCATCTAAGCAATCCACGGTTTGAATACTAATTATTAGGAATCATGAGCGTTTGAAGCAAAAACTCAATACTACAGCATGAATTTAAAATTCCGAATTTCACACGTGCTAAAACCTGAATACAGATAAAATGCATCTGATATTTTAAAACTTGAAAGCTAAGGATAAGCTAGTCTGCAAAATTTCCTTGAATGCGACATGTATTGTAATTTACGTTTTGTATTTTAGACATATAAAATGTCAACTAAGTATTATGTAATCAAATACACAGGAATTTGTATTAACTAGACGCCTCTGAGGCCGTCAAGTGAATCCGTTGTCGAGTTCCTTGTACACATAACATTAAGAAACTAACAGAAATATTGTGGTGGGCAATAGAGTCGCATATAATAAATAAAGGCTATACATCCAAGTTATTAGTCTTAATAAAAGACCCTTTGTTGCATGCGAACATACGCATGATGAAGCTTCTATTTATCAAGGTAATTTGATTCCGCCGAGTTGCGAAAATAGGGTTTTTTTTAGCTGAGGTAGTAAACATTTCACTACACAAAGCTTCATTCGCAGATTATACTTAAACACAACTGAGTAATCCGCAGTTTGATTGTTACCTGGCAGGAAAAAAGGACATTTAAAGCATGAACTCAATAATACAGCAATCATTTACAATTCTGAGTTTCCCACGTGCTAAAACCTGACTGCTAGTAAAAGTTATCTGACATAATATTAATTAAAGACAAAGGAAAAACGTGTCCGCAGACATTGATCAAAGCGAGACGTAACGCAAGTTTCTCTTTGCATTTTGTGAATTTAAAAATTTAATTCAATATGTAGTAAATAAAAACGCCATATAAGAAGAATCTACACGCTTCTAAGGCCGTCAAGTGACCCCGTTGCGAATTTCCTTGTACGCATTACATTAAGTACCTAACGCAGGTATTCTGTTGTGCAAAACAATCGCATTTAATAATATAGGTATTACATTCAAGTTGGTTATCTTGATAAAAGATCTTTGGGGGCTGTCAAGTATACGCATGATAAAGCCTTTATTAACAACAGTTGTTTTAAACTGAGTTGTTACGTCAGTAGCGTGTCTGTTCAACAAAGGTAGCATACAATTCCTATACATAGCTATTATGGTTAAACACACTTAAACAGAATCATCTAAGCAATCCACGGTTTGAATACTAATTATTAGGAATCATGAGCGTTTGAAGCAAAAACTCAATACTACAGCATGAATTTAAAATTCCGAATTTCACACGTGCTAAAACCTGAATACAGATAAAATGCATCTGATATTTTAAAACTTGAAAGCTAAGGATAAGCTAGTCTGCAAAATTTCCTTGAATGCGACATGTATTGTAATTTACGTTTTGTATTTTAGATATATAAAATGTCAACTAAGTATTATGTAATCAAATACACAGGAATTTGTATTAACTAGACGCCTCTGAGGCCGTCAAGTGAATCCGTTGTCGAGTTCCTTGTACACATAACATTAAGAAACTAACAGAAATATTGTGGTGGGCAATAAAGTCGCATATAATAAATAAAGGCTATACATCCAAGTTATTAGTCTTAATAAAAGACCCTTTGTTGCATGCGAACATACGCATGATGAAGCTTCTATTTATCACGGTAATTTGATTCCGCCGAGTTGCGAAAATAGGTTTTTTTTAGCTGGAGTAGTATAAATTACACTACACAAAGCTTTATTCGCAGATTATACTTAAACACAACTGAATAATCCGCAGTTAGATTGCTAGCTGGCAGGAAAAAAGGACATTGAAAGCATGAACTCAATAATACAGCAATCATTTACAATTCTGAGTTTCCCACGTGCTAAAACCTGACTGCTAGTAAAAGTTATCTGACATAATATTAATTAAAGACAAAGGAAAAACGTGTCCGCAGACATTGATCAAAGCGAGACGTAACGCAAGTTTCTCTTTGCATTTTGTGAATTTAAAAATTTAATTCAATATGTAGTAAATAAAAACGCCATATAAGAAGAATCTACACGCCTCATAATCCGTCAAGTGACCCCGTTGCGAATTTCCTTGTACGCATTACATTAAGTACCTAACGCAGGTATTCTGTTGTGCAAAACAATCGCATTTAATAATATAGGTATTACATTCAAGTTGGTTATCTTGATAAAAGATCTTTGGGGGCTGTCAAGTATACGCATGATAAAGCCTTTATTAACAACAGTTGTTTTAAACTGAGTTGTTACGTCAGTAGCGTGTCTGTTCACTAAAGGTAGCATACAATTCCTATACATAGCTATTATGGTTAAACACACTTAAACAGAATCATCTAAGCAATCCACGGTTTGAATACTAATTATTAGGAATCATGAGCGTTTGAAGCAAAAACTCAATACTACAGCATGAATTTAAAATTCCGAATTTCACACGTGCTAAAACCTGAATACAGATAAAATGCATCTGATATTTTAAAACTTGAAAGCTAAGGATAAGCTAGTCTGCAAAATTTCCTTGAATGCGATATGTATTGCAATTTACGTTTTGTATTTTAGATATATAAAATGTCAACTTAGTATTATGTAATCAAATACACAGGAATTTGTATTAACTAGACGCCTCTGAGGCCGTCAAGTGAATCCGTTGTCGAGTTCCTTGTACACATAACATTAAGAAACTAACAGAAATATTGTGGTGGGCAATAGAGTCGCATATAATAAATAAAGGCTATACATCCAAGTTATTAGTCTTAATAAAAGACCCTTTGTTGCATGCGAACATACGCATGATGAAGCTGCTATTTATCACGGTAATTTGATTCCGCCGAGTTGCGAAAATAGGGTTTTTTTTAGCTGAGGTAGTATAATATTCACTACACAAAGCTTCATTCGCAGATTATACTTAAACACAACTGAGTAATCCGCAGTTTGATTGCTACCTGGCAGGGAAAAAGGACATTAAAAGCATGAACTCAATAATACAGCAATCATTTACAATTCTGAGTTTCCCACGTGCTAAAACCTGACTGCTAGTAAAAGTTATCTGACATAATATTAATTAAAGACAAAGGAAAAACGTGTCCGCAGACATTGATCAAAGCGAGACGTAACGGAAGTTTCTCTTTGCATTTTGTGAATTTAAAAATTTAATTCAATATGTAGTAAATAAAAACGCCATATAAGAAGAATCTACACGCTTCTAAGGCCGTCAAGTGACCCCGTTGCGAATTTCCTTGTACGCATTACATTAAGTACCTAACGCAGGTATTCTGTTGTGCAAAACAATCGCATTTAATAATAAAGGTATTACATTCAAGTTGGTTATCTTGATAAAAGATCTTTGGGGGCTGTCAAGTATACGCATGATAAAGCCTTTATTAACAACAGTTGTTTTAAACTGAGTTGTTACGTCAGTAGCGTGTCTGTTCACTAAAGGTAGCATACAATTCCTATACATAGCTATTATGGTTAAACACACTTAAACAGAATCATCTAAGCAATCCACGGTTTGAATACTAATTATTAGGAATCATGAGCGTTTGAAGCAAAAACTCAATACTACAGCATGAATTTAAAATTCCGAATTTCACACGTGCTAAAACCTGAATACAGATAAAATGCATCTGATATTTTAGAACTTGAAAGCTAAGGATAAGCTAGTCTGCAAAATTTCCTTGAATGCGACATGTATTATAATTTACGTTTTGTATTTTAGATATATAAAATGTTAACTAAGTATTATGTAATCAAATACACAGGAATTTGTATTAACAAGACGCCTCTGAGGCCGTCAAGTGAATCCGTTGTCGAGTTCCTTGTACACATAACATTAAGAAACTAACAGAAATATTGTGGTGGGCAATAGAGTCGCATATAATAAATAAAGGCTATACATCCAAGTTATTAGTCTTAATAAAAGACCCTTTGTTGCATGCGAACATACGCATGATTAAGCTTCTATTTATCACGGTAATTTGATTCCGCCGAGTTGCGAAAATAGGGTTTTTTTAAGCTGGAGTAGTATAAATTTCACTACACAAAGCTTCATTCGCAGATTATACTTAAACACAACTGAATAATCCGCAGTTTGATTGCTACCTGGCAGGGAAAAGGGACATTAAAAGCATGAACTCAATAATACAGCAATCATTTACAATTCAGAGTTTCCCACGTGCTAAAACCTGACTGCTAGTAAAAGTTATCTGACATAATATTAATTAAAGACAAAGGAAAAACGTGTCCGCAGACATTGATCAAAGCGAGACGTAACGCAAGTTTCTCTTTGCATTTTGTGAATTTAAAAATTTAATTCAATATGTAGTAAATAAAAATGCCATATAAGAAGAATCTACACGCTTCTAAGGCCGTCAAGTGACCCCGTTGCGAATTTCCTTGTACGCATTACATTAAGTACCTAACGCAGGTATTCTGTTGTGCAAAACAATCGCATTTAATAATAAAGGTATTACATTCAAGTTGGTTATCTTGATAAAAGATCTTTGGGGGCTGTCAAGTATACGCATGATAAAGCCTTTATTAACAACAGTTGTTTTAAACTGAGTTGTTACGTCAGTAGCGTGTCTGTTCACTAAAGGTAGCATACAATTCCTATACATAGCTATTATGGTTAAACACACTTAAACAGAATCATCTAAGCAATCCACGGTTTGAATACTAATTATTAGGAATCATGAGCGTTTGAAGCAAAAACTCAATACTACAGCATGAATTTAAAATTCCGAATTTCACACGTGCTAAAACCTGAATACAGATAAAATGCATCTGATATTTTAGAACTTGAAAGCTAAGGATAAGCTAGTCTGCAAAATTTCCTTGAATGCGACATGTATTATAATTTACGTTTTGTATTTTAGATATATAAAATGTTAACTAAGTATTATGTAATCAAATACACAGGAATTTGTATTAACAAGACGCCTCTGAGGCCGTCAAGTGAATCCGTTGTCGAGTTCCTTGTACACATAACATTAAGAAACTAACAGAAATATTGTGGTGGGCAATAGAGTCGCATATAATAAATAAAGGCTATACATCCAAGTTATTAGTCTTAATAAAAGACCCTTTGTTGCATGCGAACATACGCATGATTAAGCTTCTATTTATCACGGTAATTTGATTCCGCCGAGTTGCGAAAATAGGGTTTTTTTAAGCTGGAGTAGTATAAATTTCACTACACAAAGCTTCATTCGCAGATTATACTTAAACACAACTGAATAATCCGCAGTTTGATTGCTACCTGGCAGGGAAAAGGGACATTAAAAGCATGAACTCAATAATACAGCAATCATTTACAATTCAGAGTTTCCCACGTGCTAAAACCTGACTGCTAGTAAAAGTTATCTGACATAATATTAATTAAAGACAAAGGAAAAACGTGTCCGCAGACATTGATCAAAGCGAGACGTAACGCAAGTTTCTCTTTGCATTTTGTGAATTTAAAAATTTAATTCAATATGTAGTAAATAAAAACGCCATATAAGAAGAATCTACACGCCTCATAATCCGTCAAGTGACCCCGTTGCGAATTTCCTTGTACGCATTACATTAAGTACCTAACGCAGGTATTCTGTTGTGCAAAACAATCGCATTTAATAATATAGGTATTACATTCAAGTTGGTTATCTTGATAAAAGATCTTTGGGGGCTGTCAAGTATACGCATGATAAAGCCTTTATTAACAACAGTTGTTTTAAACTGAGTTGTTACGTCAGTAGCGTGTCTGTTCACTAAAGGTAGCATACAATTCCTATACATAGCTATTATGGTTAAACACACTTAAACAGAATCATCTAAGCAATCCACGGTTTGAATACTAATTATTAGGAATCATGAGCGTTTGAAGCAAAAACTCAATACTACAGCATGAATTTAAAATTCCGAATTTCACACGTGCTAAAACCTGAATACAGATAAAATGCATCTGATATTTTAGAACTTGAAAGCTAAGGATAAGCTAGTCTGCAAAATTTCCTTGAATGCGACATGTATTATAATTTACGTTTTGTATTTTAGATATATAAAATGTTAACTAAGTATTATGTAATCAAATACACAGGAATTTGTATTAACAAGACGCCTCTGAGGCCGTCAAGTGAATCCGTTGTCGAGTTCCTTGTACACATAACATTAAGAAACTAACAGAAATATTGTGGCGGGCAATACAGTCGCATATAATAAATAAAGGCTATACATCCAAGTTATTAGTCTTAATAAAAGACCCTTTGTTGCATGCGAACATACGCATGATGAAGCTACTATTTATCACGGTAATTTGATTCCGCCGAGTTGCGAAAATAGGGTTTTTTAAAGCTGGAGTAGTATAAATTTCACTACACAAAGCTTCATTCGCAGATTATACTTAAACACAACTGAATAATCCGCAGTTTGATTGCTACCTGGCAGGGAAAAGGGACATTAAAAGCATGAACTCAATAATACAGCAATCATTTACAATTCTGAGTTTCCCACGTGCTAAAACCTGACTGCTAGTAAAAGTTATCTGACATAATATTAATTAAAGACAAAGGAAAAACGTGTCCGCAGACATTGATCAAAGCGAGACGTAACGCAAGTTTCTCTTTGCATTTTGTGAATTTAAAAATTTAATTCAATATGTAGTAAATAAAAACGCCATATAAGAAGAATCTACACGCCTCATAATCCGTCAAGTGACCCCGTTGCGAATTTCCTTGTACGCATTACATTAAGTACCTAACGCAGGTATTCTGTTGTGCAAAACAATCGCATTTAATAATATAGGTATTACATTCAAGTTGGTTATCTTGATAAAAGATCTTTGGGGGCTGTCAAGTATACGCATGATAAAGCCTTTATTAACAACAGTTGTTTTAAACTGAGTTGTTACGTCAGTAGCGTGTCTGTTCACTAAAGGTAGCATACAATTCCTATACATAGCTATTATGGTTAAACACACTTAAACAGAATCATCTAAGCAATCCACGGTTTGAATACTAATTATTAGGAATCATGAGCGTTTGAAGCAAAAACTCAATACTACAGCATGAATTTAAAATTCCGAATTTCACACGTGCTAAAACCTGAATACAGATAAAATGCATATGATATTTTAGAACTTGAAAGCTAAGGATAAGCTAGTCTGCAAAATTTCCTTGAATGCGACATGTATTGTAATTTACGTTTTATATTTTAGATATATAAAATGTCAACTAAGTATTATGTAATCAAATACACAGGAATTTGTATTAACTAGACGCCTCTGAGGCCGTCAAGTGAATCCGTTGTCGAGTTCCTTGTACACATAACATTAAGAAACTAACAGAAATATTGTGGTGGGCAATAGAGTCGCATATAATAAATAAAGGCTATACATCCAAGTTATTAGTCTTAATAAAAGACCCTTTGTTGCATGCGAACATACGCATGATGAAGCTTCTAGCATTTCGTAAACTTAAAAATTTAATTTAATATTTAGTAAATAAAAACGCCATATAAGAAGAATCTACACGCTACTAAGGCCGTCAAGTGACCCCGTTGCGAATTTCCTTGTACGCATTACATTAAGTACCTAACGCAGGTATTCTGTTGTGCAAAACAGTCGCATTTAATAATATAGGTATTACATTCAAGTTGGTTATCTTGATAAAAGATCTTTGGTGGCTGTCAAGTATAAGCATGATAAAGCCTTTATTAACAACAGTTGTTTTAAACTGAGTTGTTACGTCACTAGCGTGTCTGTTCCGCAAAGGTAGCATACAATTCCTATAGATAGCTATTATGGTAAAACACACTTAAACAGAATCATCTAAGCAATCCACGGTTTGAATACTAATTATTAGGAATCAAGGGCGTTTGAAGCAATCATAGTCTTGAGATTTCAAAAGAATTATTAATTCTTGGGACAGAAAATCCACACTTGGAATTATGTATACCAAAAATGGATTAGAAAAGGAAATAAGTATTCACCTTGTACATTTCTAATTTTAACAAAAAAGTTATACTTGAGTAGTTGGACTCAACTCTGTGCAAGTCTTGTCAAAAGGGGTTATAGAGAAAGGAGATTTTTGAATTTCTAAAAGGAATCCTTCCCAAAACAAATTGTATTGTTGTATCTACATATAGGTAGATGGATACACAGATACATGCAGGATTTCCGAGTGAAAGCCTTCTTCATTGTCATCTCCCATATTGTATTTGAAATTACAAGTATTATATCCTCTGTACTTGGACAATGCAAAGGAGCTTCTGGTAATAATACAACTCGGACGGAGGCTCTGCTAAAAGATGACAAAGTTTTCAAGATAACCTCTTTAAGGAAGAAAGGGTAGAGTTGCTCTTGGCAAGGATCCCCTGTCCCATATAATGTGTGTCAGTGGGGTGACAGGAGGGTTAATAAAATATTTATTTACGACTCAAAACATTATTTTATTCTCAGACTTTACTTTTCTTTCAACTCCATACAGATTTGACTATTTCCTCAGAATACAATAATCTGTATATGTCTTGTCTCTAACAGAATGTTCTTAGATGTTCTCACAATGTAATTTGAAATATATTTTCACAGAGTCTAACCAAACCCCAAACTTTGACTAAGCTTCTGTGGCAATCCACTACGGAATTATGTACACACAATGACTTGAAAATATTTCTTCAGATCCTCCATAATATCTCAATATTATACTAACCTTAACTATTGTTAGCCCCATGATATATCTGTGACAACAATAGAGAGCCAATGTTTTCTGTTTAACCTCATATGTACGTACCTAGTGTATAGAATTATTGATCTTACATGAAGCAACTGTGTATATGTATGGACGAGTGAAAGGGCTAATTTGTTTTTGGTAGTAACAATCCTTTGAGCAAGACTGGGAGAATGCGTATAAACTTGTAAGGAATTCCAGAGCCTCAATTACAATAAAACTTAGGATGGGGGTTCCAATTGGAACAACTCCATACTACTGTAATATCATGACTTTAAAACCTGTAGATCATTGCGTAATAGATTTGTACTTACATATGAAAATTATCATAATTACATTTGTAGTTAGGACAATTTACTTGTAATATTTGCATTTGCTAGTAAAAATGACAAGGGATCAATTAGCCTCATAAAAAGACATTCCCTTGGCTATAGAGGAGAGGCGATATGAAGATAATCATATGATCTTTTACATGATGTTGGATATAGATAATTATAGTTGTAGGGCTTATGATGTATCAGGTTTGCTATAAATTGGAGATTATCAAGATCAATTTTTAAAATCCGGAACTTAATGCTATATGGTTCTGTAGAAATATATGAAGTTTAATGTAGAAGTACATATGAGTTTTGTGAGTATGTAAATGTATGGGAGTATATATTTATGTATATATGGCCCGTGTGCATATACATATGTAGATACATATAAAGGTGCGGAACAAGTATGACCAGTGAGTTACTACTTGTTTCCTCGAACAAAAATAATAACTTGTGCTGAAACGACTCACCGACTTCTAGTAATTATGTGCAAACATTATTCATACACAAAAATATATCCTATAGTACAGTAATAATAATCTCCTCAATGAGAGGGTATAAGGTTGGTTTGAAACTCATCCCATAATTTATCGGTCCATCTGCTAGTTATCCCATTGATTCTCATCTGTAACTTATCCTCAGTGGAAAGATTCAATCGCATCAGTGTGAGAATCTGTAAACTTGATTTTGGGCTCAAGACCACAATTCTCCTCTGTTGTAAAATCCTTTATGCTATTAACTAATAGATTCTAACAGTTTTATAAACTTAAATTCTAAAATCTGATTTTGTCGAGGGCCCAGCCTATTTAGATAGATACATATGTATACCCAATAGAATAATTCAGGAGTGTATTACAAAAATATAACGGAGGCTCCCGCAATTAAATACTCCTTAAATAGTCCAATGTAATGGATTTCAAAATATTTCAAGAACTTCTCTAAAGCATTTACAAAATGTACATAAGGAGGGGATTTTAAATGAATACATACTGAAAGAAATTCCCTCGTTATGTATAAAATTTCTTAGAGGTGCTTTTCTAAAGAGGAGACCCTGTATAGATATACAAGAAGTAGTACAGCGATCTACATAAATGGAGAAGATGGAGCTTTAAAGTGTGTAAAGATATCAAGCCATTTCTATGTTCACAATAGAGTTTTCTTTTCCAGGATCCATTCCCATAAGGATTATCTCTTAATCTATCTACTTGCATATCTTACAGTCTGAGGGAAAGATCCCATCAATGAATGAGTTCTTAGCCTAATCACCAACCCAGTCTTCCTCATCTCTCATCGGATCTTCCACACACCTTACTCCAAGAGAGTGTCCTACCCTTCCATTACCTCTCTCCCTCTCTCTCTCTCTTTCTCTTTTCTGTAGACAGATATGAAGATCCAGATAAAATGTGTTTTGTATCTGTGTGAATCAAGGAACGGGACAGGGATTTCTTGAACTAATAAATAAATAGAGAAATATTATCTGCTCCATTCACTATACACACACACATTACAAAAATACTCAAGTATAGACATATGTATACAGTGTGTACAAGAAGCCTGAAAGCCTATATACCTGAAAGTACAGTAAATTTTCACCCAGATTAGGATATGACAACTGATTAGGGTTAAAGGACAACAACATCCTATTATACTCCCTGCTCTTAATAATATTACGTACACTTCCTTCAAATCCACTTCAGGGAGTGATCACACAGGTTTAAGGAAACCCACAGGAGTAATATATTATTAGGAGAATTTCAAGTCTGAGATTCCTCTATATTTATGAAAGTGTAGGGATTTTAAATCTGAGTTTAGGAATTACATATATACAAACCGATTGTAAAAATTGTTCTTGTATTTGCTCATGCTCAGGCGGTCTTAAGAGCATAGGATTTGCAAATGTAAATGATACTGGAAGAGCAATAAGTACTTAAAGACTTTTTATTTTATATTAATTTTATTTAACTAGAACTTTCAAACACTAAGTCTTCCATTGCAGCAAACTCAGTTTTTTATATATATAAAAAATATAATATAAAATTCCACTTAAAAACTCTGGCGTAATTTTAATATACATATGTAGGCACATAATTCCAAGAATAAGGACAAACGTGAAGTTAATTACATCAAATGGGATGAATTTCCAAAATTGGTATAAAATCAAAAGATTTGTAGATTCTGGTAATTTATAAAGCTGGAGATGTTCCAAGATTAGATACAACAACTGTGAAATGTACAAGAGGAAAAGTGTAAAGTTAAAACTTACACTCAGGCTATATAGTCCAAGGAATCCTAGGTTCCTCAAAGGATCTAGTAAGACAGAGCAAAGAGCCTCACTATTCTAGACTCAGGCGTTGTTGTTCCAATATACAAATCATATATGACCATCCCACAGAGATATGTCATTCGAGACGAATTTGTTTTTGGTAGTAAGTTGGTAACTTAAGAAAAGGAGATAATGATGAAAGTAAAAATAAAACATGTATTTCCAATATAAGCATTTCTGATGAATAAACTAAATATGATTCTGAGATTTTTGCTTCATGAAAAAACCAACAGCAACAAAGTACACTAACATTGAACTATAGAGTGGAATATGACTCCAGAGCTCATGAATTGAGGACATCACAGAAATTTCCTTAGCATTTCTTTTTTATGCCAATGCGAGGAATATTATAAGACAAACGCTATAATTATAACAACATAACGAGTTAAATATAATAATCAATATAATAATATATAATATATCAATCAAATATATATATATATATATATATATATAAATGGCTAAATGCTGCGCGCTACTGGCAAGACGTAAAGTTTTGAACTCTTAATAATTCTTAAAGTTTTTTGTAAAAATTAGCAGTGTTATCGATAACTACACCATCTCAACTATATTGATTGCAATTATAAAAGTGAATTAGTTAAGTTTACAACAAAAGCTAATCAGCCAAAACCAGATATAAGCAAAAAATATAGATTTTTTAGTAGTGGCTCGTGGGAATATATGTACACGAAAGTAACTGATGCAAGCCGGGGCTGTGGATTCAAAGATAGAAGACCAGATAGTACATCCCTTACACAGGCGTAAAAAACAGCTGTCCTTTTTTCTCACGGTATACGTAGGGCCGGGCATCACTGACCTGTCATATCTCATTGGAATCAAAAGATACTAGCAGTCCTGTATGTTATCTCCGCAGAACATGGACATCAAGGATACCAGCAGTCCTGTATGTTATCTCCGCAGAACATGGACATCAAGGATACCAGTCAAGTCAATAGCTTCTCAGAGCTGACGAAACTTATGACAGACCAAAACGGGGAACTGAGGAAGGACATGAAAGGCATTAATGAAAAATTGACCGGATTAATTGTGAGGATGGACCAAACCGACTGCAGAGTCGGGTCAATTGAACACAAACTGCAAGAATTGGAGACTCTCATGGCTAAACAAAAATCGGCAACAAATCGGCTGGAGAGAATGGAGATGCAGAAAATTGTAATGATCTACGAATGGCCAGAGGATCAATCTCCAACAGTGGATGCGGACTTCATAATACGAGGAGAGATTGGGGTCAGCAGTGCAACGATATGTGATGCAATAAGACTGAAGATAAGCCCGAAGGTGAAATCTAAGATCACGCCACTAAAGGTTACACTCAAGGACAGATTCGATGTCCATCTTGTTATGAAAAACAAGGCTCGACTTAAGGAAAAACATCCCAAAGTAACAGTAACGAGGGGCTTAATCGAAGAAGATAGACAGATTCAGAAACAGCTTTACGAGGAACTGAAGAGACACAGAGCTGCAAATCCAGGGAAAGAGGCTAAATTCATTGCAGCAAGTGTAATTGTGGCAGACGGTGTCAAATATACAGTCAATGACGGTGAGATTGTGAAATTGGGGAAAGTCAGATAGGCAAAATGCTCATATACAAAAACAGCTAGCTACGATGAAATGAATATAAGCTTTTGGAATATACACGGTAAAAATAACTTAATTAATCTCGATAAAAATGACGGAAGAGCGATACTTAGTTGGGATGTGATTGGTATATGTGAGACTTGGGATACAAACGAAAACTTACAATTAGGCAATAACTTTAAGGATTTTGATTTTATACACTTTCCTGCTAGTAGAATTTCAAATTTCGGAAGAGCATCAGGAGGAATTGGTTTTTTGATTAAAAATAGTAGATTTCAGTTTATTAAAACTATAGTTGCGTGCAAATATTTTTTATTTGTAAAACTAAAATGCAAAAGTAGCTCGGAAATATTTATTTGTGGATGTGTATACCTCCCATCAGATAATTCGCTCTGGAGTAAGGCATGTACAGATCTTAAACACACACTAAATGAAATATGTGTAAATGACACTCATGTTATTGTAGGTGGGGACTTTAATTGCAGAATTGCAAATAAGGATGTTGTTTCACCGGAAATAATTTTAAACTCTAATCTTGTTGCAAATAGGAACTCAATGGACACTGTACTTAGCGCGGAAGCGGATCAACTCCTTGATACCTTTGCTGAAGGTGGTCTAATAATTTTAAATGGGAGGACAATTGGAGACTGAAGTGGAAACTTTACTTACGTCGGGCATAATGCCTGCAGTACTATTGACTACTGCACATTGGGACTGAGCTTAGCACATAGAGTCGAACTGTTTGAAGTGGTAAATATGGGAACATCGGATCACTTCCCTACTGTCATAAAGTTATTTAATAAGAGAAAAAAATATTACTTTCCTCATGAATATAAGAATATGGTAAATATAAATGTAAAGGCTGAATGTCTCTCTTTGTTTATAGAAGACCTTAGAGCAAATGATCCCAGTATTCCGAAAAGTGACCCTGAAAGCGTTTTTAATGATCTTACGGAATCTTTCAAGTTGATGGCGGGGAAATGTGACTGTCTTAAGCAACGCATTCGTAATCCGGGCTGGTCAAATAAACCATGGTATGATGAAACTTGTAAAAACACTAAACCATCGTTAAAAGTAATAGCAAGAACTCTCAGGGTAAATGGTTATAAAGCAGAGGATAGAAGAAACTTCATTCAGATGAGAAAGACATACAAAGAACTATGTAATGAGAAAAAGAAGGAATATTTTAAAAACATTGAAAATGATATCAGTAATTCCAAAAATTGTAGGGATTTCTGGAAGGCGGTAAATAAATTTAAATCAAGAATATCAGAGAAAGGTATAGTAGGAAAGCGCAAATGGGAGAATTTCTATCAGTATTTCATGCCCGAAAGGGAATACGATACAGAATATCACAGTAATGTAGGTGAAGAATATATTGACTCAGTTATTAGTATGGTGGAACTTAAGGACGCACTGAAGACATAAGTAAAGGGAAAAGTCCAGGTGTGGACGGAATTTCAAATGACTGTCTAAAGATACTGCCTGAAAACTGGCTGGAAGCAATTTTAGCGTTATTTAATACAATTTTCAACTCGGAGGATTGTCCTACACAGACGGGAGATATAAAAATTATTACATTGTTTAAAAAAGTGGATAAATCCGAGCCAGCAAATTACAGGGGAATTGCTTTAATAAGCTGTATAACCAAACTTTTACACAAGTATTGCTAAATAGAGTCATGAAATGGGTAAATATGACAAACATTTTGCAGTCACAGGCAGGATTTCGAAAACATAGGTCATGCATTGACCAAATCTTTGTTCTATCGGGTCTAATACAAAACCGTCCCAGGCAGAAAAGTATACACACTCTTTGTTGATTATAAAAGAGATTTCGACTCTATTTCTCATAAACTCCTATGGAGGAAACTCCATCTGCAAGGCTTCAGCTGTAAAATTATTAGAATTTTGAAAAGTATTTATTCAAAAGCTAAGCTAAGAGTAAGAACGTTTGAGGGATATACAAAATATCAAAATATAAATGAAGGGGTTCTACAAGGTGAAATTATGTCCCCCTTACTCTTCTCACTCTTTATAGCTGACATGGATACCTTTTTCCAGACTAGAGGAGTTTCAGGAATTAGTATTACTGAGAAAGTATCCATATTGAAACTAATGTACGCCGATGACACCATTATCCTAGCACATAGTCCTGGCGATCTGAGAAAAAAGCTCAAGATCTTGGAAGAATTTTGTAGAGAAAATAAACTGGAAGTGAATACAAACAAAACCAGTTTTAATATTTGCTAATAGACAGTCACGCCGTCTTCCAAAGTTTGACTTCAATGAAGTAAATCTTGATATTGTAAATGAGTAAACATACCTGGGAGTTCCTTTTCACAGCACAGGATCTTTCAGACTTACTACCAAATATTTCAAAAAGAAAGCAACTCTTGCAATGATGGAAGTTTTAAAAATAATTAGAAAATCAAAATGTAACTCGTGGGTTTCAATAAACAGACTCTTCGACTCTATGTGTCTCTCAAACCTTTTGTACTCGGCAGCCGTATGGGCTATGGGATATGAAAATGAGATGGAAACTATTCAGACCACCTTCTTTCGCAGAGTTCTGGGAGTGCAAAGGAGAGTATCCAATCACTCAATAAGAATAGAATCCGGGAGATGTCAAATAAAATGTACAATTTTAAAATTAGCTCTAGGGTACATAATTAAAATACTTAATATGGGTAAGGATAGGTATCCGTTTATAGTACTTAATAAACTTATAAGTACAGATGAGGGAACTACATTCCCACCTGCATGGAACTGGGCAACTAGGATAAGAGAATCGATGCAATCATTAGGTTTAAATTTCAACTGGAAGATGTTATCCCACGATTGGGTAAAAGTAAATATAAGTCAAATATTGGAGGTAGCAGGGATGAATTCTTATATGAACGATCTGGACAAAATGTTTGCATCAAAGGAGAACCAACAATATAAGTATCTACTTAGAAGGGCTCTATACCCGGGTTATTTAATGTCCAATTTACCTTTCTATAAAGTAAGAATATTAGCACAATTGAGATCAGCATCATCTGTGGAATCAACTATTGTATACCAAGAAAACTCAATTACATTAAGAGGAAATGAAAACTGCTTCTTATGTGGAGAAGGTGTATCGTCGTGGGAACATGTTCTAAATACTTGTAAAGTTACAGAACAAATTAGAAAAAATATAATGGGTGTTAACGTAAGACAAGAATTAAGTTACATAGAAATACTAAACGAAACTGATATGTACAAACTCGATTATATGTATAAGTTATGTTGTGAAACTTGTAAAGTATTTGGGAACAACGAACGTATAGCGGGAACAATATAATTATTAATGTTGCTGTACGCGTTGTCAACAAACAATCTGAAAGCAGCAGAAAGAAAGTTGATTTTAGAAGTCATTAAGAAGCATTATTCGAAATCCCCCACCACAATGTTAAAATACACTGAAAAAACCGCAGACCCTATGGACTTCGAATGATACTCCTTTATCTATTTATTTTTTATTTATAAGAATCAATGTTACAAAACATAAAAAGCAATATATTGAAAATATTAATTAAACAATAATAAAAACAATAGTGTCATTTACTGTTTTTGACAACAAAATTTACATCGTAAGCTTATGATGTTGTATTCACCTTTTATAAATTCAGTTTTTTTCCCTTTATTTCTTTCGCTATAACGAAAATAAAAAATGGAATTCTTGTGGGTTTTATAACAAGGCATATAAAAAACATCTATATAATTTAATGAATCCTTAAAATACAAAATTTCATTCATATTTCTTAATGTAATTAAAATCAAACGTATATATTTGTATTTTAAATATATTTAATAAGGACAATTCAGCAAAAAAGATCTAAAGTTACACTTCATTTTTTGAAAGTAACAAAAACCTTTTACTTAATAACTTAACATATAGGAATATGTTTCATGATCGTGCAATAATGTGTACCTCTTATAATATTTTCGCATTTAATTAGAATTGAAACATTATCTTACCGAATCTAATGTTGCGTTCGGCGAAACTTTTCGATGTCTGAAGTGGGCAACCGATGGAGAACCACCTTGCATTCCCTCAGCTGAAACATTTCGGGGGCAACCTCGTCGGATGTATCCCCTTGGTGGGCCTCCACACTGGCACCGTCCCAATCGTATTCCTCTTGAATACGACGGAGAATCACCTATATTTGATACATAATAAATATAATAAAACAAAATAGTGCACACTGGTTCTTTTTTAACACATGAAAAAAAGCAATTGCACTAGTTAACTATACATCAAATATATAATTATTAATAATAAATATAAACATATATTTACCTCGTGATCTCCGTCTGGAGTTTTCACCTCCTCGAGGTATTCGTTCGGGTCGTCCTCCGAATCGGTCTTATCTCGATTCAGAATGAGTGAGTTAGTCTGTGTTCCAGTTGACTTCTTGGGCACTTCCAAAATTTTTGGAAGCCCACTATAGCAGTCATGTCTGCATGCCATAGATTCCAAGCTTGCTCCAGTCGAAACTCGTAGTTTCGTGCGATTTCGGTCCCAAACACAAGAGGTCTTGTTACCTCACGAATCAAACGTACCATATATTTCATAGACAAAAGCTGTAAAAAAAGCATATAATAAATACAGGTTAGTACAGTAAAATAGTAAATATAATTTAAACTAGTTTTATAGAGTCAGATTTACATCCAAATAAAGCAAGGTTCAACAACAACAAAGCTTTAACACTCACGCTCGTGAGAGAGAGAGTTGTGAGACAGAATTATTCATCTGTCTACAATCAGTCTCGGGAGTAGACGGGACAACTATAAAATAAAAGTATATACATTTATATACAACGTACCCATTAGAGCATCTCGGGCGGTTGAAATTTGCGGGTAAGCCCGTAAAAAGCCCGGCCCGCCCGGGCTTTGGGCGGGTACGGGTAAAATTTATTACACTTGACGGGCTACGGGCGGGTACGGTTTTTTTAATGCGGTTGAAAAAGACCGTAAAAGCCCGTAATAACCCGTGGAAAAATTCATGTGTGGTGCACGCTGGATCAGGGGTTGTAAAAGTACATTTGCTTGAATACATGGAACGATTTTCGAACGTTTGTAATTTTATCTTTAAAAAAGACTCGACATCCAATGTCAACGAATTAAATTACAGGAAACAGTCGGAAGATTGCAAGTTTGGAAATCATTTAAACACGTACTAGTTGAATATAGGTTTCCATAAATTATGTGAATGCAATGAGTGCAGGGACATTTTAGCAGGCAATCGCGCTAAGTAGGTACGTCAACTCTGGCCAAACATAATTGTAAGAATTCTGCAGTGGAAGCAACACCAGCTCTTACCAATTGCATTCAAAAAAAGGCGAAAATGAAAAATTGAATTAAAACATTGTTCTGAGTCTATAGCTATGGATTTACAAGCTGCACTGGTATTAGCGGGCGGGCTACGGGCTTTTTTAAATTTTACGGGCCGGGCCGGGCTTTATTGTTGAACTTTAATTTCGGGCCGGGCGGGCACGGGTAAACATTTACGGGCCGCGGGCGGGTACGGGCCTAAAATATCCCACGGGGTGATGCTCTAGTACCCATCACACTATCACTAATAAATATATTACTACCGCCACGACTGAAACATTATATTCATCATTACCAAATTTGTAGCATGTATCAAAATTGTTTTTTAAGATAAAGTTTTAATGCTATGAAACTTTAGCAACAATAGTTAACACACCAGTTTTATTTGAAGGCCCCTTCCTCTCTACCCTTAATATGGACGAGTTCACTCAAAACTTGCACGCCTGTATTACAACGCAAAAAAACAAAATAACACTTGTCAAGAATCTAATATGAATCATCAGCACATCCTTGTTATTCAATATTGTACATATATGCTAGTATTGCTGTTAATAAGAAGTAGAAACCAAATATTTAAGACATTTTAAAGATACGTTTACGACTTGAATGAGTAATCAAAAATACAAAACAGTAAATCGTTTTATTGCTAACCTTCAACACACCATGACGGACCAGGCTGAGGCTCCTCCTTGACACGAGGTATTGGTTCTCCAGCAGCCAAAGGACCAATTGGGACCTCTGGAATCTCATAGCATTCTGACAAATGCTTCTCAAGAGACGTAAAGTCAATGAAAATAAGCTGACATCGAGGACAGTACATGGAAATATTTTCTGCGGACATATTTCTACAAAAACATGTTTATATAAATACAAGTTTATAATTACATAAATATTAATGCATACACAATTTTGTAAACTCAAATTTGTATTTACAAAATTATAGTACAGTAATCTTTGCCCCTAACTTAAATTTGTATTTACAAAATTATAGTACAGTAATCTTTGCCCCTAACTCAAATTTGTATTATTGAAACAACTCCATCATGCGCTCACTACAGTTAAGTAATAAAATCCTTTAATAACACAAGCATCTGCAAACTTGAACTCAAAACCCAAATTCAGGAATTCAAACTTGATCACCAAATTCAAACATGTCTCTACACCTGGAGTCAAACAAGAAATCCCTATTTCAAACTTGAATTTCAATCTCAAATTTGAACTTAAATCTCAAACTTGAACTTCAATCTCAAACTTGAACTTCAATCTCAAACTTGAACTTCAATCTCAAACTTGAACTTCAATCTCAAACTTGAACTTCAATCTCAAACTTGAACTTCAATCTCAAACTTGAACTTCAATTTGAAACTTGAATTCAAATCTCAAACTTAAATTAAAACCTCAAACTTGAAATTTAACCTCAAACTTGAAATTAAACCTCAAACTTGAAATTAAACCTCAAACTTGAAATTCAACCTCAAACTTGAAATTCAACCTCAAACTTGAACTTCATCATCAAAATTTAATTCAAATCTCAAATTTGAATTCAAACTTACACACCCCCATCGCCTTAAAGTGAAACATCATGCAAACTTTGAAACTATACTTGAACTCCAAGTTGAAGTCAAAGTGTGCTTAATAATCTAAGAATTTCAAACAAGCGACCAAAATAAGTCTGTGGAGCGGAAATGGTTTACTTGTGAGAACAAGTGTTTTTTCGTATGTTGTTTATTGTTTGCTTGAGATTTTGGAAAAATTTAAAAAAATGGGCTGATGGAATGCGGGACAGAATTTTAATTCGTATTTGCGGTGACCCTGTAAATGAGAATGGATTGAATAATATTGAGAAATGTACAGGGGTCCAATTGTGACTGAGCCGCCCTTTTCATTTCCAGACCTCGTGTAAATCATGATCATTTGGATTTTGTGAAAATGTGAACTTAAAGACGTGAACATTCTGCCTCTGATTAATAAGGCCGGAGATGGAAAGCAATTACATATTGATTATTCTAAGCAAAACTTCTCTCGACACTTAAACCAAATCTCCAAAGTCCAAACTCTTTTTAGCATGTCATAGAATAGCCGTGTGAATATTTTAAACCCAGTCAGCTCATCAACATTCAAGCAATCTCAAATGGTTGTAATCTGCGAGAGCTCAAGTTTAAAAATAAATCAAGTTCGAGCCTCAAGTGACTTGACCTTGAACTTGAAAAGCCACACTTGACCCAGTACTCAACGTTAGGTTAAATCTGGATTTGAAGTACAATAATTAAAAGCATGGGACAAATGACTACAATATAAATAATGTCACCAGAACACTAGCTAGATCTCAACATGTACCGAAACGTACACTTGACTTCAAACTTCAACTTGACCTTACATTCGATAGCAAACTTGAATTATTTATGCTTACATTAGGATTCAAACAGTGGTCGGATCGATTCAATTTGATTTGAATTTTTCAATTTGATTCAATTTGAAGCTTGAATTAAATCGAAAAACCGATTTTCGATTTATTTTGCCCCAAAACAATTCAATTCGATTCAATTCACCCAGTGAATCGAATTGAATCGTAAATCGAACGATTCAAGAGGGAAAATACAAAATTTTTCTTATGTTACTGGAGTGTCGTATACATATTATAAAGGGTATAGTAAAAGCTACGCTAAAATAACAAAAGTTGTGGTATACATAGTATTTGGACTTTGATTATGCGGGGAAAAAGTACCCGTGCGCAGCCGAAGCAGTTTTGATGAATTGTTTGAATTGCAATTCACAAGATATGATTCGATTCAGTTCAATACCCAAATCGAATCATTCGATTTGGATTTGCTGCAAATCGAATCGAAATACTACTGAATCGAATTGAATCGAATCGAATCGAATCGAAAATTTCCAATTCTGAATTGAATTGGTCCGACCACTAGATTCAAATAATTAAGATTTTTAAGATTTTTAAGCGAAACTTGGCTTGAAATAAATACTCGACTTCAAATACAATATTTGGCCACAAATTCCATCTTCTAATGAATCTCGTACTTGACCTAAAACCTTCATTTCATCTAAAACTCCTACTTAGCCTCAAACTCAAACTTCACCTAAAATTTGAACTTGATTTTAAAATTCCAGAGGAGCTTCACGTTCTGAGCCATCATAAGCAAGAAGAGCTCACAACTTACAATAATAATCTGATTTTAAAACAATAAGATTCAGCAGTCCACAGTCACAAATATAAAAATGTATACAACGAACCAGACTTCAATTCAAGACTTCAACCAAATTCATGAACGCAGACCTGAACTCAAACTCAAAATTGAAGCATCAAGCTTTAAGCCAAACTTGAACACAAACTTGAGCTCACACTTGCATATCAAATCTCAAACCTTATCTCAAACTATAATTTAAATCTCAAACTTGAATTTAAATCTCAACCTTGAATTTGAATCTCAAAGTAGAATTTAAATTGCAAACTTCAATTTATATCGCAAACTTGAATTTAAATCTCAAACTTGAGTTTAAGTTTTATGTTTGAATTTAAATCTTAAACTTGAGCTTAAATCGCAAGCTTGAATTTAAATGTCAAACTAGAGTTTAAATCTTAAAATTGAATTTAAATCTCAAACTTGAGTTTAAATTTTATATTTGAATTGAAATCTTAAGCTTGATCCATAACTTCATCTCAAACTTAATAACAAAGTTAATCCCAAACTTGATCTCAAACTTAAAGCCAAACATCATGCTAAACGTGAAACCACACTTGAACTCTAATTCGAAATCAAACTTGACCTGCAAATTAAAGAATTTCAAAGAAGCGACCAGAATAATTCTGTGAAGCTAAAGTGGACTACTTGTGAGAATTGTTTTCCAGTGGTATGTTGGATTGCTTATTTGAGATATTTGAGACGGTCATGAGTCATTTTTAGCAGCTGAGCAAATCGGATGCACACTCAGCAAATGCGGGTTAAAAATTTTTGCGAAGCGGCGACTTTTACGAGTTGTGCGAGCAGAGCATAACGAGACAACGATATTGCAATAAAGTGTATGAGATTGTAACAAAAGCCCAGATTGTTTTCGTATCTCCTTAATTATTTACATTTGTTCCCCTCGCTTCAAAATGTCTCTTTCTCGTATTTTTTCCGAAAACCATAAAGAGAATTATAAATCTAAAATCAATGAGATTTTCCCTCTTATTTTTAAATAATTATAATAACTTTACGAAAAAATAAAAGTTGCGGATTTTAGAACTATAGAATATAATGTATGCATACCTATAGGTAAATAAAAATGTTTGCTTCCTGTGATTCACCCAGTACGAAGAATATTGGAATTACGGAATATACAGGGTGTCCTATTTCAATTTTTAACCGAACTTTACCTAAACCTGATGTGAATAACCATTCCTTAGAAATTACTCCAGCATGACCTCAGCATAGATAAGTTATAAAAAATCTTTAAAACACAAAGATTTGTAAACTTGACCACAAAAACCAAATTCATGAACGAGAACTGAACTCAAACTCGGAATTGAAGCATCAAACTTCAAGCCAAACTTGAACACCAACTTAAACTCAAACTTGCATATCAAATCTCAAACCTTATCTCCCACTTGAATTTAAATCTCCAACTTGAATTTACAACTCAAACTTGAATTTATAACTCAAACTTGAATTTACAACTAAAACTTCATTTTACAACTCAAACTTGAATTTACAACTAAAACTTCATTTTACAACTAAAACTTCATTTTACAACTCACACTTGAATTTACAACTGAAACTTGAATTTACAACTGAAACTTGAATTTACACTTCAAACTTGAATTTACAACTGAAACTTGAATTTACAACTGAAACTTGAATTTACAACTGAAACTTGAATTTACAACTCAAACTTGAATTAAAATCTCAAACTTGAATTAAAATCTCAAACTTGAATTAAAATCTCAAAATTGAATTAAAATCTCAAACTTGAATTAAAATCTCAAAATTGAATTAAAATCTCAAACTTGAATTAAAATCTCAAACTTGAATTAAAATCTCAAACTTGAATTAAAATCTCAAACTTGAATTAAAATCTCAAACTTGAGTTTGAGTGTCATATTTGAATTTAAATCTTAAACTTGAGCTTAAATGTCAAGCTTGAATTTAAATGTCAAGCTAGAGTTTAAATCTTAAGCTTGAATTTAAATCTCAAACTTAAATTTAAATCTCAACCTTGAATTTGAATCTGAAAGTAGAATTTAAATCACAAATTTGAATTTATATCCAAGCTTGAATTTAAATCCCAAACTTGAATTCAAATCTTAAGCTTGATCCATAACTTCACCTCAAACTTGATAATAAAGTTAATCCCAAACTTGATCTCAAACTTAAAGAAAATCATCATGTTTAACTTGAAACCACACTTGAACCCTAACTTGAAATCGAACTTGACCTAAAAATTAAAGAATTTCAAAGAAGAAAGAAAATAATTCTGTGAAGCTAAAGTGGTTTACTTGTGAAAATTGTTTTTCCGTGGCATGTTGGATTGCTTACTTCAGAATTTGGGCAGATGGATAAATTTAATATGGGCTGGTGAAATGCGGGGCATAATAAAAGGGATGCGTATTTGTGGGGGTGTTGTAAATCAGAATGGATTGAATAATATCTGGAAATGTACAGGGATTGAGTTGTGAATGAGACGCCTTTCCGTCCATTTCCACGCTTCGTGTAAATCAAGATAATTTGGGACTTTGGGCAAATTTCACTGAAAATACGTGTACTTTTGCAGAATAATAGGACACAAAAGGAGATCCTCAACGCCATGTTGTGTAATCTCTGGCGTCATTTTTTTCTGGAATCATATTTTCCAACAAATCGCTCAACATCACATGAACGTCTTCAGTCCATTTCACCAATTCCCAAAATCAAAAACTTCTCACGCATAGCTCCAAATGGTTTCAGTCATTTCAAGAACGTCACTCAAGATCTCACTTCAAAATCCAACTTCGAGTTCCGCATCAAACTCAACTCAAATTCGATTTCAACTCAAGTTGCATCGCGCGCTTGAAGTAAATGAAAATCCTAAACTTGAAATCAAGTTCCCATTAAAACTCAAATAAAACTTTATACCTGAACTCAATTTGACTGTCATACTTGAACTCAAACTGATTCTGACACTTCAATTTTCAAGTCAATTTTGCTAAAATAAACCTCAACTCACAATTAAACTAATATCAGACTTGAAATCCAAGTAAATCTGAGCTCACAATGTAATTTCAAGTCTAACTTGACCTCACACTCAAACATAAACTTGAGCTCACACTTGAACTTAAATACAAACTCAAAAAATATCAAAACTTCAGTTTAATTAGAAATTCCAAAGAACTTGAAATTGGAAGTTGATCTTGGATCGGGTGCGTGTACTTGTTCAGAGATATATGAGTATGTACTAGTATGGTTTTAAATGTGGGATTCGAATAGTAAACGCAAACTCAAAAATATAAGAATGTCAGTTTAATTAGAAATTCCAAAGAACCTATGTATTAGTATGGTTTTTAAATGTGAAAATCGAACAGAAAATGTTTGTTTGAATTCGACGCCTGAAACGATTACGGACGGAGACACTTTTTGGTTGCGGGGAATTCTGGGCAAATGAACGGAATTAAGGAAAATGAGAAAGACGTTGTCTGTAGTTAATAATGTCGGAGATGAAAATCAATTACGCCAAACCTTGTCTCCGCACTAAAATCAAATCTGCATTCCATTCCTCGAGATCCATATCAGCTCTTCTGGATGTATTTACAAAATGTCAAATTTTTGAAATCCAATATTCGTGAAATTGCTGAGGAAAAGAAATTTTGGTTGCTGTCGTTTTATCATGAAAGTCCTGGCCGTTGTAAAATTATTCAACAGCACGGGGAAATTTTGTACTCAGAAGTGCAAGAAATATAAAACAAATAGCATATCATTTAGGTACCTAGCACAGAACTTCTCGTGTAAATCGACTTCAGAGAAACATTTCGCTGCTACTAAATTTTGATTAGAGCTGCGCGTAATGTGTGCGCAAATATTTACAACCTAAACGTTCCACAGTAGGGAACGCCGGTGCTGAATTTCTGAATGTATTTCCTACACGAAAATACTTGGAGTACTATACACACTATTTAAACCATGTGTGCGTACGTATGTGAGTATAATATCAGCTTACGGATATACTGAACTTGTTTCTAATTTTTCAACATCAGAGTTACTTATTTTCGAATACTCAGTAAATTCTAGTCCATTGTTTCCGGTGAACTTCAATTTTGAGATGTTAAGGGTGATTACGTCTCGTGATTTGCCTTTGTTTCGAAAAAATTCTAGCACCATTGTTTGAAATATTTTAAATCATTAATTTCAATCCTCTCAAAGCTGTCATCAATTTGAAATTAAGATAACTGGATGACTTGGAAGATTTTCATTAATGAGCGACCCGAGCTGAAGTAATGGTGTATGATTGGAATAACACTGCAGAGCATATTTAGTTTGCGTATAGTCAAGTTTTACTGCTTTTAATATTATGCAATTAATAAAATGATTATTAAATGAAGATACAAGATATTGCTATAATAATTATAGCAATATCTTGTATCTATGCCCATATCATTAATTATATATATAATTAATTACTACATTTTGATTACAGTTACGGGTTCAATTTTAAGCACTGGTCCCGAGCACCGCTCCAAGGGTACAGCAAAATACCTGCGACTAAATGGAAAGGACGCTGTATCTTGGTACAAATGTGATGTTAGGTGAAATAACTACTGTCGTGGGCCGCACAAAATGTATTGTTATACCATGTCGTGTTATTCAACTTGTTTGCTCAAATTCTACGTAAAATCATCGACATGTCTGTAGGACCAAGATCTCCCTCTGAAAAAATGCGCAGTAAGTGCTTAAATTTGCGCCATACACAAGCTCGATATCTGAGTTCATATTTCTCACGTGGATTGGATTTTTGTAAATCTCCCTGTGATCTATTCTGAATTTCCCGGCTTAATCAATTAACGAAATGTCCTCAAGGATTTAAAAAATTCCCGCTGGAAAAAAGGTCAACGAATTTTAAAATCCCTATTCGCAAAAATGAATCTCAGCCATTGAGATTTTCCAAGTCGGAAATATTTTTTCCGCTCGAAGAATGTTCCCGTCTTCCCACAAAAATCAGAACTGTTTTTTCTCTGCTCTTCCGGAGTCATTATTATGTGCAACCAAGTATAACATTAAGTAAATATGCGCTTAAAAAGTACTTAGGGTATTCAATGTTGTAGTCGCTCTAATCACAACCAGTTGTTAAATAATTAAGAACAACGACTTTTTTCCTTCTGAAAAAGAAATGCGTCAACAAGTCAATCTATTATTACACTGTGAGGCACTGTAGCCAATACTTTAACAAATTTAACCGCACACACAACATAAAACTGGAGTCCTACGAGTTGTGGCTCTGGGGTGGGTTAAAAAGTTTTCAAATGTGTGATAAAATTAAATATGCTGACGTACAAATGTTTTGAGCAGGAAATTCCAAATTAATTTTAGCAGCCAAGAAAACGCGATATGAACTTACTAATGCGTGTAGTGCAGTTACGACTCTTATGTGGTTCTCATTTCTTCTTTATTTAATATTTTTCACTTGTGCTTTTCCGAGTAGGAGTGATTTTTGCTGAATAAAGGTAAGTATACCGTTTGAGTAAACAAAGTTTCAAAATTTATAACAAAATCCCAGGTGGCACCAAAGACGATACCAGAGCTGCGCTCAAGTTCAAGTAGACCATGAGTATTTCAAGTCATGGTCAAGTTCAGGTCATGGTCAAGTAAAATATGATGGATATATCCAGTATACTTGAACATTCAAGTCATGGTCAAGTTATGTATATACTTGAACCTGAGATTTGAAATCAAGTAGTTATCATGGTCAAGACTAAAAATTCTACTTGAGAGTCAAGTCATGTTCATGGTCAAGTAAAGATGTATAAATCCTTGACCGGGAACCATGAGTATTTCAAGTACTTATTCAAGTAACGAAACGTTACGCATATCAAAGTTGTGGCGCCATATATTTCAATAGGCTTTTTTCCAAAGTGTCGTTGTCGTTACTCCGAGACTCCGTACCCATGCAAGTTCGTCAAAAAAACATCTTTACGCTTTACGATTCAATATCTCCAGATCCGCTTGGAAAGCCACGGTTTTACTAGTGAACTAAAGAATAAGAATATAAAAGGTTCGAAGCAGCAACTCTGAAAGCGACAAAGTTCAATAATTGTTGTACTGTATTGTTGTATAAAATAAATGCATTGTTCATGAATCAAGTTACTTAAATTCAAGTACTCTTTTCGTTCTAAATAATGTAACATTTGTACAACGTTAGCAACTGTACTACATATATAAGCCAGTGTGTTGCATTAACAGGGCGGACGCTGAATTGTGAATATTTTGAGTGAAGCAGCCTAAACTTGAATGTTAGCACAAAGTAATTATTATTAATAGTAAAATTCAATGGGAAATGATTTACTTACACCAATTTAAGACACTAATTAATCATCGAGATTTAATTAACCAAAATGTTTTTGGTGAAGCCTGTGAATTGTGAATAATATTTTCATTTGCTGTTTTAGTCGATTAATTGAATGCAGTAAGAAACATCAAGAGTATTTGATCAGATTATATACAATTAGTGTTGTTGCTATATTTTAAAGTGTGAATACTATTTTTATATTTCTATTTTGAAAAACTTGACAATTCAAGTCAAGTTCAAGTTCGGGTCATGGTCAAGTCATGGTCAAGTCAAGAGTTGTCCCGGCTATACTTGACCAGGTTCAAGTTACGCGAAAAGTACTTGAATACTTGACCCTGAATTTTCAAGTAATTGTCTGACCATGAACCGTCAAGTTCAAGACAGTCTGAAAAACCTACTTGACTGTCAGGGTCAAGTCAAGTTCAGGGTCAACTTTTCGTTTTACTTGACTTGAACGCAGCTCTGGACGATACCACCTGTCTGTTCAAAAAACGTCAATGTTAAATCCCCTAACAATTTTCAGTTTTTGAAAGTCGATGCAATTTTGATTTTCACTATTTCAATGAAATTCGAGTTTTACGTGCACATTTATATAGCCTTAATAAAATTCCCTCCAAACTAATCCCTTTATCATGGCGCATCCGTATGTATGTTGTTGATATGATATATTTACTCCATATTTAATCACTTATACATGCGCTTAAACTAGACTATTGTGATTTGCTCTATGATGTACATATTCACAACATTAATAATTAGCCCCACGCAAATATCGTCACACTGTTTTGAAAAATAATCCCTCCAACATGTCCACTAATGATCCCGTCCTCAAGGATTACCTCCAGCATAGCTTGTTTATCTCTGATGTGCATATGCACAGCCTGCATAGCTAGCCCCATCCTTAGACAAATATTGTCATATTTTATTCAAAGGTAATCTCTCCGACATGAACACTAATGTTTTCCTCAATGAATCATTCCGTCGTAGCCTTTTTATCCTGCATGTGCACATGTACATCCTGTATATCTAGGTCCTCACACACAAATATCGTCAAATTTTCTCGACTATTTTCCCTCTAAATTCATATTTGTGTTTTCGCTCCCAATGAATCCTTGATAGGATTGCATTTGGAGAAAATTTTATATTTTTATGGGGGAGGGGCAAATTATGGAATTTGCACATCTGCACGCTAGAGGGAAAACTTGTTATGCTGGAAGGGTTCATTGAGGAGGAACGCATTAATATCCATGCAGAATGGATTACCTTTGGAGAAAAATTAAATTTATTTGTATAGGGGGCTAATTATGAATGTTGTAAACAGGTTTACAAAATTGCAAATGCCCTGACATTTTCGGCTTTATCCCTGTCCAAATTGCCCTGGCATTTTCATTTGATGGTATTTTGCTCATCTGTGGCACGTTGGGTAGGTGGGTATATTCAGACTAAGGCATAAAATTTTGCTATGCTCCCGAGAATTGTTTCAATATTTAGCTGTAGCTATGGATCTACTTACTTTGCATACTATGTTACAAGGTAAAATAGACAACTTTATTGAAAATACAATAATTATTTATTATTTATTTTGGTGTATGAATTAATGCCTAATCATTTTCCTTCTGCAAACGAAATGCGTCAACAAGTCAACATATTATTACACTGAGACACTGTGGGCATTGCTTTAATAAATTTCCAAGAAATAAACCCGCAAACACAAAATAAAACTGGATTCCTACGAGCTGTGGCTTTAGGATGGGTTAAAGTGTTTTCAATTGTGTGATAGAATTAAATGCGCTGGCGTACAAATGCTTGGAGCAGGAAATGTCAAATTAATTCAGCAGTTAACAAAACGCAATATGAACTTAATAATGCAAGTAGTACAGATACGAATCTTATGCGGTCCTCTATTTATATTTTTTTCTTGTACTTTTCCGAGTGGGAGTGATTTTTGCTGAATAAATTTAAGTATACTGTTTGCGTTAACAAATGATATGAGTGCATTTTATACTGAATGAAATTGAAATGGGAATTTAAGTTTGCAATTGATGTAAACTAAATCTGGCACACTCTTTATACTTACATCCCATTTGACCACATTAATTGTTGTATATGCTTTCGCATAAAGTATACTGTATTGCAAAATACAGTAATCCAGTGTCGTCATCAGTTTAGAGATTAAATAATTATTTGTTGCGAAATTGTATTGTAGAATCCCTGTTTTGAGTACTAAGTGTTCATATCATGTTTATACACACGCATGTATGCATTTTATATAACTTTCGGATGGCGTACTTATTGGAGAAAAGTTGCTTCCTCATTTATGTTTAGTGTATTTTTATGTAATACTGCCTGAATTTTGGCAACGTTACAATTCAGTTCTCAATAATTTAGGAATACCATAAGTTAAGCAGAAACGAAACTCTTGAAGGACAAACACCTGCAACCAGTATTGTCTTTCACTGTCACATTGCAAATTGCCTTCCAGATCTACGTGACATCTTTATAAGTATAATCTTTCTTGTATATAAGATAGAACGAAAATATTAAAGAATAAGTCCCAACATATAAGTGCATTTTGTCCCTTCCAAATAGTGCAACTTACGTTATTAGAAAACAAAGGTGTTCTAATTTGTCAAGCTTTCCGTATGTGAAATCAACAAGAATTTTGCAATAATTGTCTTCTAAAAATGAACAGGAAATTTCTTGTCCTTTAGTTGATCGTTTATATATACTACCTCTATGAATCATAAAACTTTAAAGCAGACAAGTACAGGAAGTCTTCTGAATCCTGCCAAAGAACCTCCTGCAACCAATCTTCGCTAAACAGGATAACGGTTATCACTATGTGACTAAACATCAGCAATTCTATGAACTCAGTGGAACCATGTTTCTAATAGTAGGTCTGTATTTGATTTGTATTAAAATGGCTAGTAATTGTTACCAAATTATATTGATTGCTCTGACTAGTACTTACAGAATTTTCTAAAATTTATAATTTATTCGAATGGAAATTTTGAGTTGTGACGGGTACCGAAACTGCATGTGTTGAGGAATAAATATGTGACGATGAGGATGGGATTGTGTAAATTTCCTCCGAGAGTTCTTCTTTGGTATGAATAATCTAAATTCCTGTGTTGAATCCTTTTAAAATTTCCACTTGTTTGATTAAAAAGTCGATATTAAATATTTGGGTTAGTAACTTGGGCTTGTATATGGAATAAGTGTCATTGTTCGTGTTGCCCATGGGGCTGGAAGTTTCGTACCCACACATGTATCTGTTCCTAGAACCATTTTTCCAGAACTAACTCAATTATCCTGTTACGATAAAAATCCAAAGTTCGTAATCCTGTTTCTGGAGGAACATGATTGTTCCAGTTCATGTCCCCAGAAGTACTAAAAAACTCGCAGAAAATTGAAAGTACCGCACATTTATGCCTCAGCACCTTTATAATGTAACCAAATTTATGAATCTCTTTGAAAACCAAATCGACTTTATGAAAAATAAATAACAGTGCACCATGTCCAACGCCTTTAGGTACTCGAATTTAAATGAATTTAAATTTAAATTTTGTAGCAGTCTCTAAATTAATTGTCGCAGCGCAAAGTACAGAAGTTATTGAAATCAGCTATGACAAGTGTCAACTTCATTATCCTGAAACTATTAAACAAAACAGCGCGCTGCAGTTTTCTTAGCTTCAATTCGTAGCATTCATGAGAATTTCACTTTCGCAGCATGGGTAGGTGCATTTTAAAAATTAGCTTGTTAAATGTTAATTATTTGATGTATTGTCACGTACTCAGGGGTGGATTTATAAAATTGTTTGTTTAGCCTAGCTCTAACCCTCAAAACGGCTTTGTTAGCCTGTCCACTTGTAATCTCAGGGTCTTCAATGTTTTTTAAACCAAAATGTTGCCCCAAACTTTTGGGTGGGCAACACCGTAGATCCACCCTTGGACATACTTTTGAAGTTATGTTTTGTGTGTGAGGCATTTTTTTATTACAAACTTCGTGTAATTACCAGGTAGATACCGCTTTTGTTTCTGTTCCTTCACCCGCTTTTGTCCCTATATTTCGGGAACACTCCCAGTGTTCAAAAACGTTCCCAAAGTGGTTTGGGAACAACCACACTAATTCAAATATAGAATATTAACCAAGACGTCCGAACCATATTACGAAACTGAAATATTTAACAATGAATTTGAATTTCTTTTGTGGAAATTCGTAAATTTTCATTTGATATGGAAGTGGTCTTTAAATTACTGTAATACAAATATACTTAGTGTTAAGGTTACATGGTCCTTCCAATGATGGAAATTATAAATAACGGGGTATTTCGCTGGCCTTTAGAACGGGTCGGATTTGTGCAGGAAGATGGAAGGTATCTTTTCAAAATTTTAATTTTAAATTTTCAGTTTTGAAATGAACTGGTCCTTCCACTACCTCAAGTTATAAATATTTTTTACCTTGACTATGACTCGAACACATGGTCAACTTGAACTTGTGCGCAGCACTGATTGCTGGAGGGGTGAATACTGTAGTGTTGGCAAGTATCGCCAGTTTGACAGTATCGGGAATATCGGTTTTGGTATTATGCATTTTGGCGATATTTGCGACAATATCGGGTATCGCCGATAGTTTTTGCTCAAGTGAATAAGCATATAAAGTATACAGAGTTAACGTTAACATCAACGGAACTAGCTATTAGCTAGTAGTTAGCTAGCTATTTGTGTCATCATTCATACATATATGAAAAATCTGAATCTTGTAATCCCGGGGCGATTACAAGGAGAGCAAAGCTAGTATGCAAAATATTGAATTTTATGCCTATGTAGATACAATGTATATTACATCTATGACAACCATTGTGGCGGTCATGTGATGCTACCGAAATTTTTTAAATTTATTCTTTCTAATTTTCATTTCATGGAAATTTGCAAAACTCTGCACTTTTGCATTTTCCCGGCGAGTATTGTGAAACTTAAATTGCAAAATCCGGTGTGAAACGTTACTACTTTGCATTTCGAATTTTACAAATGCAAAGTGCAATGGTGGAACAAAAACGTTTCAAAACCAAATGAAAAGTGAAAATTGAGGAGTGAAGAGCGCTTGGTGAAATAGGCCCCGGGACCCAGTTTTTCCTACCCGAACCCTCTTTCATGGTAACTGCTCCCGCCGACAATTATTTTCTAACAGGAGAAGTGGAAAGATCAGCGGGATAGTTCCCTTGACACACGAATATGCCCAGATTCCCAAACGTTTACCAAAAGGTGACCAGTCCAAATTTTAGCAAACTGGACAATCTTTAATGAAAACCTTTGCATGGAATTTACATGAACCCGAAATTGCACTTTCAAGTATCGATTCCAACGTGTGCTTGCTTTGTGCGTTCTTCTCCTTCGGTTTTCGCACTTCTGCAACATGCATTCTAGGAACTAATGATGCCAATGGTCTGGTCTGATTCAGATTTTATGAAACTGGTCTGATTCAGTCGTTTGGACGGGACCAAAAATATATCTGGTGTAGTCCAAGTGTTGAATCAGACCAGAGCAATAACGGACCATTATAAGTGGTCCGGGCCAGACCATTTGCATCCCTACTAGAAACCATGGCTGCAAAGATATGCACAGAAGCTGGAGGTCACTTTCATTTCTAGTGACTGTTGATTTTTCTGTAAATCGTCGTGATAAAAACTATACTTCTAATTTTCCTCGTTATTGAAATACTGTTGTACATTGCCCAATGATACTAACAAGGAAAAACCTTCGGTTCGCAAGATTTATGGACCCGACATTCAAATATCAGATCAAGTTTGGGTTTATGTAAGATTTCTTGCATGACATGAATTGGAATGACAAGTAACTCCTGGGACCCGAAACGCCAAGTCCGTGTACTTACAAATATCTACTTGAAAATTCAAGTGCAAGTCAAGTTCAAGTTCGAATCCTCAAAATACTTGACCCGAAAGCAGGTCTGAACCAAATATTTTTAAATGTTAAAAGTTCATTGAATCTCTGGATTATAAAATCACTGCACAGACAGGGGTCGGTTTTGTTTAAATCTCCCTTGAAGATAGCCAGGGATTCCATGTACAAGGAATCCTTGGTTGTAAATTTGGCATCTTTATACAACAAGATTAACTACCACATCATCAAAATTTGACAACGAAATCTTTCGAAAATTTTAGCGAATCTTTGGTCACTCGTTTGACCTAATGAAATCAAAAAATGTCAAATACACAAGTGTTAACATATTTACTTAAGACAGAAAAGCACAGTCACCAGCTTTTGCAAAGTAAATTATCTATACAGTGGTTCTCAAGGAATGAAAAAGTATCCATATGAAGTGAATGCTGAATAAGGGTTTACCAGTATGTAAGAAATTAACTGCATAATCGATGGGACCTTAGGATCGGATTGAAATTTTGTGAGTTTATTTACAGGGTTCAGCGTTCTAGCGCGTACAAGTATTGGTGCCATCTATGTCCATATATGATTTTTTCAAAGCTTAATTTGATCAACATTTACACCAGCTGCTATTCCTTGCTGGTTTGGTGACATAAGACTGGCCCAAATTGGTCAGAGCTGGTTTGTTTTAAATATGTTCGTATTGGCCACATGCGGTTTCTTTGCCTGACATTTGCCCATATTGAGCCCAGCTGGTACCATGGCCTCAGATTTGCTTATAATGGTTTCCGACGATATATGGGTCTTAAATTGGTCAATATTGGGCACAACTGCTTTAAATATTAAATATTTTATCATCCGAGGTTTTAACAAATTATTTTTACAGACTAACTATACAAGCTGACACCGAATAATTTTTCAGTTTGTTTGCTTTGGATTGCGTTCCCACGTTTGTTATAATAACAGTCTAAACTAAACTTCTGAGACTGCAATTATTTATTATGTAGCCAATTCATTCATATTCTTTCTTACAATTTTCGCTCGCAGCATCAAGTTAATAGCGTGGGAACTAAAAATGCCGTCATTTGGAACAAGTATTTCTGCGATTATGCATTAATGTTTTCATTTTTACGCGTAAGTGTACATTCTACAGCAGTGTTGGATTTTTGTAAATATCTATTAGATTATTTTTTATATCTCCTGCTGAAATTAGCTGGTAGAAAAATAAAAACCACCTGCTGAAAAGAAACAAGCCAGTCGTTGAAAAACTCGTTTATCACTTCTACAATAGTGGCAGTTATATACGAGAATCAGTAAACGCATTAAAGTGGTTTTCACATATGTATTAAAATCACATATATTCGACCACAGATTTGACAGTTGCTTTGAATCGGACTAGATTGCCACGTTGGGTTGTAATCCTAGTCAAACTAATGTAACAAAGTCATCAGTCAATCCCAGACAAAGGGAAATTGTCTTCTCAAAAAATGTTAGGGAGGTACGGGTTATGCTGTCCCCGGCTGTTCGAAACTTGTACCAACCATTTCCTGACTTTTTGTTGTCAAAATTGCAATAATTTTTGCATTTCTTAAAAATCATCCCAGCACTCACAGAAGTCAGGGTTGAAAATTTGTCGAAAATTTGAATCGAAATCCAAATTAAATCAAAAAAAAATATTTGATTTGGAATCTTAATGTAAAGTTCTAAACAGGATTGGAAAATAAATATTGGTATTAAAACTTAATGATTTTCCGATAAATTCAAATTCCTTGTTTATTTACTATGGTTTTTGTATAAATAGTTCTTCAATGTAATAGTAAAACTGCAAAGAAACGATACTCATTTTTTATGACTACAACGACTAAAATAGAAATACAAATCAAAATAAAATACATTGTGCAAAACGTTTTTCTGCATTGCGTTTCATTTTAAACGATTACAAAGGTCCAATACTAGTGAAATCCACCTCTGAAGAGAAGTAGGATTGATTAGTTGTGTTTTTTTGTTTAAAGTTCATGTTTGCGTTCCAAGAACAATGAATTTAGTACACACAAGACACAACTATAAAGATGTACTTAGTACCTTCACCTACCTGCAATCCATTTTGCTTTAAATATTTGGTGCCCTGTAGTGTTTTTGTCAAAATAGCACATAAATGTTCTGTTCTTGTATCATAAAATGTATAATTTAGGCATCTATAATGCAAATATTAAATACATTATTTTCAAATGCCAATAGCAGTTAGTCAAACTATTTCGTGATGATTAATATTAGATAACCTAATATTCAAAGATATACAGGAAATACCAAAACAAATTGTGTTGATATACATTTCTCTTTACTATGCAATATCATTCCTATTTTTGTTGTATTTTTATGACTCGAAATTTATATACGCTAACTTTGCTCTTGCATAACGCAACCATAAAAATGCTAATGAATTTAAGGGGATTATCCTGTTTGTTTTAAACTCACGCTTGTTTTGTTATAATACATGGAAAACATTCCTACATAAATGTTGAAAACAAAAGGAACGAATGTTAAAAATTAACGAGAAAAAGGCGACTGGACAATAACAAGAGATTTCTTTGAATAAACAATACTAATAATTGATTGCCTCCAAACTAACTAGATCAAGTGGCAATTACTGTGCTAAAACATAATTTAGCAAAATGGCGACAGTTACTGGAGTGTCTGGAACGATCAATGCTGAATATGTTGACAACCGGGTGATAGTTAATTTGCATGCAGAAAGTAAAACACCGCCTCTGCACATGTTCGAAAAAAGGAACAAGCATTTTTTTGGCAGGGATGACAAAATTAAAGAAATCAAAGAAGCTATAGAGGAAATGAAGGAAGAAACGGATTCTTTCCGCAGAACAATT
The DNA here is from genome assembly GCA_947179485.1 of Allacma fusca. Taxonomy (NCBI): domain Eukaryota; kingdom Metazoa; phylum Arthropoda; class Collembola; order Symphypleona; family Sminthuridae; genus Allacma; species Allacma fusca. Next base: position 80,004,238 of record OX359245.1, on the reverse strand, counting down.
GTACTTCTGGGTTTTGGGGGAATAGGAAAAAGTGAGACAGCTAAGAGCTTTGCAGAAACGTTTTCCGATATCTACGACTATATCGTGTGGATTGATTCTGAAACTAAGCAAAGTGTGGAAGCAAGTTTCAGAGAATTGGCCGGAAGGATGGAAATGGAATTCAGATCTCTCGATGATGTTCCCAAAATTCAGGCGAAGATTTCAAACAGTTTCAAAAATGGATTATTCATCTTTGACAATGCAGAAGGATTAACCACGACAGAGACCCAATTCGGAATAGAAAACCTTTTGTTCAAGAAGTTTCCAAAAAACAAGCCAATTTTCTTAGCCACATCTCGTAATGGAATTAGTCTTTGGGGTGGCACGCGAAACGAAGTAAAGTTTATTTCCATCGATAGACTCACAGATGAAGAATCCACGGACGTTTTGAAGAACTACTTGTTCGTCCAAGGCCGTGAAATTCCTACTTCCTTGGAAGATGCTATTTCTTCATTGGTTAAAACTCTGGGGGGTTATCCCCTGGGTTTGAGTCTTGTTGGTTCCACAATAGTTGAAAAAGCAGAAGAAATTTCGCTTGATGAGACTGTGTCTAGGATTGAACTGTACACCGAAATTCTAAAAGATTTTCCACTTGGAGAAGTTTCCGGAGAGTTGAATTACAAAGCAGCCCTGGAACTGATTTACAACCAAACGGTTAAAAAAATTAGTGCTCGTGAATATGGGAGCATTGCAATTGAACTTCTTAATATCATGGCCTGTCTGAACCCCGATGGATTGTATTTGGGACTGATTAATGCAATCTACGGTGGAACAACTTGTGAGTCAAAAAGGGACAATGAAGTTACGAATCAGAATGTGAAAAAAGGACTTGTAATACTCAAAGATTACTCAATTGTGAAAATCGATAATTGGAAAAGATCAAGGATACACAGATTGATTCAACAATGTGCAAGCAAAACACAAGTTTGTCAGGAAGCACTGAGTAAAATTCGTACCTTTTTTGAACACAATGAGAAAAATTGCGATTGGGGCATTCACATCGGAACTTTATTTGACATGCTAACAACTGAGGGCGGTGTCGACAATGTGGAATACTTTCTGTGCTTACTGTTATGGAGGAGTGACACATGTTACTGGAAAGATCGTTTGCTGAAGTGTAAATCGTATTTTAATAAAAAATCATCCCCGGAACCTACGTTGTTTACGCTAGCGGATATTTATTACAATCTACGATATAGTCTTAATAAGAGATCTGTGAACTGGGAAGAAATAGAGACGAATAGATTCTGGACGAAAAGATTCTGGACGAATAGAAATATAATTCTCAATTTGCCACAAGATTTGAGACGTCGTGTGTGGGTTATCAGAGCATTACTTAAACTCTTACAGGTGTGTATCTCACGCAAATACGTACTAAACTTACTGAAAAGAGTATTAAACATTTTGACAGGAAGCTTTATCCACAATCAATCAATCACTTAAAGCTGTTAATTATTTTTGCAATTAGGTACCGCTGCCTTTAAGGAGGGAAAGATTAATTTCTTTTATAATTAGCTGTTGCATGGAATTTACAAATGAGAAATTGGGGATACTGATCACCGAACCTTGTAACCTCCTCATAACAATCTATGGACAGAAGAGTACTCGAAATGTCAGTGGAGATTCTGCATTCCTCAAAAAACTATTTGATTGTCCACCAAAGGAACTTCGGACTTACTTGTGGAAGACTTCATTGGTAAGTACGCTTTGGTTCATTTTATGAAGTCTACATTTCATCACAAACCCTTAGGCGAAACCTAAGCTGAAACAAATACTTAAACGTTCTATCAAAATATCTTTTAAAATGACTTTTTAAAGTTACACTGGTGTAAGTTAGCAATATGGCTGCTACTTGTGAACGACTGACACAATTTGTGTAATGTAACAAGTAATCAAGGTACCAAAATCCTTTTTGAGCATTCACACATGCATTTTCAATTTCTGCAGTCACGTTTGGTTTAATAATTTCTTCACATCGTTTTGATTCCTTCAATGTTTTTAATGTTGTGGCTTTTATTTTCCAGAATATTAAGGTTATATTATGAAATTAAAATTCCTATATTGTTGTCCATATGGGATGGAAATATCCCTTCCTCCAAGTAGGCCAATTCCTAGTTGTTTTATTAATGGTGTGCCTTCATCGTTCCTGATTCACTTAAAAGTAATAATTTTTAAACCTGAAATAAATTTTTATAAGTCAATATATTTGACCAGATTGTGAATGAGGTACAGTGGATTTTAAATTATTATACCTCACGAATTCAGTGTTCCCGGGTTTTCTAGACTAAAATGTAGACTTAGGTCATTAGTGAGGTGAAGTGAGTTAAGCATATACAAATGAAGATCATGTATACATACTTACACCTTACACGCTAAATAAGAGCATTTAACATAATACTTTTGTTTACATTTTTCATCAGTGCAATCAACAAAAATTCATTTTTCCTCTATGCGAATCAAGCCTAGCATTTATACAGTTACAATACTCTGTCTTGAGTGTAATTTGTTTTTATAATTTAAAATGAGGGTGTTTTACACTTGCGATATTTTGAGGAAGGGAATTGGTGTATAGATGGACGTAGTGTTTTCTTGGAAATATTCAAGAAAAAAGTATTTATTTCCAATCGTTATATTTATTGTGACTTTGATTTCATTTTATATTCATAGTTTTAACTTAGTTTGTACGGTCTAATTATTATCAAATTGGTATATGCCGTACAGGAAGTTGTGGTAGCAAGGAAATACATTCTTTGATTACTGTTAGAGGGAAGTACTGTTGCCTCATAATCTGGTCTTAAATTCCCTACACGCAAGAATTATTTTTGATATAATTACGACAGCTTAATGAGCCGAATAAGTGAACATTTCAGGATCATAGTGGCATTGTTTTGATTTCATAATGAAAAAGTGCTGTTGTAATTATGAACAGTACCCTACAGTGCCACTGAAATCATTCTGAAATCATTATGTTCTTCCAGTGCTAGCTGGGGTGCTTGATGCTAATGCATACCATGTAATTTAACACATGTAATAAACATATACTGATATATAGCCACCACTTTCGAAAATTTCTTAGCATTGAAAAGTTCAAGTTATACAAAGAGGAGCCTATAAGGACGAGTGAATATTTAAAACTTTTGTACGATTTCCCTCGCAAACCAGAGCGAGATGGCTCATTTTGCCAAATATATAAGCTCACACAATACCTTATAACGATTACGTTTTGCATGTAGTGATGGTTACTTGTTAGATCGCACGAAGGAGGATGGCATGATTTGAGCATTTTTCCCCAAATGCATTCCACAAAGTTCTCTTTGTTGAGCATTGCAGGTGTGCCTGATAAAAACATTAAGCTAGGTTAAGGAAATTTATCTTGAGGTCGGTTGGAGTAATAACGATGTGAAGTTCATGATTTAGCCATTTATTCATACTAAATAATAAAATAAATAATAATAAATGGCGTCTCGAAATAAACTTCAATATGCTGTTTGTAGAAAAATCTATGAAATGATTCTACTAATAACGTTACCAAATATTCTTCTAAACAACGGAACGAAGTTTTTGTAACGCGGTTATCAGAATTCTTGCCGCCTCTTTATATTGGAAAATATTTTTTTGGTACACTGAATACAGTGCAGGGGCAAATAAAACACCAATATTGGAAATTCCTGTAAAGCGATTCCAGAGGGGTTTATTAATTTAAAGAGTTATGACCAAAGCTCCCTAATTGACTCAGATTGGCAATTCAATTTTAGATAAGAAATCCTAACAATTTAATTTCTAAGAAATTTAGAAGGAAAATTTAAAATGATTACGCTTTAATTTATAGTTCGTGCTGGGAAATTCATATTTAGCGTCCTCTAGCACCGGACCCAAGTCGAACTGGCTCAAACTTATTGAGGGTTTTGACATTGTCCTTGAAACCTATCAGCACCCAAAGTCTGGATTCGATCTGGAGTTTACACCCCGAAGGTTTCCCTTGTAAATTGTATTGCATGTTTTGCATGTTCAGGAAATTAATTGTGAAGGTATTTTAAAGGATAGAGATACATGAAAATTAAAATCTACCATGTTCAATGTAATCCAATTTTATTTCAAGTTTCTGGTGTCACTGAAATTTTAAAATTTTAATAATTTTAATTACGACACAATATTGAATTCGCGGGTAAGCTTATGTGAAAATATAAAACAATTGGTACAAACAAATCAGTCTGGAAAAATATTTAAACATCTGAAGGAATACAAAAGGAAGTTTGCTTGTTTACGGGATTTTCAAATGTGAACCTTTCATTTATTCTAAATAATTACAACTTTAGAGAAGATCAGGCAACAGAATGTTTTTAATAACAATCAGAATTAAATTGTAGTTATATTGCTATTCCAAATCAAATCAAAAATAGTCACATAACTCAAGAAAATACGTGTCAAATGTATATCTAGATGAATTGTTGTTTTTATTTGTTTGAATTTTACGTATTTTCCAGACCATTTCAACTACGATTTCACAACTTGATAAACTCCTGAATGGAATTATTATACAAAATTATGCGAAAGTTACTATTACTTTTAAAAGTAATCAACTGAAAAGAACCTCCGTTTAAAAATTAAACAAATGATACGCTCTTTTTAGCGTAGAAATAAGTATTTGATACGTACATAATAACGTAAGATTTTATGTAATGGTAGTAATGAGAATAGGATGTTAGAATGAACGTAGGAATGAGTACATGTACGCAAATAAACTTGCTGACCGTTGGCTTTAATAAAAATGTCCAGAGTTGGAAAAGTTCTTCTCTGTGTGTGTAGAGATTACCCTTTGGCTCCTCTCAGTCCGAGCGGATGAGAAGAGGAGGGAAATCTCTCCATGCGTAGGACGTTTATATATACAAGTTATTAGTGCGTAATAAGCTTGAGACCATTGTATTTTAGAGTGTAAGACATTTTCCCAGGGAAAACAACTTTTGATTTCAAAGCATGTTAGTACATAAGTGTAACCATAGTTACGGTCTTATAACCTTAGGGTTAGGAGGAAGTTGTTTTGTAAATAAGGGAGACAAAGTAATTTTGTTCCGGAGCTCATAAGATTTTACGAGGGTGAGGGTTATAAAAACTCCTTCCTAAGTACTGGGATCTGTCTCGGACAATGGGTTCGATCTTTACGATCGCAATAAATGTAAGTTACGATAAGACCTAAGATTAAGAAAGTAATTGAAACTGATATTGCTTATGTATGTATTGCCATGTGTTTAAATGCAAAGCAATCTCGAACCGGCGCCAGGCTGGCGGGGTTGGAACTTGGTTTCGGCCAGATGGTCCGGTCATAAAAATCTATTCAATTGACTTCGGATTTTGAGAGTACGGTTGCGGCCGAGTATAAATACCCCAGGAAAATCTTACAGATTCACAGTCGATCTGAACACGCCGATCCGAAACGCTGTCCTCTTGGACTCTCTCTCTCTCCCTCTTCGTATAGCACTCGGGTTTCGGTTTTCTCCCTTTTTACTCCCATTTTATCAAACATACTCTTGCTCTCAGAATCGAGTAGTTTTTCTGAAAGATAGCCTTTACTCTCAGAAGAGGAAGGATTTTACCACAGCTCTTCAGGCTGGTGGATTGTATTTCGAGAAATTTTGAGAAAACATTTAGAATTTTGATAGAAATTTTGGGAAACCTTTTGGGCAACCCTTTGATAACTTGTAATAGGAATTACACTTGAACTTTTATAACTTTATTAACTTTGTAGTTAGATTTAGAGAAGGTCTTCTTTGAATTAATATTTTTAATCAGAATTAAATCTTAGTGTTAACTTATAGTTTAGAAAATCAAACAAAGATATTATTAAGTCCCATTTTTGTATTTGTCTAAAGTTAAATAAAATCTCTTCAACATTTGAGGAACCAAAAGTAAACTTGAGGGAATTCATAGTACGTTATTTCCACTCAACTCAGACCCCTAACACAAAAGTAAAGTTCATAAAGGGACTCAAAATCACGATTTACACAAGCAAAACATTTAATCCAGAAATCAGGAATATTTTTACAAAATCCTTGCTAAATAATTAATACTAAAATAATTGCTCCACTTGCCTAACGGTGGTATCCACAAGTTTTGAGATATATTTGATTTTGAATTCGGTGGAATATTTGTGCACAAACTGTGCTTCGCCCAAAACTACGCGGACAATTGTAAAAAAGTTACAGAATTTGACGTCGTTCGCAATTGTGCAGCATAAACCAATGTCATTGCTCACATTTGAGGGATAAAATTTACCATCGTCTATTCCATCAACTTATGTGCAAACCAGTGTGCACAAATTTGACAGGATTTTTCCCACAATTGTTCAAATCTTTCCTATCAGGGAATAATCTGGGGAATGGTTTTCTTATGCATGGGATTTTAATATGTTCAATATTTGCTTGTGGGGTGTAAATGATTTCTTGTCACCCTTTAGGAAATCATTTTACAATTAGTAATGTAAAACGTTGCCGTTTTGTTTTGAAATTTAAACTGTAAATAATTTCTTAATTTTTTCATTATAATTTAGGATGAACACCTAACAACAGACGATAAATACAGCTTTAATGGAATATTTAAGGTCTTCGGTCCCCAATGGTTCACTGATTCCCTTAAATTCACAAATGATGAAGAAAAGCACTATCTGTGTAAGAACAACTTCGATGATTACCTAGGCAAGTTTAATGTGCATTTACTTATTCACTCAAACAACTAATTTACAATTAAGTACTGCGGAGTTGGATTGCTTAGTTTATGGAGCATTGACAGATAATTCAAAAACTTAAGCAAAAGATTACATATTGACATTAATTTTGCAAATATAATAGTTTCTCGCTTGTTCGGAATTTTTTGTTGAGTTGAATTACAACAGGTCACAGATTTTTAAATATTCCAGATAATTTGCTGAACGTGTGGGAGAAACTAAAAAACAGTGAGAAATTCGTCAAATCTCCGGAGTTTGGAAATGCATTTATGGACTTCGCCAAATTCTATTTGGAAACAATTGTTTTGGATTATGTAAGTTTCATTTTAAAATAATGTTAGGAAATTAATTTAAAAAATTGTCCTTTAATATTTTAGAACTCTTAAACAAATCGATTTGAATTTTAGTATTACCCTGAAGTTACATTTTTCCGCATATCTTTCGTCGTTATTTTCCTATTTGATGCTGACAAGAAGATCTATGATAACTACAACAGCCGTATCGAACCAGCATTTCAGAATGCGTTGAAAGAACTAAAACAGAAATGCAAATCAAACAGACGATTTGTCCTTGAAAAGTAAGTGTTTAATGTCCTTGGTGTTTGCATACTCTGGTCACGTGTTACGAGGGAAACACGTTTCTCATTTACATACAATTGGATGTAATGGACTTCCGTTACATCAAGGAAATGAAGTTAAAAACAAAGGGTCGAAGGGTATTTGACGACTACTGTTGGGTAAAACTGACTAATTGCATGAAAATTGACTAAAAGGAATCTTGTGACCTTCAGTAACTCATAATGGATTAAATGCAGTCGAACTAATGGGACATATCCGTCCAAAATACATAATATTTATCATTATGTGTTACAAACTGCAATGTGGATTTAGATTGTAAAATTCCCTTTAAAAGTATTGTTCGGTTATGACACAATTTCAAAATCAGTTGAATAGTTCTAATTTATACTGGTGTTGTTTTTCGAACCCATAGGATCTGTCTTTTGAAGCGTAATGACATCATTACACGTTGAGAGGGTGACTTTATGCAACTTCTTCACTGAATGTTTTTAAACTTCAAATTGCTCCAAAATTCTGAAGCAACAAAATCCAAGGAAATGATTTTGATACTTCCTTAAGACGTTCACTATCAGTTATAGTTTCTTGTGTTACTCGCAGCCATGCATTGTCGCAGAATAGTCCCCAGAATTAAATACGCTAGATTGGAATAATAGCCACCAAATCTAGAGTGTATCTAACGAGGTATGTATTTCTCCAGTAGCAAATAATTTCTAGCACAACATAGCACGCCTTACAATTAAAACTCCCAAAGTCACTTTATACAGGTCATTACGACAAGAATTTGCTACGGGTTATTTTCGAGTATAAATGATCCAGGTTTTTTCATATCGTTTAGAGCGGTATGTATGTGGAATTGAATGTGAAGCAGAAAAACTGGATACATTTTCGATACAAATTAATGTGCACTAAATTTCAACAAAGCAAACTAAAGTTCGTAAACAACTAAAACCATAATCGACTGTAGGTACTTAAATCTAATTGAACCACTATATTGTTCTTTTTAGATAACACGCATTAATTTATTTTTGTTAGGACATTAAACAGAAAATGCATTTAGCCCATTTTATTTGTTTTCCAACAATATACAGGGTGACCATCGTCCATCTTCCTCCTTATATTGCCCCCAAGGTAGTGATTTAGAGCATACTAGATTTTTTAGTTTGCAACAAATTCTTTTCCAGATTTTCTAAAAAATAAATTTCATTGATTTGGCGCAATATTGAGGTTCATCAAGGCTCGAAAATGATTTTCCTGAAGATCAATCACTTGTTTCTTTTAATACTTTATGTTTTTTGAGTGCCTGGAAAAGTCATATGCACAAGAGCGGGGGAAGTGTCTGGTAGTATAAAATCGTCAGAATGTTCGAAATCTCATCGTATCCAAATACTCGGCAGTCATGGTTAGGTGTGAGTAGGGTATATCGATTTGGAAATGCCCGGAATTTTGGGCAACTTGCCAAGTATGCCGGGCAATGTTTGTTAACTCAAGTAACTGGAGTGAATTTTTCGTGTACTTTCAGAAGGTACCGTTAAAAAACCTAAACAGTAGATTGCACAGGTAGCGAGGAATCTGCTTCACTTGATTTTTTTTTTGAAATTGAAAGAACGTTTTCTTCAAAACTGAAGATTCAGTGAACTAATTTAAACAAAATATTGGGAAAAATTTACGTTAGCAGGAAATGTATCTTACGATAAGATTATTAAGAATACGTTGTAACTAAACATTTTTTTTATCTAATGTTTTAATTTGCAGAGATGCAGGAAATCTGTTCTTATAGATAGTTTCTTGTTTTTGAAAATATGTCAAACCACGGCAGCAAATTTGAAGTCAAATTATTGAATTCAAAATGAAAGAATTAATTGCATTTGCTTTTACCAAATATTCCAAGCACGCTGAGGATTGTCCCTCCAGCACTATTAAATAGCAATTTATCGTTTTATCATAGAAGTCATGGCTGTTATAAAAATATTTAATAACACTTAAATTGAAATTTTCCTTTTTAAAAAAACGTGAAATATAAAACAATTGAGGGCATTGCTTTTTCCCTGGCACCAGATTTCCGGTGACAATTGACTTCAGTGTCACATTTCGTTTCTTCGAAATTTTGATTTGAGCTAAGCAACAGCACGCGCAAATATTTACGACCAAAACATTTCAAAGTGGGAAATGTCGAAGTTTACTTTCTCAGTGTTATTTATCATAAGAAATTTCGGTTAACACTTTAAATTCACATTTTATTATTGTTACCACTGTTAACGAACTTTTATACCAACACACATTGTTGGAGCATCATTTTCCGCAAAAAACAATCATCCACGTACTATTTACAATCTGGAAAACCACCTCTGAACACCTTGGACGTTTTTTGAATGTAGAACGAGAGTAATAATTGTAAAAGTGGAACAGGAATCCAAATTTCACTCTTCCGATGCATTGAACCACTTGAGTTTCAAAACCTGAAATTATCGAGGAAACAATTTAAAGCGCTAACGTTTCATGCCAGAATGACCGCTCAAGCTTTGGTCATAAAGATTGTAAACTTTTACTTTGAGTTCAAACCAAAAATTTAACTGAAAACATAAAATAAAATTTGAATGAACATTTGAAGCTTGATTTTAATTTGAAACTGGAGAATCACTTCCAATTTGATGTAGAACTTTTTTTCAGATTAACATTAAGTGAAAAAAGAAGGCGTTTGAAAGAATTTCACGTGAAGGTAGAAAACTGTCAGTGGAAACCGAAATGGGCGACGGACTTCTTGGAATTCTTAACCACACCCGCATTAGAAGCATTATTTCTCAGAGATTATGATTTGTCCGAACTCCTTGAAGATTCTTACGTCATTCAACTGTACAATTTAGTAAGTACCATCTGAAATAAAATCTATAATGTGATGCATGTAAAATCATAATTTAGATAAATTAAATGTTGTTGCTGAAGCGATAAAATGACCTGCAGAAAGTGCTGTAAAAGGCATGCGCTTGTAGACTATTAGCTAACATGTTGTCTCTGAGGTTTTGCTCGAATTTTGTTTCCAAAAGACTTCTCCCTGTAGTAGAAACGCTTTTAAATTATTTCTATTTTTAAATTTTTTTGGAAAGGATTTTATTGTTTCTACGTATAAAAAGTTCAGAGAATATCTTGCGATATATAATCCGATTTATCGTCTGCAATTTGGTAGCTTTTGGGCAAATGGAATATTTCAAAAACTGTTATCATTCAAGGCAAATGTTGTACTAACTGCAGAATTTTAAATACACTAACGCTGCGCTTAAATTCTTCTTGGAATTCAAGGCGTACAGGGTGACCTAAATCTATTTTCTCCCTCTTATCTTAAATAAGGAACAAAACAAACGATTCCAACATTTTAAAAATAATTGATTTTTGCAAACAATTTTTCATTATCTTGTCAAAAATCGATGCCGCATCTCTGAACAAGGTGATGCAATGTCGAGAGTTTTTAGAATTGTCGGCATTGAAAATATTTGCTCACGTGCAAAATTATTTCTGGAATATCTTTTGACGTCACTTGCTTTATATACAAATAGCTTTGCAGATTATAGGATCTCAGGGGAGCTTTTCCTACTTTGCAATTATTTATCATAAGCTCGTGAACGATACAAAGCGGGCAATTTCTAACCAAATTGTTGGTCACCGATGTGCGGACTTCCATCATTAGAGGTTCATGGCCAAAGATTTGGAAAAACTGTCTACAGAACGTCTTGGTACCGACATTGGTCAAAATTGACCAAAAGTGGATCCATGTCTCAGATTACCCCATATTGGTCAGAGGTGTTTTCATGTTCGCAGATTGTTTGGATTGTTGGTTACAGCGTAATATTTAGTTTCAATGCTGGCTAAGGTAGGGTAAGCAAAATGAGTTTTTTAAAATATTTGCTGTTTTGAATCCGCAAAATCACTTAGGTTGAATGAATAGTGGGAAATATCCGTTGAAGGAACCTGAGGTGAAAAATGACTGTTTTAAGGACTTCTTACTTTAGTTTTCTGGTTTTCAAAATATCTCGTTCTCGTATTTTTTCCAAAACAGATAACGAGACAAAAGAAGATTTTAAAACCAACGATATATGCATTACTAACATTAAATAATTTTAATTATTTTTCCCAAAAATTAAATGTTGCTGGTTGTAGAAATATAGAACTGAATATATTTAGACACAAATGATTGCTTCCTGTAATTCCCCTAACGTGGAGAATATTCGACTTGTGGAATATACAGAGTTTCCAATATCATTGTGATGCCCATTTTACAGATAAGGGATAAATGAAATGCTTTAGCCGAACTTGACCTTAACTTCACCCAAACCTGACATGGCTTAACGTTCGTCAGAAATTATTTCAGCATGAGTTTAGCACAGTTAAGTAATAAAAAACCTTTAAAACCACAAAGACCAGCAAACCTGAACTCAAAAACCAAATTCAAGAATTCAAACTTGAACTCAAACTCGGAATTTAGGTTTGGAAGTTGAAGCCAAACTCGATCACAAACTTCAACTCAAACTTTAAACTTGTTTCTACACTTGGAGTAAAACAAGAAAATCAAGTCTGAAACTTGATGCAAATTTTAAACTCAAAAATGCGTATCAAAACTCAAACTTGAACATCAATCCCAAACTTGAACTTCAATTTGAAACTTGAATTTCAATCTCAAGCTTGAATTCAAATCTCAAGCTTGAATTCAAATCTCAAGCTTGAATTCAAATCTCAAGCTTAAATCAAATCTCAAGCTTGAATTCAAATCTCAAACTTGAATTGAAATCTCAAGCTTGAATTCAAATCTCAAACTTGAATTGAAATCTCAAGCTTGAATTCAAATCTCAAACTTGAATTGAAATCTCAAGCTTGAATTCAAATCTCAAACTTGAATTGAAATCTCAAGCTTGAATTCGAATATCAAACTTGAATTGAAATCCCAATCTTGAGTTCAAACCCCAAACGTGATCCCCCACCGGATCTCAAACTTGATCTCAATTTTGATCTCAAACTTGATCCCCAACTTGATCTCACACTCGTGCTCAAACTCGATCTCAAACTCGAGCTCAAACTTGATCTCCAAATCAAGCTCAAACTTGATCTGAAAGTTGATCCCCAACTTGATCTAATATCGAACTCAAACTTGATCTCAAACTTGATCCCCAACTTGATCTCAAACTCAAAATTGAAGCCAAGCATCATGCTATGCTTGAAACCACACTTGAACGCTAACTTGAAATTAAACTTGACCTAAAAATTAAAGAATTTCAAAGAAGCATCCAAAATAAATTTGTGAGGCTAAAATGGATTTCTTTTTAGAAGAAGTGTTTTTCCGAAGTTTGTTTGATTGTTTGAGGGAGATTTCTGAGAGGTGGACAAATATGGGCTGATGGAATGCGGGGCAGAATAAACGGGATGCGTTTTTGCGGTGACCTTGTACTTGAGAATGGATTGAATGATATTGGGAAATGTACAAGGCTTGATCTGTGAATGGTACGACTTCGCGACCATTTCCAAGCCTCGTAATAATCAGGATAATTTGGGAATTTGTGGAAATTTAAATGAAAATACGTCGACTTTTGCAGAATAATGAAACACTCCTGGAGATCCTTACACTTAAAAATTAACTTGACCTCACACTTGAAGTTAAACTGAAACTCAACAAAATATCAAAACTTCAATTTTATAACAAATTGCAAAGAACTTCAAATTTGAAGCTGGTCTTCAAGAAGCTCCGTATTTATTTGTTTGACTACTATTGTATGATTCGGTTTCTTCGAAACGCATCAGACTCGATATTATTTTACATCGTTCTTTAATAATTACTTTTACAACTTTTAATTTTCTTGATTTCTTGCCTTACCGAAAATAACTGACTGTCCGGATGACAAATGTCAAGATTTGAAGCTGGGAGATATTCTGACCGGTGGAACGAACGGAACTCTCGGAAATTTTTTATTTCGCTGTTCAGTTCGATCTGTTCTGGTCCCGACAAACTTCGCTGGCCGATAAACCTCTTCTGGACTTGGACTGAATCGATGTCACTTCGAAACAAACGAAATTACTTCGATGCAGTTTCGAGTCACATCAAAGTTAATTCAAAGCAGCTTTGAGTCACATCAGAGTTGGTTCGATGCAGCTTCGAGTCACCTCAAAGTGGTTTCGATGCAGTTTCGAGTCACATCAAAGTTAATTCGATGCATCTTCGATCAAAGGCAAAATTATTTCGATGGAGCTTCGATTCGAAGCAAAATTATTTCGATGGAGCTTCGATTCGAAGCAAAATTATTTCGATGGAGCTTCGATTCAAAGCAAACATGTGTCGATGCAGGTGGGATCAAAAGCAAAATTATTTCGATGCAGCTTCGATTCAAAGCAAAATTATTTCAATGCAGATTCGATTCAAAGCAAAGTTGTTTGGATGCCACTTCGATCAAAATCAAAATTAATTCAATGCAGCTTCGATCAGAAGCAAAATTAATTTAATGCAGCTTCGAACAGAAGCAAAATTATTTCGATGGAGCTTCGATCAGAAGCAAAATTATTTCGATGGAGCTTCGATTCAAAGGAAAGTTGTTTCGGTGTCGCTTCGATTCAAAGGAAAGTTGTTTCGGTGTCGCTTCGATTCAAAGGAAAGTTGTTTCGGTGTCGCTTCGATTCAAAGGAAAGTTGTTTCGGCGTCGCTTCGATTCAAAGGAAAGTTGTTTCGGTGTCGCTTCGATTCAAAGGAAAGTTGACTAGATGGAATTCGGATTAAAAACAAAAACATCTCTGTTTCCTATTTTTAAAATATTAAACTTTAATTTTTCGTAGAAACAAAGTTGTCTAGATACAAGTTTCATTCAAACTAATACTGTCCCTCCAATTTAGATTCTTTAGAAACTTAAACGCTCTCGATGGATTTTCGAATCCAAGCAAAATGACACACGTCCGTTTTTAATGTTATTCGGCTTTGCTCGACCCAATCAACAATCTGAGCATTTCATGTACATATTTTTTTTGTACACGCAATTTTTTTTGGACTGCGACCTATGCCACACAATGTTATTTTTCGAGCAAGTTTTCATTCCATTCAATGTTAATTTCAGACAGTTTCTACATTCTGCTGCTATGCACTTTTACTAACGCAACCACTGCTGTGGTTTAGTTTTTAGTGAATCTGAAAAAAACCAATTTTTATGGCAAAACATCAACTATGAAAATGTGTTACAACATTTTAAACACCTAATGATTTACTTATTTTATTTGGAGAATTCGGGCTTTTATTAATTTTGCCAGGTAATTGTCTGAAAAATAGGCAAACATTACAAACGAAGCAAATTCAATGTTTCTTCCTTCATTTTTTTGGACTCATACTGAATTAATCTTTGAAGCTATGTTAAAAATATTTGTTCTTTTGTCTGCGAAAAAACGATGTTTTAAATTATTAATATTTTCAACGGTTTTTAAGACTAAATGCTACTGTTTTCAATTAGTAAAATCCCAAACCATATTTGGATTTGATTCGATTTATGGGTATCCAATTTGACAGGTTTTCGAACCATGGAACTACTGCAACGTTGAAATCAATGAAAGTAGGTACATTTTGACTGATTTTGTTGCAACTGCAGAGATTCGAAAGAACTTTGGCGGCTCTTAAATGCTTTTAGAACAGAAATGATTTTACGCAATATTTTTAGAATGGCTATAATAACGCTATCCGAATCTTATAGGGGTAATGTTTTGGTATGTTGATCGTAAGGAATTATTTTGTTAACTGCAAAGTTGTTTAAGTCTGAAAATCGAATTTACTTGTCGAAATTTTTTTTTAAATACTCGTATTTTCTAAAAACCACAATAAAGAATTGCGGGGGACCCCGACGAAACCACAGCCGTAGCTTTATTTGTTTAACAGTTTGCCCCTTTGAATTGTTATGACATTTTGTTAGGTTCGTACGCGCACAAAGATTATGTCAACTCGCCTGTATTTGCGCAAGAAATCGTTTCAAAATTTAAGTTTCCAAATCGTAAGTGTGGGTCCCCAGTTAAGCTTTAAATCGTCACCGGCAAATCCTCTGTGATATATTTAGTCACGAAAGTCCACGAACAACCATAATTTGCAATACATTGCGATCTCAACGTGTGTAGGGTGTCCCATTTCTAATTTCACCTCTTTAGGTCAGAAAACGGACAGAACATGCGATTCCTCGAATTTAAAGGTATTTCGTTTCTTCGAAATTTATTTCATTGACAAATAGATTAAAATTGAAGCCGCGGTTCTCAAGCATGTGACACTAAGTTGAGTTTTTGTGCGGATTGTCTGCATTTAAAATATCCTAAATTAATTCGCGAATTTATTTTGAGACTTTATCTTAGCGTGGTGCGGAATCCAAGAGTTACTTTCAGAATTGTGGAGACGACCCGTGGGAACAAAGTTTGGGGAAATTCATCTTCACGAGTAAAGATTTTTTATGCAAAATGTTCGTCCAACAGGAACTCAGAGAGTTATGCGAAGTTAAAGAATTGCTTTAAAAAGTTAAAGTTAACAACTTCTTGGTTTCAGCGTATACAAATATTCGTTTGTTCTTATACTGCAATTCTTAAGCTAAGTACGTGATAAGTATTCGACGGAATTGAATGAAATTTGAGACAACACGGACGTTTTGAAATATTTTTATGAAAGAAGTTCTGCTTTCTGGACTTTTGCACCTAAAGATTAATTTCCCCAAACTTACTCTCTTGCCATGTCCACAGTTCGCAACCCCGGAATTTGTTGGATAGCTCCGTTAAAAGCGCGTACAAATTTTAAAACACGAGCGTCGACAGTTCAGAAATAAAAATTCGGTAAGACTAATTTGTAAAGCTGATAATCTTAAAAACATCTCGACTTTCCTTCATGTATTTGGGAACTGTGAGAATAATTTTTAACGCTGATCACAATTTCGTTGAATCTGGAAAAGAATTTGATTTTAATTAAGGAATCACAGATTTTTGTTTTTTGTGCCTAATTTGAGCAATGGAGAAAAATAGAAATGGGATAGAAACGCTGGTCACGCATGTAACATTTAATTTCAATCCTGGCCAAAATTGGGTTCAGAAAAATGTTTTGAAAATTATTGGTTTTTGTTATTCCGGTAAACTCCTTCGGATGAATGAATAGTGGATAATATTCGGGGAAGAAACCTCGGGTTACTTATTTCGGGTAGTCAAAAGCCAGGCTAGCGGCTGTGAACGTTTTGACTGATTAAAAGTTCAAGGAATTAGTTGACATCAATTTTGTCTAAAATGAATTCATGGCAACATTTTTGACCAATGGACGTGGTCAATAAATCGCATGTGACGAATATTGACAAACCTGTTCCATGGATTCTTTTTTGAACGGAAAAAAACAATAATAGCTGTGAAAGTAGTAGTTATTAAAAATAGTCAACAAATGAGACTAAAAAGACAAGCCAAACTTTTGGCCAGAACTTCCAAGAATGTAAAACAAGTTTCAAACAAATCAAAACCCCTCTTTTAAACTCTTCTCAACAACCAATCTTTTTAAATTATTTTGATCGGAACGGTGTGGGACACATTTTTTACAGCCCCGTGTCGTATCAAATCTGTTTCTAGTTGAAAATGTTTCTTATCGTAGCTTAAACACCTTAGCGTTAGGTTTTAATGAAATTGAGCCACGTCAGGATATTTTGGAAAAATTAGTATTTAGAATTTTCTATGTTTCAATCAAATGGGGATTTTTCCGTAAATTCTTTACGAAAATCAAAAGTTCGAACAACTTGCGTTACTCAGTTTAGATATGGTGGAACAGAAATGGTAACAAATTTGATACAACGTGTTGGAACTAAATGTTTTTATTATAAAAGTTCAATTGGTTATATATTATTAGTCGGGGTATTAAAAACAAACAAAAATCATAAAATTCCATGGAAATACACCAACGCAATTCTGTAGTCAACGTCAAAATGCGTAACAGTAACTGAACTCACACTTTGCAAGTGAACATAACGCAATTTCCAAACTACTTCATCTGCGTTACTTATAATTAAAAGATATCAAAAGATAAAAATAGGCAGGAGATTTTGTCAAATGACAACTTTTGTGCAATCGCTCACACAAATTACATTGCCAAGGGATAAAATTAATATGACCTCGTGATGTTTTAGGAAAACTACCCTGAAGAAGAGAGAAACGTTCGCTTTCTTGATAGAATGTTCAATAAGTGGGGTGTGGATGGGTTTACTGCCGCCCTTAACTTCAGAGATAATACACAGGAATACAATTGGAAGGACATCAAATTATTTGGAAACTACTTAGGCAAGTTGAATCGGTTAAACATTTTGCACAGAATGCATTTTGAATATTTAGATTTTATAAATCATGAAACATTTTTTAATTCATCGTCCTAATAATTTTAACTCGTGCAAAGTATCCCATGAATTTTTAATTATTTCTGAATCAATTTTGTAATATTTTAGAGAATCTACTGAGAGTCTGGAAAACCCCAAGAAATTTTGAAACATTTGCAAAGTCTCGAGATTTTGTAAATGCATTGATTCGCGAAGGAAAACTCTGCCTGGAAAATATTTACTTTGTTTGGGTTAGTTTCGTTTTGTTATTTCTAAAGTTATTTAAAAAGGTTCCATTTTCTGCTTCAAAATGCTAAAACAATTGATTTCAATAAATTCTAGTTACGGGATTTGATTCCATATTTGCGTCTATCAACCGTCGTGATTTGCTTATTTGATGCGGACGAAAAGATTTACGACGAATTCAACGTCAGTTTGGACCCATTGTTTGAGAAATCATTAAATCGATTAAAACAGAAAATCAAAACAGATCCCGAGTATATCGAAAGAGAGTAAGTATTTCCTGGATTTGGAGTTTCCGTTCTCTTGTGACAATAAATTTTGAATTACTGAAAATTGTTTTAAAAATAAATTGTCACTGCATTATTCATAAATGAGCTCTCTCTATACAAACAGCGTATTGACAAATATAGTAATGTATTTAGATAGTGTTTGCATGAACTGTCATGTTCTTTGACGTCCATTTTAAACCCCCACAAAAAAGTATTGTAATTGATTGAAACTATTTGAAATGCTATTTAGAATCCAAGTGTACGGCGCCGAAATACCTTTGAAAGAATTCCAACAAAAGATAGAAAATTGTAATCGGAAACCAAAATGGGCGCTGAAACTCTTGGAAATCATGAACTCTAGAACTCAAGAAACCACGCTTGGACTATGCAATAGTAAATTTTGTATGATTTGTAATGTAATGTTGACTTTGATGGTCATGCAGGGTTGACAAATTGCAAGAAACCAATAAAACCTTTTGAGTTTTACCATTTCTTAATTGCTCCAAAAATTATAAACGCATTTTGCTGAAAATCGTGAAATCATTTTTTTAAATCCGAAAAGTTGCTTGAAAATCCTAAAATGATTTTGAAATTTAAAAATTAATTAATTCTTTTTAATTCGAATGTAGATTCTAAAACCAGAAAAACACGAAAGGGCAATTGAACTCAAACTTCACAATAAATCATTCGACGGTCATAAGTCATTTTCAGGTACGCAGCACTTCCGATTCGTTCCCAGCAAAGGTGGGTTAAAAATGTTTTACGAATCGACGGTACTCCTGAATTCCTTACGTTTGTTTCCCTAGTTTTCAAAATATCTTCTCGCATTTTTTCCAAAAACGGTAACGAGACACAAAAATAATTTAAAATCAATGAGATATTCACCATTAATATTAAATAATAAAATTATTTTTACCAAGTAACGTTGGTGCTTTTAGAAAAATAAATACTATTTAGGTATATTCAAATAATTGATTAGTGCAATTCTCCTATAATAAAGAATATTCAAATTGCGGATTATACAGGGTGTCCAAAAACGTCGTGTTACCCATTCCCCAGAGAGTAGATGAATGAAGATCTTTAATCCCCCTTGACCCACACTTGACCTAAACCCTAAATGGCTTAACATTAGTCAGGAATCACTCCATCCTGAGCTCACCACAGTTAAGTAATAAAATCCTTTATTAACACAAGCATCTGCAAACTTGAACTCAAAAACCAAATTCAAATTTCAAACTTGAATTTCAATCTCAAACTTGAACTTCAATTTGAAACTTGAATTTAAATCTCAAGCTTAAATTCAAACTCAAACTTGGATTTAAATCTCAAACTTTCACTTAAATCCCAAACTTAAATTCAAACCTCAAACTTGAACGTCAATTTCAAACTCGAATTTAAATCTCAAACCTGAATACAAATCTGAAACTTGAATTCAAATCTGAAACTTGAATTCAAATCTGAAACTTGAATACAAATCTGAAACTTGAATTCAAATCTGAAACTTGAATTCAAATCTGAAACTTGAATTCAAATCTGAAACTTGAATTCAAATCTGAAACTTGAATTCAAATCTGAAACTTGAATTCAAATCTGAAACTTGAATTCAAATCTGAAACTTGAATTCAAATCTGAAACTTGAATTCAAATCTGAAACTTGAATTCAAATCTGAAACTTGAATTCAAATCTGGAACTTGAATTCAAATCTGAGACTTGAATTCAAATCTGAAACTTGAATTCAAATCTGAAACTTGAATTATCAAATTTTCAAACCAACTTGATCTCAAACTTGATAAGTACGATATTCAAAACTTGATAATAAAATTAATTTAAGACTTGATTTCAGACTTAGACTCGCACATGGCCTTAAAGGCAAACATCATGCAAACATTGAAACTATACTTGAAATCCAAGTTGAAGTCAAAGTGTGCCTAAAAATTAGAGAATTTCAAAGAAGCGACCAAAATAAGTCTGTGAAGCGGAAACGGTTTACTTGTGAGAACAATTGTTTTTTCGAGAGATGTTGGATTGTTGGCTTGAGATTTAGGAGATATTAAAACATATGGGCTGATGAAATGCGGGGCATAATTAAATGCGTATTTGCGGTGACCCTGTAAATGCGATTGAATTGAATGATATTGAGAAATGTACAGGGGTCCAATTGTGACTGGGCCGCCCTCCACTTCATTTCCAGACCTCGTGTAAATCACGATAATTTGGGATTTTGTGGAAATTTGAATGCAAAGACGTGAACACTCCGCCTCTGATTAATAATGCCGGAGATGGGAAGTCTTTACATATTCATTATTCAAAGCCATTAAGCCAAACCTTCTCTCGACACTAAAACCAAATCTCCAAGTCCAAACTATTTTGCGCATCTCGTAAAATAGTAGTGTGAATATTTTAAACCCAGTAAGCTTATCACATTCAAGCAATTTCAAATGGTTGTAATTTGCGAGAGCTCAAGTGTAAAAATGCATCAAGTTCGAGCCTCAAGTGACTTGACCTTGAACTTCTAAAGCCACACTTGACCCAGCACTCAACGTTAGTTTAAATCTGGATTTCAGGTACAATAATTAAAAGCATGGGATCAAATGACTACAATATAAATAATTTTTCCTGTCAGATCACCAGCGAGATCTCAACATGTAACAAAACTTACACTTGACTTCAAACTTGAACTTACACTCGATAGTAAACTTGAATTATTTAAGCTTACATTGGGATTCAAATCTTTAATAGATTTTTAACCGGAACTTGGCTTGAAATAAATACTCGACTTTAAATAATTACAATATTTGGCCTTAAATTCCATCTTCGATTGAACCTCGTACTTGACCTAAAACCTTCATTTCATCTAACACTCATACTTAGCCTTAAACTGAAACTTCACCTAAAATTTAAACTTGACTTAAAATTCAAGTTGCACTTGAACTGTTAATCAATAACTTGAAATTTCTCGAGTCCCTACTTGAAATAGAGCTTGAACATCCTCTGCAATTCCAAGTCAGTTTGTACTCAATAAAAAGCTCCCACTCGTAAATCTACTTCAAATTCATCATTTGACCTAAAGGTCTTCATCGGATCGGATTGATCCGGACGGATTCGGATCGGATCGGATTTGGATAGGATTGAAAACACAATGAATCCTATCCGTCAAACATATGGCAGACCGGATGCATCATTTGAATCCGTGTATTTGTTTCGGATAGGATTTGATGCAGTAATGAATGCATCCGACCGGATAAGGTGAGCATGTTCTGTGCTTTCGGATGATCCCGCGGATATCCGTCTTTTAGACGAGCCCTCTCGTGAGGAATAATGCTCTCATATTGTCACGCATTTTATAGTAGGGAGATTCTTGGATTTGAAATAGAGGTGAGGCCAGGAATCGGGCTATTAGATTCGGGCCGGCCCGAACCCGACTCTGCCGGGTTTTTAGCCAGGCTCGGGCTGCAAATACGAACTTACCGTTCCGAACTAACCGGGTTCGGGCTGCACTAAAACAATGAAACCGGGTTAAGATCGGGCTTGGGCCTGCATTTATTTTTCAGTTCGGGTTTCGGGCGGGTCACAAATTACAAATGACCCGACAATTCTACTAGAATATGATTTAGGACAGATAGGTGGCATGCATATTTCACGTTGCGCAGAGTTCAAGCATTGCTTTCATGTGTATTCATGCCAAAGCTAAATAATGGTTCACTGTATTTAATACGTACACATGCTTAAACATTTTGAAACGATCCCTTAAGTTTGATAGTTTATCTTCAAAAAATTTCAGAGCTAAGTTTTGCTCCGTGTGTCCACGTTTATTGGGATGGACAGTATTTGCAAATAAAATAGGATATGTAAATAAAGGTTTCGCAGCGGATTCAATTGTTAGTAAAAAGCCGGATTTTCATCGGGCTTTAAAACAATTTAAAGATCAGGTTTTTAGCGGGTCCGGGTTGTAAAATATTTTGGAGACCGGGTTTTTAACGGGTTCGGGTTTCACAAAATGTAAAGTGCATAAAACGGGCCGAGTTGAATATCGAATATTTAGCCCGTTGGCGGGCGGGGTCGGGCAAATTGAGTACTTGTTCGGGTTTCTTCCGGGTTCGGGGCTGAAGTCAAGCCCGAATCCCACCTCTAATTTGAAACTTTAATGCATTCACGAGAATTTTCGTCCTCCATACACGCATGCAACGTGCCCGGCATCAATTGTTCAAATTCTTCGTGAATTTGTTGTTACATTTTTAATTATTTTTCTCAGTACTTATTTCCAACAAAAACTTAAAGAGTTGGTGGAAAAATATTCGAGACAAAAGAATCAAGGAAAGTCGTGTCAATTATATTGAATGCATAATCTATTTGTTTTCAGTTTTTTGGAAGCAAAATTGGTTTTGCATCTAACTAGGTAATTATCGATACACCAAGATTTAAAAATTTTCATATTGATTTGAATGTGATTAAATTAGAAACATGCCCAATATATAACATATATCTCTTTTACGGTTTCTTGAAGTAAGGTTCGGATATCCGCGGATCGAATCGGATGCATCCGTCAATGTATCCGACGGACCGGACCGAAAATTATATCCGATCCGAACATTCCGGATCGGATACGGATACTTATAAAATGGTATCCGACTCTATCGGATCGGATAGGATGGGTGTTTTTGAAATCCGGAATTTACCGGATCGGATAGGATCGGATACGGATGAGACCAGAATCCGATCCGTGAAGACCTTTAACTGTAACATGTGACTGAGCATAGGACTGTAACATGTGACTGAGCATAGGGCTGTAACATGTGACTGAGCATAGGACTGTAACATGTGACTGAGCATAGGACTGTAACATGTGACTGAGCATAGGGCTGTAACATGTGACTGAGCATAGGACTGTAACATGTGACTGAGCATAGGACTGTAACATGTGACTGAGCATAGGACTTTAAAATGTGACTGAGCATAGGTTTTTATAATGTGACTTGTGGAATTGTGAGGCAGTTGGCCTAGGGGCAGTTGGTCTCGAATTCGTGAGGTGATGGCAGTTGGCCGCGGTAGCAGTTGTGGGGGTGGCAGTTGGCCGGACACGCTGGATCAGACCAGCTTCATAAAATCTGGATCAGACCAGACCATTGGCATCACTAGTTTCTAGAATGTGTGTTGCAGAAGTGCGAACAACCGAGGGCGAAGGAAGCAACTGTTGGAACTGGGCTACTTGAATCGGTACTTGAAAGTCCAAGTTCGGGTTCAAGTAAAATCCATGCCCAGACCCGAACTTGAACTTGGTACTTATTGCAAGTCAATTCTGTGGGCTTGCACTTGGACCAGAAACGATTCGAAGTTCCAAGTTTGGATCCAGCAAATACTTGAACTTGACCCGATTCAACCAAGTAGAAACGCTCATGATCCCGAACTTGATCCGAACTTGACCTGACTTGTTACTTGTCAAGTACTACTTGAACTTGAGCGCAGCTCTGATTGTTGAGCGCTTTTCAAACATTCAAGAACGTTTTTATTGGGTGGTAAATTTCAAAATAAGTTAATTAATTATAGCTTTCAGTTCTCAGTGCAGTTGTAATTTTTTCCCCCATTTTTAGTTATAATCTCAGGAAATTTAGAACATTCTAAGCAGTAGATGCCACAGTTACGGAGGGAACTGCCTTCCCAGAAATTTCACATGTTAAATTTTATAAGGATTTTGGATTTTTCAAAGTTGACAATATTTACCATTCGTGATTGAACATATTAAACCGAAAATTTTCTTAAAATCTTTTAACAAGTGATTCGGAAAAACGATCTACTAGGACAAATAATTTGATACGAGCCTGATCTATTTATTTCCACCACAAACGTTTCCCTATTGCACGAATGAACAAGAATATTACAAAACATTCATTCAAGCGAATTACTTTTAAGTTATTCCAAATGTTCTTACACTTGGTCTTTTGTGTATGAAAATACGTCGAACAACTGTAGCAAATTATAAATCGCATTACTGAATTCATAATATAAAAATTAATTTTATTCGCTTTTAGCATACATCGTAGGCACGTTGAGCAAATTCCTACTCGAAATAATTGTTCGAATGTCGAGTTCTTTATTTTGTATATTCCCAGTAAATATTTTAGTACACGCTTGGCGTGTTCGTTTGCAACCAAAACATTCCACAGTAGGACACGCCGGTGCTGAATTTGTCAATGCATTTCCCACAAGAAATTCCGGTTTACATTTCCTATCCACTTATCATTACTGTTAACAGCGGTGTTCAGCTTTCGTATGAGTCTGTATTTTTGAAAACGGCCACCCGTGAAGGTAACGATTTTTAAAAGACCTTAAACAGGGTCGATCAGACGCATAATTATACTTTTGAAGTTTCCTATATCTTTTTTACTCGCGGAACGCTCAAATAAACACTTTTTAATACATTCTAAACTCAAGGAAAGCATAAACCGAACATTGAAACATTTTTAAGCGGGTAATTTTTATAATTTGGGTGCGAAGGCTGTCAAATCGGTTAAAAACCGAAACAGGTAATTTATATAATTAGATACAAGTAAGGCGTTGTGCACATTTTATGAATGAAATTAATCCTGTTAAATGTCGGAAGGATTTATAAACAAATAATTCAGTGGGACCCAGACAGTCAGCTTTGGGGATTCAAAGGGACCATTAAATCCGCACTAATAGACTCGTGGGGAGGGGTAACTGAATTAGTTGTGGAGAAGTTACGTAATACACGGCCAGCGCCTTGGATGTAAATACAAATCTCTATCACGCATCATTCCTTGGGTCCGTGTCGGAACTCAACTAGTCCCAAATTTATTTTTTACTAATTTGGGATTCTTTTCTGTAGACCATTCATTTTTGCCCTAAATACTATACACACTATTTAAACATTGTATGTACATAAAACAAAGCAATGTAAGGCAAAACACACAGGTGGAAGGGATAAAGTTGTTAAACGTTTTAAATCAAAGAAAGAGGATTTTTTGTGATCCTATTTTGTTGAGGTTATTTTGGCAGTGCTAGTGGAAAGCTTGTAGTAAATTTTATTCGGATTCATTTGACTCACATATAAAGAGTCTAGCTCCAAAATTCATTGGATTTATTGATTTTAAAATTACTGCACATGATATCTCTCGGGGAATATTTGTCGCATTTTTGGTTGGATTTAAGCAAGAAGGGTGCAAGTTAATTCCATATGTATCCTCTGTGTTACAGTTACATATGTATCCTCTGTGAGTGGGAATCATATGTATCCTCTCCAAGGAAAATCCATATGTATCCTCCGTGAGTGGGAATCATATGTATCCTCTCCAAGGAAAATCCATATGTATCCTCAGTGAGTGCAATGTATATGTATCCTCTCCAAGGAAAATCCATATGTATCCTCCATGAGTGCAATGTATATGTATCCTCTCCAAGGAAAATCCATATGTATCCTCCGTGAGTGCAATGTATATGTATCCTCCGTGTGAGAGTCATCTCATACATTGTTTTTCAATGTCAAGTTCATGTCTCCTCTCAATGACTAACTCATACATTCCTCTCAATGTCCCAAGAACGAATTCTTCTTAATTCGTGGGCAAAGCATTCCTTTAAAAAATGGACGACAGTACTGCTGTATAAAATTGTCCAACGATTTCATGACAGTTAAAAAGCCTCAAGCTACGCTGACTCAACCAATAACAGACCTTGTTTATTTCTAAAACGTTTCATTAGTGCCCCATAGAATCAAGCTACATAGATCCAACCAATGAAACGCTTGATTTCATGGCAGCTAAAAAGCCTCAAGCTATACGCTGACTCAACCAATAACAGACCTCCTTGTTTATTTCTAAAACGTTTCATTACTTCCCCATAGAATCAAGCTACATAGATCCAACCAATGAAACGCTTCTGGAAAACGTTTCGTTCTTTGCTCATTATTTCAGTCCCCACTTCAGTCATTTCATGCTCAGCTCTACTCGCTAAAGCATTCACTTAAAATTGATCGGAAATATTTCACTCAAATTTTAAAATGCTGAAGTTGAAATGTGGAGTTTGTAAGGGACCGTTTTCCGGTTACGTGAATCGCGTAAATCATCCCAATTGTAAGTCTCACTGGGTTCATCAGCTGTGTATGGGAGACCAGCCAGAAGAGTTTGGTCAGAATCGCTGCCCAGTTTGTAATTTTCGATGGCATCAGGTACTTGACGCCGTAGTTCTTACTGACCTGCAAGTAAGACCCGGGCCCTCAAACGTTCCATCCCCACAATCTCCATCCATTCAAACAGCAGGTGCCACAAGATCCATTTTCAGAGTCACTAGACCAGTTCTATCAGTACAAACTGCTGCTGAAGCCATACTGCCACCCGATGCTACGATTACTGCAACCGATTTAACCACTACTGGTGCTGGGGTAGCTTCGCCTCCGGCCGTTGCAACAATTGCAACTCCTACCTTTTCTGGACATCTGCCAAAAAAGCTTCTGGAGTATCCAGACGATCTCGTCCATTTAGAAGGAGTGGGTTGACACGGTCGGCTAGTGTGTGTGAACCAGGTCCCACCCCCAAAATTGGGGCGGGAACTACATCTCCCCCAAATAGTAGCAGGGGGACAGTACGCGAGGACTTGCCTCAGACAAGTCGCCGATGGCAACAACCTCTCCCCGCTGATGACCAGCGGCTGTCACTGTACTGTCCCGAATGCAATTTAACGTTCAAAAACCGGAATGACAAGGCTCGTCATAAACAAAAAAAGCATACGCCACATATGTCTTGTGAAACATGTGGAACAACCTTCACCCGTCAGGATAATTTCAAAAGACATATGAAAAATCATTCCCAGTAAAGTTCAAAGCGAAAAGATCACATCCAATGAATTATATAACTCCCAGTCTATTTTTACACAATCGTTAAACATATTTCGAACGACAGACTATCTCAGTAGTGAAATTATACAAATAAATTGTTCGAAATGACAGCTACGATTGATTAGTAAATCGGGTTTCATGTTATGCTAACATCATAGTACTAACTGAAAGTTTTGAATTTAAATGTATTTACATTACAAGTATTAATGTCATATATCTAATTCTAGTTTTAATTGAAAGCATTAATTTCACATTTCAATTTCAAGTAATATTTTCAAGTATGAATTACCAGTTTCAATTTCAAGTTTCATTTCCAGTATCATTTCAAGTATCATTTCAAGTATCAATTCAAGTATTTTTTAAAGTTTCAATTTCAAGTATCATTTAAAGTTTCAATTTCAAGTATCACTTAAAGTATCATTTCAAGTTTCAATTTCAAGTAGCATTTCAAGTATCGTTTCAAGTTTCAATTTCAAGTAGCATTTCAAGTATTTTTTAAAGTTCCAATTTCAAGTATTTTTTAAAGTTTCAATTTCAATTATCATTTCAAGTTTCAATTATCATTTCAAGTTTCAATTATCATTTCAAGTTTCAATTATCATTTCAAGTTTCAATTATCATTTCAAGTTTCAATTATCATTTCAAGTTTCAATTTTTATTTCAAGTTTCAATTTCAAGTATTAATTTTTAGTTTCAATTTCAAGTATGAATTACCAGTTTCAATTTCAAGTATTAATTTCTAGTTTCAATTTCCAGTATTAATTTCCAGTTTCAATTTCAAGTATAAATTACCAGTTTCAATTTCAAGTAATAATTTCAAGTAATATTTTCAAGTAATAATTTCAAGTAATAATTTCAAGTCTCATTTAATGTAATAATTTCAAGTATCATTTCAAGTAATAATTTCAAGTATCATTTAATGTAATAATTTCAAGTATCATTTAAAGTAATAATTTAAAGTTTTATTTAAAGTAATAATTTCAAGTATCATTGAAAGTAATAATACAAGTATGATTTAAAGTAATAATTTCAAGTCTCATTTAAAGTAATAATACAAGTATGATTTAAAGTAATAATTTCAAGTCTCATTTAATGTAATAATTTCAAGTATCATTTCAAGTAATAATTTCAAGTATCATTTAATGTAATAATTTCAAGTATCATTTAAAGTAATAATTTCAAGTTTTATTTAAAGTAATAATTTCAAGTCTCATTTAAAGCAATAATACAAGTATGATTTAAAGTAATAATTTCAAGTCTCATTTAATGTAATAATTTCAAGTATCATTTCAAGTAATAATTTCAAGTATCATTTAATGTAATAATTTCAAGTATCATTTAAAGTAATAATTTCAAGTTTTATTTAAAGTAATAATTTCAAATATCATTTAAATTAATAATCTCAAGTATCATATCAAGTATCGTTTCAAGTTAAAATGTATTTATTATTCAAGTCTTGTTAGCCGATTTATAATAACAACGGGATTTAATTTGTCTTGTTTATTGGTATCGCAATTAGTATTTTGAAAACGGTATTCTTCTCTGCAAAGGAATTTCATGATTTTTGTTATAGTACCTTCTTGGTTTAATAAATCAAATGAGCCGGTTGGGTTTACATCAGCTGCAAATCGGGATATCCAGGGAAATTGGAATAATTGTAATAAAACGTTTCGTTCCATTTTCCCTATGGTGTATGCTTGCAGCCGTGCCAACTGAAGTGTGCAGATGTGAATACAGTCAAAGCTCCTTATAGTAATTTCTGCTATATGCAACTTCTCTTTATAGTCATAAAATAATTCTGTCCCGGCAATCCTTCCATATATCCTAATGTTAAATAATTTCCCAATAGTCAACTTCCCAATAGTCACAACCTCTATTGTCCGGCACATTTTCAGTCGCGAGGAATATGAACTCTCCATATAGTCACATAATTTTGAAAAATCTAACCGACCTGCCATCTACATTTCTAAATTAATGAATTACATTTAATGCACACCATGTATGTACAAGTATTTTTATGGTAAAATGATACATAGCATGTGTCATTTTTTGTCCACTGTAGTCCTCAACTCCTCTTATATCCATTTCGTGCATTTGTACACAAAATATTTTCGAAAAAAAAAGATCCATGAATCCGAATAGTCAACTAGTTGACTATTCAGTAGCCAATATTCTCTATAGTCATCTTTTATAGCTAGTCCCCTGCGATGTGACTATAAAGAGGTTTGACTGTCTCTATGCATTTGCATACTTGAAACGTGATTTGATTTGTTCGTAAATGACACATTGTGAGAATATATGTGCTTTTTGGCATTGTTTTATCTTGATTAAAGTATTTGAATTAAATTAGCATTAAGTATTCGAATAAATCGGTATTTGAGTGTTACCGATTCTTATTTTTGGAAGTATTTATCAGTACAAATGTTGAGGTTGGTTTTAAATTTCAATACCGTAGGGTCACGAAAAATTAAACCCGCATCTAATTCCCAATCGGCTGACTAGACTTGAATAAGAAATACGTTTTAACTTGAAATCACATTTAAAATCATACTTGAAATTAATACTTGAAATGATACTTGAAATTAATACTTGAAATTAATACTTGAAATGATTCCTGAAATTATTACTTGAAATTATTACTTGAAATTATTACTTGAAATTGAAACTTGAAATGATACTTTAAGTGATACTTGAATTTAAAATATTAAATGATACTTGAAATTGAAACTTTAAAAAATACTTGAAATGATACTTGAAATGATACTGGAAATGATGCTTGAAATTAAAACTTGAAATTACTACTTGAAATTATTACTTGAAATTAATACTTGAAATTGAAACTGGTAATTCATACTTTAAATGATACTTTAAATTATTGCTTGAAATTAATACTTGAAATGATACCTGAAATTATTACTTGAAATTATTACTTGAAATTGAAACTTTAAAAAATACTTGTTATACTTGTTATGATACTGGAAATGATACTTTAAATTGAAACTTGAAATTATTACTTGAAATTATTACTTGAAATTATTACTTGAAATTATTACTTGATATTATTACTTGATATTATTACTTGAAATTACAACTGGTAATTAATATTTGAAATTGAAACTGGTAATTCATACTTGACACTGAAACTGGAAATTAATACTTTAAATTGAAACTGGTAATTCATACTTTAAATGATAGTTGAAATTTATACTTGAAATGATACTTGAAATATAAACTTTAAACGGAGTTCATTGTGCTGAATTTGAAAAATAATATTATTGGTTAGTGAGACATTTATGCACAGGCATCGCATTCACATTCCTCAATTAATATTGGATTTGCAGAATGCCCGGGATATACCCTGCGAATATCGTTTAAAAAACGTTGCAGCCGTCTACCAACGTTTCTGCGTGTATTAGGAATTTCTGACAGAGTGTTGTATGTATACAAGTACTCTGCAATGTACCCATCAACCATGTCTACCGATCGACATGTCTTTAAGTGCGATTTCAAAACTCGCCAACTTCGTTCCAATGTATTGTCATGCACTTTGACTCGAACACCCGGCAAGACTTCCCCTAAACTTGGGTGACCATTTGGAACTATAGCTCTCCTTCTTCTTACAAATTCATGGCTATGAATGACAGCCTCGTGACCAGTGAACCCAAGAATGTCACATCCAGTGTAGGATCTGTGACCGTCTGACATTATGAAGGAATCTTGTCGCATGATTCAGCATTAGTGGCCACAAAATGCGTCTTCTTTTGTCAGGAATTTGGACTACAAATCGTTTTCGTGTAACGCGACTTATACCGCCAAAAACCCACAAAGCTCTCCTCATTTCTCTTCCGCGGTGGTATTTAGGAGTGAAAAGATGACTCTCATCAACTTCAACCACATCTCCGGGTCCACCAATTTGATCCTCGTCGTGACAATGTGTCACATCACACACCTCACGACAAAAATTATAAAAATCTACAGCCGTAGATTGGCCAACCTCACAATGCAAATACGCATGTGTGACCCGAATGTCCAAAAACCAGCACACGATTAATTTAAAAGTGGTAAGAAATGGCAGTTTAACTCTTTCAAAGAAAGTGCCTTTCAAAGGGTTTATGGTGGGTCTACTACAGGTCCTTCGACAACACCGCCATCTAAACCTTAGTTTAAAAGTTGGAGCTGCTTCGCGAGTCATTGCAAACAAGCATTGCGGACAGTTTGGGGCTTCACGTGGAATCAATCCCAAATCATATGCAGCTTCAAGCGCTGTCTGTTCATCTGGCATGGCCAGGGCAAACGTAAATAAATTAACATTTGGAGTTAGAAGAAACCGTGGGAAAGCCATTTATTAGGCTTATATAAACTAGTTCCTTGCTGTATAAAGGACCGGTCACAGAAATAAGTCGGGGGGAATTATTTGTTTTGCAATTAAAACTTGAGTGAAATATTTCCGATCAATTTTAAGTGAATGCTTTAGCGAGTAGAGCTGAGCATGAAATGACTGAAGTGGGGACTGAAATAATGAGCAAAGAACGAAACGTTTTCCAGAAGCGTTTCATTGGTTGGATCTATGTAGCTTGATTCTATAGGGAAGTAATGAAACGTTTTAGAAATAAACAAGGAGGTCTGTTATTGGTTGAGTCAGCGTATAGCTTGAGGCTTTTTAGCTGCCATGAAATCAAGCGTTTCATTGGTTGGATCTATGTAGCTTGATTCTATGGGGCACTAATGAAACGTTTTAGAAATAAACAAGGTCTGTTATTGGTTGAGTCAGCGTAGCTTGAGGCTTTTTAACTGTCATGAAATCGTTGGACAATTTTATACAGCAGTACTGTCGTCCATTTTTTAAAGGAATGCTTTGCCCACGAATTAAGAAGAATTCGTTCTTGGGACATTGAGAGGAATGTATGAGTTAGTCATTGAGAGGAGACATGAACTTGACATTGAAAAACAATGTATGAGATGACTCTCACACGGAGGACACATATACATTGCACTCACGGAGGATACATATGGATTTTCCTTGGAGAGGATACATATACATTGCACTCACGGAGGATACATATGGATTTTCCTTGGAGAGGATACATATGATTCCCACTCACGGAGGATACATATGGATTTTCCTTGGAGAGGATACATATGATTCCCACTCACAGAGGATACATATGTAACTGTAACACTGAGGATTCATATGGAATTAACTTGCACCCTTCTTGCTTAAATCCAACCCGCATTTTTACAAAATACTGAACGAGGATTTCAAAATCAACGATATTTTCACCCTTAATGCTGACCGTGGTAAATTCATTTTAACCAACAAAGTTTTAAATTATTTTTATTTACCCAATTTCATACTTTTTCCTACTTCTGAAATCTCCCATCATAAAACCGCCTTCTTAAAAATTTTATACTACTCAGCATGATCTTGTTCTTTCGAAATATATTCTACTCAATATTATTTTGACATCCTTCGAAATAACTTGTTTTAATTTTTGAAAATGCTGTTGTTTATATTATTAATTATCAATTATTTTTATCAATTTTTAATTTTTTGCATTCTTAAATTCCTGAAAATAACTGGCTGCCCGGACGAGTGTCCAGAGTTGTAGATGGGAAATATTCTTTCAGGTGGACGGGGGAAGCGGACGGAGCGTTTGGAGATTCTCTATTTCGCTGTTCATCAGGTCCCGGCGAAATTTACTGCCCGATGAACTTGTTGTGGGTTCGGGCTCTTCCACATTCCAAGATAAAAGAAATTAGTGGACGGTTTATATCGATTGCATCGATGTTATTTCGAAATAATTGGATTTGTTTTGATGCAATTTCGATTCAAAACAAAATTATTTCGATGCAGCTTCTCTCTCTCTCGATTCTAAGCAAAGTTGTCTCGACGGAATTCAGGTTAAAAACAAAAACATCTCTGGGGTTTTATTTAAAAAATATTTTACTTGCAGTGTCGGTAGAAACAAAGTTGTCTAGATGCAGTTTTCATTCAACCTAATATTGTATACATTTTCTCGATACAGTTTTCGAATAAAAGTAAAATGAAAATTACGATTTTAATTTCAATCGACTTTGTTTTACGCAATTAACAATCTTGCATTTCATCTGGATATTTCTTTTGTACACAATTTT
Organism: Allacma fusca; assembly: GCA_947179485.1. Classification (NCBI taxonomy): domain Eukaryota; kingdom Metazoa; phylum Arthropoda; class Collembola; order Symphypleona; family Sminthuridae; genus Allacma; species Allacma fusca. The sequence goes on along the minus strand of OX359245.1, from coordinate 79,971,091 downwards.
ATTTTTTTGACCACGTCCTATGCCACACAATGTAATATTTTGAGAAAGTTCCTATTCAACTCAATGTTAATTCCAGCCAATTCCTAAGTTCTGCTGCTATTGCACTTTTACGAACGAAACCACTCTTGTGATCTGAAACCAAAATTTGGGTCGAAATTCATGGAAATCATCAAATCTGAGTCAGCTAATGACATTTATTCGGAATCTGACACCAGATGTAGTACATTTTGTTTGGTGTTATGTGATATAATGTTCGATGGTTCTCTCCATTTGTAAATTGTTCTAAAAATTAGAAATGTATTCTTGCTAACGTTGCAAAAATTTTGGTTAAATATTTTCAAAGTTCCAAAATTGATCTACGAATCTTAAAACCATTGTTTAGAAAATTTCTCTTTTTTTGAAAGTTTTGAAAAATCTGGAAAATATGCTTCACTTCTTCGGGGATTATTCAATAAATTGAAAAACATGAAAAGACAAGAAATGTGTCGGGCTTAAAAGCACTCGTTTCCCACACTTTGCTTTAGGTTATGAATGCGCTCAGCGCTTATCTCTGCATTTGCAGAATATGTAACCATTTCTTAACAAAGGGATTCGTACAATGACTCCCATAAAAGTGCATAGAATGTTTTACAAACTGCATATGTCTAAAAAGTAATTCAAAATTTTTTTCACTGATAACAATACTTTGTAATGTCATTAATATAAACGAATCTCAACTTCGCTTCATGCTCTTGAATTTAATGACATCAATTTCCGACACAGTTCCAAACTTTTGGTCTCGCTGGGACATTGAGCCAGGCTCACTCAAAATTTCATTTCGATCCGGAGTGGGCATTGGGCGAGGGTTACTTGTAATCATAAAAGCTTTTTAAGCCAGGCAGCCGCTCCTTGTGGATAAAATCTATTTCTGCTACCCGTATTCTGATTGTGGGTACTGTTTTGGGAGGAAATCTGGGAAATACCACACCGGATATTGAACTCTTGAATATTATTAACTGCATCTGATAAATGGGATTAATGCAACTTTTCTAATCTACACTTCGTAGGGCATTAGTCGACGTCAACATTGAAAGATGTGATTTTTGCAGGAAGAGAAACAAAACTCCTCAATTTGGTAATATCAGTGGGATAATTTGTAGAAGTTTTTGTTGCAGGATCAATTTGGGAATACTGTAGCTCCAGCCACATGGATTCTCTAAGAATTAATTCATGACACAAAAATATTCCGAAGAGAAATTTGCGCAGAAGAAATAATTTATGGAGGCCGAATGTCGATTCACATTTTGGGGCGGGCACACGTCAGTGAGAAATTGTGTGGCGTCTCATATTTTTAAACAATTTCCTCGACCCAGTCTACAGAAAATAACACAAATAATAAACACATTTAAATCGCCTTGTTTGTAGCAAATTTTGTTTCAGATCCTTGGAAATTTGTTCTACTCCGATACATTCGAACGACCTTTCCTTTTGTCACATTTCCAGTCCCTGTCAGCTCTTCCTCAGTCAATTCAAAAACTCCTTCAAAAATCCTCAGTTTTCACACAATGCTAAATTAATTAGTGGGTGAGCAAAAGTGACGAGTAAATTAAAATTATTAATTTAATTTAACTTTAAACTCAACCCTCAATTCACTAATCTTTTCTTTGATTGACCAACTTTTGATCAGCAACTTTCATTGAAATTTCCACCGTAGCTTTGTCGAAATATTTCCCTAATCTTTGCAAACATCATCAACCAATTTAAAATACTGTAAAAAAATTGAATGAAAAATGTTTTTTAAAACTTTTCACCAATTGTGTCAAATTATTTTTTGGGAGCATTTCCCAGTGTCATCAAAATTTGCAAACCATTTTCAGAATATTTTCTGTAAATTGTTCTTATTTATTTCATAAATTTTCACAAAATTTTAAGAATTTACCCAAGATTTGTTACCAATTTCCCAAAAATTATCCATCGATTTCTCCAAAATTCGCAACCAACTTGAAGCTAAGCTGGAAGCCACATTTGAATTTGAATTTTGGGTAAAACTTGTACTCTGTCAAAAATCTGTGATTTGGAAATGGTCAACTTGTGAGGAGAAACGGGTTTCTGTGGTGTGTTGGGTTGTTCGCGGGATATTTTGGAGAGATGGAGAAATATGGGGCTGAATACAAGAGTTGTGTTAACGTGGTGACCTTGTAAATGATATTAGATCGAATGATATAAAAAAATCTTGAGTTATTATGGAATTTGTGGGAAAATGTTTGGGATTAAATTCGGTGATTAAGTTGTAAAGGACACGCGCTCCCGTCCTTCCTGTAATTCACCTGAAACGAAGAATATTCTAGTTGTGGAATATACAGGGGGTCCTATATCATTCCATTGCCTATTGCCCAGATAAGAGATAAATAAAATGTTTTAACCGCACTTTACCTACACCTGACATGACTTAACATTCGCCCGAAATCACTCCAGCATGAGCTCAGCATAGTTAAGTAATAAAAACCCAATAAAAACACGACGTTTAATAAAAACAAAACTTGCATACAAATCTTAAACCTTGTCTCCCACTTGAATTTACATCTTAAACTTCAATTTACAACTCAAATTTGAATTTGAATCTCATAGTGGAATTGAAACCGCGAACTTGAATTTAAATTTCAAATTTGAGTTTAAACCTCAAACTAGAGTTTAAATCTCAAACTTCAGTTTATAATCCCAAGCTTGAATTTAATTGTCAAACTAGAGTTTAAATCTCAAACTTGAATTTAAATCTCAAACTTGAATTTAAATCTCAAACTTGAATTTAAATCTCAAACTTGAATTTAAATCTCAAACTTGAATTTAAATCTCAAACTTGAATTTAAATCTCAAACTTAAATCGCAAACTTGAATTTAAATCTCAAACTTAAATCGCAAACTTGAATTTAAATCTCAAACTTGAATTTAAATCTCAAACTTGAATTTAAATCTCAAACTTGAATTTAAATCTCAAACTTGAATTTAAATCTCAAACTTGAATTTAAATCTCAAACTTGAATTTAAATCTCTAACTTGAATTTAAATCTCAAACTTAAATCGCAAACTTGAATTTAAATCTCAAACTTAAATCGCAAACTTGAATTTAAATCTCAAACTTAAATCGCAAACTTGAATTAAAATCTTAAGCTTGATCCCCAACTTCACCTCAAACCTGATCATATATTTCATCTCAAACTTCACAACAAATTTCATTCCAAACTTGATCTCGAACTCAAATCCAAACATCATGCTAAACTTGAAACCACACTTGAACTCTACCTTGAAATCAAACTTGACCTAAAAATTAAAGAATTTCAAAGAAACGACGAAAATAATTCTGTGAAGCTAAAATAGTTTACTTGTGAGAAAAATATTTTTTTCTTTTTATGTTGGATTGCTTACTGGAGATTTTGGACAGATGGAGAAATATAGGCTGGTGGAATGGGGTGCAGAATAAAAGGGATGCGTTTTTACGGTGACCTTGTACATGAAAACGGATTAAATAATACGGGGAAATGTACAGGGCTTGAGTTGTGAATGAGACGCCTTCTTTGCGAATCACAGAATCCCAAAGTGAAGACATTTTAAGCCAAGTCAGATCTACATTTATTTACACAATGTCAAATAAGTGGAATCTGCGCGAGCTCGAGTGTAAAAAATGCTCCAGCCTTCTTTTTCCCCCAATTCTCCCATCGAATATTCCATTTCTAAAGTGAACTTGACCTTGAACTTGCAAAGCCACACTTGATCCAGTACCTAATGTTAGTTCAAATCTCGATTTAAAAGTATAGAAAAAGCTACGCTAAAATAACAAACGTTGTGGAATACGCAGTGTTTGGACTTTGAATATACAAAGAAAAAGTAACCGTTCGCAGCCGAAGCGGTTTTAATGAATAGTTTGAATTGCAATTCACACGGTATGATTCAATTCAGTTCAATACCACAAATCGAATCGAAATACAACTCAAGGGATTACACCATTTCCAATTCTGAATTGAATTGTTCCAACCACTATGCAAAGTACAGGGTGGATTTAGAGTCTTGAGCGCTTCAAACTTTCAAGAACGTTTTTATTGGGTGGCAAATTTCAAAATCAGTTAATTAATTTTCATTTGTGTGGCTTTCAGTCCTCTGTGCAGTTGGAAGGTGTTTTCATTTTTAGTTGTAATCTCAGGAAGTTTCGAAAATCCTCAGCAGTAGAAGTCACAGTTAGGGAGGGATCTGTCATATCTGAAGGTGTACTGAAAAGGACAAGGCCGTAGACTTTCTGCTTGAAATCCAATAATCGTGAAATAACTGAGGAAGTGAAATTTTGGTTGCTATCGTTTTATCATAAAAGTCCTGGCCGTTTTAAAATTATTCAAAAGCACTGAGAAACTTTGTATTCAGTAGTACGTGAAATATAAAACAAATAAAAGATCATTTAAGTGTCTCGCACAAAACTTCTTGTGTAAAGCGACTTCAGAGAAACACTTCGCTGTTGTTAATTTTTTTTGAGCTGCGCATACAGTGTGTGCAAATATTTGCGACCTAAACGTTCCACAGTAGGACACGCCGGTGCTGAATTTTTTTATGTATTCCCCACAAGAAATTCCGGTTTAGATTTCCAATCCACGTTTCATCATTTTTACTAGCGGTGTTCAGCTTTTGCAAGAGTCTGTTTTTTTAACAATTCACACATTTTTCACGCATAAATCCCGATGGGAAGGACAAAAACAGAAGAAACTCCAAAAATACAATAATTTATTATAAACTTATAAATTTGAAAAGTAAAAAATGGACAATCTCAATTACAATGTTGAAACGGACAATTTATATACGTACCTTTGTAAGGCGTTTGCACGTTTCGTTCCTCAGAATGACATTAATCATGTTAAATCTCGGAAGGATTTATGTATATGCAAGCAAATGAGTAGGACACGGGCGGTAAAATGTGGGGATTCAAAGGGACCATTAAATCCGCTTTAATAGACTCGTCGGGAGGGGTAACTGAATTAGTTGAGGAAAAGTTGCCCACTTAATACAGGACCAGTGCCTTCGATGCAAATAGAAAGCCCTATAACTCAGAATTCCTTGGGACCGCGTCGAAGCTCAACTAGTCCCAGATTTATATTTTACTAATTTGGGCTGCTTTTTTTTGTAGACCATTCATATTTGGTCTCAATATTATAAACACTATGCGTATACAACCCAAAGCAATGTCTCGCCGTGAGAATGGTTGTTTACAAAAAACAGACAGGTGGAATGTACAAAGCTTTTTAAACGTTTTAAAAAGAAGCATGAGGAATTTTTGCCAAGATATTTTGTTTAGGCAATCCTGACAGTGCTAGTGGCAAAAAATCCAAAGCACTGAGCTTGTAGTAAATTTTATTGGGATTCATTTGGTTCTCACATAAACGGTCTAGCATCATAACCCTCTTGTTAAAAATTATGATGATTTCTCAGTATGATTTGGCTTAAAAGCTACTTTTGGAATCGGTGTACACCCGGGAGGTGGGTTCGGGATTGGGAACGGGTTCGAGTTCGGGTGTCAAATTAATGTTCCCAAAATCTTTGGGACCAGGTTCAGGAACCTTGTCAGCAGACCCGGGATTTTGGGAACGGGACCGGGTTTGGGAACGGGTTCAAGCTTGATGAAGGTATTTGTGTTCCCGTCGGGAACCGGGAACATCTTCGTTCCAACACCCGTTACACGCTTTTTTGATACAAAATAAATGTATCATGTAATTCACCATCACCACCCATTGAAATTTTCACTGCTCGTTTACAAGTAATTTCATCAAAACTAGTTTTCTCAAACCTTGGGTACTACTTTAAGTCACACGTAACGTAGTTTTTAATTAAAAATGACGCCAAGTTAATTTGTCCCGAAATTTAAAACTGGGAATTTTAAAATGCATTTATATAACATGGGAGGTACATGTTTCACGTAAACCCATCTTGAATAAGTTGAATTTTTTTGTCAAACGGTTTTCCGTATCTCAGTACTTTCCGTAGTTGCTCTTGACTTGACTCTGCTTCGCCATTCGTTGGAAAATCCAGTTAGTCTCGATATGAAAATGACGTAAAATTTAAATTGTACTTTCAATTCCAAATTTTATACGGGATTTAACACACCAATTTTGAAGACCCATGTGTTCCTAAAAGATTCAATTTTTCATCTTATTGCGCATAATGTTAATTTCCATTACAAATATATTTCAACGAAAGAAAGAAAGTTGTTTCAATTGATTGTAATTTCCGTTGAAAATAAATTTGCCTATAATAAATAACTGTCCCGATGGATTTTGGAATAAAAACAAAACAGGTTTGATACAGTTTTTAACTAAAAGCAAAACGGTGCACATCCGATGGAAAAGAAGTAATTGAATGCTACTCAATGTATTTTTACCACGAAATATACCCTTTATCATCTATTGAAATTCCCCGTAGGCCATTTCGGTTTTAATCAAGAACAAATCCATCTGGACGGTTGAGCACTTGCTAAGCAAAACACTAACTAGGTTGTATGTATAAACCACGACGCCATGATTAACCAAACCACGGACGGGAAGGGGCTTGAATACGAATACTTTTTTAAACCTTGAGATACGAAGAAAATACTTGACAAATGGCATTGTATGGTCGAAACAAGTTTTCAATGTTTGTTATTTTTTTCGGATACTAATTCCGATTTCAATACTTTTCTTTAAGCCCATTTTTTAGGTATTGTAAGTATCTAATTTCAAAAATTCGTTTTAAATTCCAATTCTACTATCATTGATCTATTTGTATATATTTACAAGTGATCAATGCAATTGTTCATTTACATACACTGGAGGTACAAAGTTTTTGGGGCACTGTGAAATTCGGATTCGGATTCCCGTCCCGGAACCAAACTTAATTTAAGTCCATCGCAGACATGTGCCGACACAAAAATTTTATTGTTGGAAAATTTGGTGCGTATACATGCAATGGTTGCTGAATTAGCCGTGAACAATTTTTACTTGAATCGACTCTCCTCTAAAGAATCAGCAACCTAAGACACTCTCGCAGATATTTCTTTTATATACGCAAGTTTATTTTTTGGATTACGTCCTATACCAAACAATGTCATGTTTTGAGCAACTTCCTATTCCGCTTAATGTTAATTTCAGATAGTTCCTATATTTTGCTGCCTTTGCACTAGTGGTCGGAACAATTCAATTCAATTCAAAATTTACAATTCAATCCAGTTCGAATACTAAACTAGATTAAAATTGGGGTTTCAATTCGGTTCAGTAAAAAACAATTCAATTCAATTCACTCTATTAACTGAACTGAATTGTAAACCATTTGGTTTGCCGAGCATATTTAAATACTGCAAAGGTGGCTAGGGTGGCGCGTCAGTTAAGGCCATCTGTCCTAACCCTTTTCATAGTATTACGTTGAGCTCATTTAAAAAATAAAAATGCAAAATTTTGAAAAAATAAAATTTTGTTAATTTAAAAAAATGATTAGCCTAGTATGTTGTACTGGCTGGTAAGTGTATAAAAATTCCATTGAAATCGGTGGAACAGTTTGTCGTTTTTGTTGTTTTTACATACGAACACGCATTACGATTTCAGCCAATAACGAACTCCACCAAGAGAGTGGCCTAAAGAATGTTCACAAAAGGTTTGAACAAAATTGGTTCGAAGGAAAACGTCGGGACAAACAGTCCCATGCATCCACGAACAACACTATCTTATAAGGGGACTAACGCCACCCTAAATGCTGGTTACGTTGACGCAAAGATGGTGCTAAACGTATCCTTACAATATCGGTTTAGATTCAGCCTTAAATTGTTGAACAATTCAATTCGATTCAACAGGTGAATTGAATTTTTCGGTTCAGTAAACGATCGAATTGAATTGAAAAATCCCTGAATTGAATTGAACTGAATTGAATTGAATTGTTAAATTGCAATTTAAACTGAATTGGTCCGACCACTACTTTGCACATTCGCAAACGCAGCCACGTATGTGTTTCAGAAGCTAAACGAAACTTCCAAAGTAAAATAAAAAAGCCGATTTAATTTAACTACGCAATGTGAAAAATGGAAAATGCTTTCCATCATTATAATAATCATTTTTAATAATTTTAATACTATTTCTATAAGGATTTAAAATTTTTCAAAGTCGTCAATATTTACCATTTGGGAAAAATGCGTTGTAAACCGAACATTTCCTTCAAACGTTTTAACAAACGATTCGGAAAAACTATCAACTAGGATAATTACATGTTATTGTACGAGCCTTATTTATTTATGGCCACAACAAAATTGTATTTATTGCACAAACGAACAAGAATTTTACAAGACATTCATTTAACCAAATTACTTTTCCATTATTCCAAAATTTGTCGAGGCAGTTGCAGAAATGCAGGAATCTTTTCTTGCAGATGGTCTGTTGTTTATAAACATACGTCAAAGAATGTAGCAAATTATAAATCACACTTTTGGGTTCAGAATATAAAAATTCGTGTTATTTTATTCGCTTTTATCAAGTGTCGTAGGCACGTTGAGCAAAGTCTCTCTAGAAATAATTATTCAAATGTCAATTTCTTCGTTTTGTTTCATCCCATTAAATATTATAGAACAAGGTTAGTGTTTATTATTACTCCATGTATGAGTTGTTGCTCTTGTTTGTAGCAAATGTTTTAGATCTTTGGAAAATTTTTTCAACTAAGGTAGCTCAAAAATTGTGGTTACTGAAAACAAGTTGCTAGAAGTCAGGATTATTTTTTGGAAAATAGGAATGCTAATGCTTTTTTTATTTAACTCGTCAATATATTTTGCAAAAAAAACTAATTTGAAGTGTTGTGATGGAAATTTTTAAGGGCCTTCAAATGGGTGCAACAATGGAGCAATTTAGAAACATACCAAAATAGTAAATCAGGATTTCACCACAACATGGTCAACATACCTCACACAGATTTAATATTACTAATTGACAGCAAACAGGAAGAATCAGGTTCAGTCTCAAAAATCCGAATTCGGTGCAACAACTACAGTTAGTTCAATAGAGATGAACCACAGAGGTTCAATTGACAATATCGATTCTGAGTGTTTTGTTCCGATGCAAAATAACTAAAAGAACCAGACAGGCGTTAAGACGAGATGATTTTAATTTGCCGCTGTATTTCTCTATCAAACGGTTACTTTCCTGGTGTATCAATTCGCAATGTTTACAATTTTTATTTACCTCTATTCAAGCCAGTGCTCAAAATTTACATTAAACATTTTAAAAACCTATTTTGATACAGAAATGTGGAAATTTTAATTACCTTTCCTAAACCGCATTTTGAAGAACTCAACTTGGGGAGTTGTAGACATGTTCAATAAAATCAGAGAGAAAGGTTGAGAACATTTGTTCTTCGGTGCAAAAAGTTTGAAAATTTAACATTCTGACCTTTAATTTTTTAAAGAACGTCCAACCGGTTGTAAAATTTGTGTTGTTTGTACTAATCTTTGTGGGTATTATTTTTTAGCCTAAACCAAACATTCATAATTGTTTTCTCAAATACTGAAAACAAGAATAGCTTGATAATGCAAAGTTTAAGGTTTGTGGAATAAATTTAAATGATCAATTAAGTACTTGTACGTTAACAAGACGTACGTGCATTTACCTACATAATAATATTTGTGTTCACGCATGTGTGTGTTCTGTTTACGTTCGATTCAAAGCAAAATAGATAATTTCGATGCAGTTTCGATTAAAAGCAAAATCATTTCGATGCAGCTTCGATTCAAAGAAAATTCATTTCGATGCGGCTTCAATGTAGTCGATGTAGCCTTTGCTTCACAGCACACAAAAACCAAAGCTTCTTGTGGTTGTCACCATTTTTAAATTGTTTCAAGATCATAAACACATTTTCCTACATTTCTATAATTACTAAAAATAGGTTGAAAATTCCAAATAATCTTCCTAAATTGATTGCTTTAAAAATTCAGGAAAATTTAGGAAAATTTAGAAAATTACTTTAACGTCCAGAATAATCTAAAAATTCGAAGAACATGAAAACACATTTGAACTTTTAAGCTAAACCGTTTTATTCAACGGTCATTAGCCATTTTAAGTTACGCAGCACTTCGAATTCCCACGCAGCAGAGGTTCACCAACAGCGACGTTTTTTATGAGATTTGTGGGTCACGGGTTTCCGCGTTTTGTACCCCATTGTACAATATTATTTAGTCCACATTCATCAAATGTGTATCAGCAAAATAAGATGGTAAATACATTGTAAGATTGTACATTTTAACAAAATCAAAACTTTCTATTTAACTAATCTTTAAAACGGAGTTTCCCACGATCGTTGCGTTTCCTTTACATTTTCAGATCCGTCGGATCCTACAAGAATTATTATTATTTATCTCGAGCACAGGAAAGGACTCCCAGCAAAGGTGGGTTAAAAAATTGTACGAAGCGACTGTTTCAATGATGTCTCCTTGATTCGTCTTTCGTTTTCAAAATATATCGTTTTCGCATTTTTTCCAAAACCGGTAAAGTGACAAAAAAATATTTTAAAATTAGAGAGAAAGAAATAATTTATTTCACTGATACCACAATAGTATTTGCCTTACGACACAGTACATAATAATTTCAAACACTTTTAACATAAAAAAATATTTTTTATAAACTTGGATATAAATATACTAATTGTACAAGTGATGAAATGCTATCCTGTAAGATCCACGAATTGTGGTAATAATTACATCGTTTATAATCTGTTTAGATATATTAAATCGTTGTCTAAATTGTTCAAAATGTTCAAAAATAGTTCCACGAGCTCCAATTAATAATCCAATAACTTCAATGGTTTTCAAATTGTATTTCTGCTTAAAGAAAGGAACACAAGGTTGATAAATCTGCTTCTTTTCATGATCCACTTCAATTGGTTGATTTCTATCTTTTTCCCATCTAACAGTTGGGTCTATTATGTAGCCTACTTTGGTTACTTCATTAAAACATAAAATGTCAATTCGTCTAGTAGAATCATTCTCTCCAATACAATGTACTTCTTCGACCACCATCCATAGCTTGCTGTCTCCCAGATATTTTGCAATTATTCATTCATTAGACATTCACCCCTATTATTAAATTTTTATTAGCAAATAAAAGTTGCTGATTTCAGAAAAATAAATAGAATTTAGGAATATTCGAATGTTTGCTTATTGTAATTCCCATAATACAAAGAATATTCAACTTGTGGATTATGCAGGGTGTTCATTATCGTTGTGTTGCAAATTCCCCAGAGAGGAGATAAATGAAGTATTTTAACCACACTTGACCTTAGCTTGACCTAAACCTTGCAATGCTTAACATTCGTCAGGCATTACTCCATCATGAGTTCAGTTCAGTTTAGTAATAAAAACCTTTAAAAACACAAGCATCTGGAAACTTGATCTCAAAACCCAAATTCGAGAATTCAAACTCGATTCAACATGTTTCTACTCTTTAAGTCAAACAAGAAATTCAAATCTCAAGCTTGAATTCAAATCACAAACTTGAATTCAAGTCTCAAACTTCAATTCAATTCTCAAACTTGAGTTCAAATCTCAAGCGTGAATTTAAATCTCAAACTTGAATTCAATTCTCAAACTTGAATTCAAATCTCAAACCTGAATTCAAATCTCAAGCGTGAATTCAAATCTCAAGCGTGAATTCAAATCTCAAGCGTGAATTCAAATCTCAAGCGTGAATTCAAATCTCAAACTTGAATTTAATTCTCAAACTTGGCCACTAACGAAACGTGATCGAAACTTCATAACAAACTTGATAATAAAATTAATCCAAAACTTGATTTCAAACTTCAACTCAGCCTTAACGCCAAACATCATGTAAACCTGGGAACTATACTTGAACTATAACTTGAAGTCAAACGGGACATAAAAATTAAAGAATTTCAAAGAAGCGACTAAAATAAGTCTGTTAAGCGGAAATGGTTTACTTGTAAAAACAACAACTTGTTTTTTCGTGGGGTGTTGAAACGTTTGCTTGAAACTTTGGAGAAATTAAAAAATATGGGCTGATGGAATGCGGGGCAGAATTAAATGCTTATTTGAGGTGACATTGTAAATGAGAATGGATTGAATGATATTGAGAAATGTACAGGGGTCCAATTGTGACTGTGCCGCCCTCCACTTCATTTCCAGACCTCGTGTAAATCAGGATAATTTGGGATTTAGTGGAAATGCAAATATAAGGACGTCAGCACTCCGCTTTTGATTAATAATGCCGGAGGTGGAAAACCATTACACATTCATTATGCGCACCTCATACAATAGTAGTGTGAATATTTTAAACCCAGTCAGCTCATCTACATTCAAGCAATCTGAAATGGTTGTAATCTGCGAGAGCTCAAGTCTAAAAATGAATCAAGTTCGAGCCTCAAGTTACTTGACCTTGAACTTGAAAAGCCACCCTTGACCCAGTACTTTAAAACTGGGTTTAAGGTACAATAATTAAAAGCATGGGGGCAAATGACTACAATATAAATAATTTTTGCCTGGCAGATCACCAGCGAGATCGCAACATGTTACCAAACTTACAGTGGACTTCAAAGTTGAACTTGACCTTACACTCGATTGTAAAATTGAATTATTTAAGTTTAAATTGGGATTTAAATATTTATTTATAGATTTTTAACCGGAACTTGGCTTGAAATAGATACTCGACTTCAAATTCAATATTCGACCCAGAGATGCGCAGCCTTCGAAGGCTAGCCTTCCAAGAAGGCTTCTTTGAAGGCGGAATGGTAACTTTCTTAACGTTGCAGAAGGAATGGAAGGATGGTGATACTTTTTTCTGAAGGCTGAAGGAAGCCTTCACAAAAACTAGCAGTGAAGGACTGTGAAGGAAGGGTTCCTAAATATTAGCCCTCCAAGGCCGTGAAGGCTTCCAGGTACACACAGAGATGCGCAGCCTTCGAAGGCTAGCCTTCCAAGAAGGCTTCTTTGAAGGCGGAATGGTAACTTTCTTAACGTTGCAGAAGGAATGGAAGGATGGTGATACTTTTTTCTGAAGGCTGAAGGAAGCCTTCACAAAAACTAGCAGTGAAGGACTGTGAAGGAAGGGTTCCTAAATATTAGCCCTCCAAGGCCGTGAAGGCTTCCAGGTACACAAAATATCTATAACGTGAAAGCATAGCATATGCAACGACGTTTTGCTGCTAGCGCTACAATACAGCAAATTCGTGACCTTACAACTGACAATGTGTGCCCGCTCTCTTCACTGCACTGAATCCTGCTGGTGCAAAACGTTTTTACGCGGGTTGTAGTTTAAAATTGAAGGAAGGCTATTTTTAGAAGAAGGCTGAAGGCAAAAATGAGTGTATGTATTTTGGAAGGAAGGGTGAAGGAAGGCAGGTTTTTTAGAAGGCTTCATTCTGCTACATGTTGAAGGGGAAATTTTTCCTGAATTTTCGCCTTCGAAGGCTTGAAGGAAGGCTATTTCATTTGCGCATCTCTGATTCGACCTTAAATTCCATCTTGGATTGAACTTCAATTTTCTTACACCGAAGCTTCCAAAAATTGACTGAACACGAATTCCGTAAAACATTCCGACTTTGGTGCACCTTCGTGACTCCTGTGCCCACAAAAAATTATCCAAGTTTTGAAACAAATTGTTTGACATGTGGGAAAGAATTGTGCAAATTCTTTTAAGCATGTATTTTAAACGTAACTCTAAAGTGTGGGCTTTAGTGGAAGTATTCAACACAAAAACCCTGGACAGTGAATTTCATACATTTTATATTTCAGTTGTTACGTTTAGTTCAGCTCATATTTGCAATATTTTTTCAAAGTTCGAATCAATTCATTACGTACTTTTCGTTCGTTCACTTCGGTTCGCTTTATCTGTCATTAGCGTGAAAATTAGTTCAAGCGCTGAAGTGCGGCTGTGGGCCAAATATTACGTTCTCAAGTATTCAGACACTTTAGAGAATTCGGTTACATCCGAGATTTCACGCACTTTAAAAACTTCAGGTACTTTCGAGAAGTAACGTGTTTCGGAGCAATTAGTTCTACTTGATAATTATCAGATACTCCCAAGACATACACGCACTTGACCTTAAGTTGACCTCAGCCTGACATGGCTTAACATTCGCCAACACTTTGCAGCATGAGCTCAACACTGTCACGTGATAAAAAACATTGGACAAGCTAATAAGCTATTGCAGAAGAGTGAGATACAAAAGTAGCTAAATTTATTGAAATAAATGGAAGAGGAAGAATGAAATAAAATTAATTGACACTTTTGTTTTTTGTCCTCCTCCACTCTGAGGTCACAGGTTGAGTTGAGAGAGAAAGATAATCGTGTCCAAATTCAAAGGTCCTTCCTTTTGTCACATTCCCAGTCACTGTCAGCTCTTCCTCAGCCATTTTCAACTCCTTTAACCACCATCAATATCTTTACAATCCTGAATAAATTAATGCCGGAGAAAAATTGATGAGTGAAACTTCAAATAAACAACTCGTGTCTTCCACGGTCATTTACTAAGATTAATCATAAACTCTACTCTCAATCCACAATTCCCTGAAATGTAATCTTTGCCTGGATTGACCAACATTTGATCAGCAATTTACATTGCGATTTCCCCCTAACTTTGCAGAGGTTTTTCCCTAATTTTTACAAAACTGACCACCCTGTTCTAAGTACATTCATAAGATTTTAATGAAAAGATCTTTTTAGACTTATAGCCAATTTTGCCAAAATATATTTGGGAGCTTTTCACAGTTTCCCTAAAATTTTTTAAATTTTTTTCACATATTTTCTACCGATTTCTCAATTTTTTTTACCAATCTTACCAAATTTGTTTTACCAATTTCCCAATACATTTCTATCGATTTCTCCAAAATTCACAACCAATTTGAAGCTAAAATGAAAGCCAGGTTTGAAATTTAATTTGGAGAAAAACTTGACCTCAAATTTTAAGAAATTTATGGAAGTGTTCAAAATTAGTTTCCGAATCGGAAATGGTTTACTTAGAAGTGGGTTTCCGTGGGATGTTGGATTGTTTGCAGGAGATTTTGGACAAATGGAGAAATATGAGCAGATAATATTGTGGTGCTGAATAAAATGGATGTGTTTTTGTGGAGATCTTGTTATTGGGAATGGATTGAATGATAAATTGAAATTGGGATTAATTATGCAATTTTGTGGGAAAAAGTTTTGGATGGGATTTGTAGCTACATTTGTGAATGAGACACCTTCCCATCCATATTCAGGACACGTGCAAATCAGGATAATTTAGAACTTTGGCGAAAAATTTAACGGAAGTACGCGGATTCATGTAGGATGATTGCACCAACTGGAGATCCTGAACGCCATTTATGTAATATCTGACGTCAGTAACGTCTCCGACGAAGTTTTTCGACGACCCGCTTAGCATCTCAAGTCCATTCCGCCAATTCCCAAAATTAAAAACTTTCAACACATAGCCCCCAAAATGTTATGTTTTTTCAAGAGCGTTGCTTCGAAATGCAACTTTCGAGTAAAACGAATGTAACTCTTCAACTCAAGTTGGATCTGCCACTTGAACTAATGCAATTTCTAAAATTGACATAAAGTTGAATCCCGCACTCAAACTCATAAAACCTTAAAGATTAACTGAATTAGAATATTGCACTCAAACTCAATTAAAACCTTAAACTTGAACTCAAGTTAAATCTCACCCGTGAAAATTCCTTTGAAACTGAATCTTGAACTTAAACTTTTCCAAAAATAAACTCGCACGAGACTTCAATAAGAAATATCTATATTTGGGCCCACAATTAATTTTCAAATCAAACTTGAACTCAAACTTGAATTAAACTTCATCTGTTGTTGCCAAGTCAACCTTGAATTTATTAACTTGAGTTTACAATCAGATTTCAGTTTCAGACTTTGAGTGAGTTCAAACTTGACCTCACACTTGAACTTAAACTGAAATTCAAAAAGCAACAAAATTTGAATTCAACTAGAAATTCCAATAGAACGCCAAATTTAAAGCTTGCATTGCTTCGTGTACGAACTTCTTGCGAAATTTACAATGGAACTTGGCATGTATTTGTGTGCATTTGAATGTGGAATTAAATAGTGTTGAACTGAATGCGACGCCTGAGGAGATTACCCAGCTAGCACTGGTTGTTCCTAATGATTTGAATTAGATCACAGTAACACTTGGAGATGTAATTCATAAAGACAACCAAAACTTTCTTTTCGGGAACAAAATGTCTTCATTATAATGAGCAAATGTCCGCATATTTGTAACAAATACAGCTCATTAAGGCAGCAGTAAGCATTCAGTCGAATGAAACATTAATGCAGTATTTATGAGAAGACTATGCTGCCATCTAGTAGGACTCGAATGCGATTTTTTGAAACCAGCCACCAATCTTAAAAATCAACAACTGCGTGAATTATGGAAATAATATTAAGAAAAATGTATTTTTCTCATGTTTGATGGATTTAATTGAACATGAATGTTATTTGGAGTCTACCAGCATACGCTTGATTAGATTAACGCGCTTATTATGCTTGTTAGTAACTACAGATTAATTATTACTATGAAGTATTTATTAGCAAAAACAAATAAAAATGTTCAGACTTCTCGCATAGGATTCAGCTACCAATTAGACGACCGTTCGTCCTATATTAAGCTACGGGGTCCTAGAAGTAAAACATGGAAAATTGCATATCTTGAAAACAGTATACTGCAAAACATTGAACATGTCAGTAATTAATAAAGAAGTAAAAAGCCAGTATTACCAACTGTCGTTTAGACTTAGTCTTGTACTTTATTCTGTCTGGAGCATGCTGTAAAAAAGTCATTATGGCTTTCCGGATATCAACTTCCGAGGCAGGGGCAGCAAAGTTGTGTCTAACGGCATCTAAATAATAATTTCTAACAAATAAACTACAACCATTGGTATTATTGTTTATATATATTTAGCAAGAAAGATACTAACCAATAATTGTTGCATTTACATTCAAAACACTGAAGGTTTTCTTAATAGCTGTCCCGTAATAAGTGTAATTTCCACAGACCTCGTCAGACATCAGCTTTCCAATAACATTGTTGACTTTCTGGACCAAATTCTTTCCACCTACCAGTCCTAACTTGGTAACCTATGAGAAAAAGCAATACGAGGCAAACACATTGTAATATTTAATATTCATAGAGTCCGATAATTTTAATTAAATTAAGGTGATTACAACTGAGCTACGAAATGCAGATTTCTCCACCAGCCTTGAGTCGAATTCTTCAAGCTCGGCAACGGTTTGGAATGAAAACCCATATGAAGCAAGGTCTGCTTCAGTTTCAATGGGTTTCATTGATCCTTCGGCAAGTTTCAAAACTGTAGAATTTAAGTTTTCTATAGCCCTAACAATTGAATCTTGATTAATTCGGATTATTTAAAAGTTCCGGGTAATGAGCTGCTGCAAATCTGACAGAGAACAAAAATTGAACAAAGCATTAAAACTACAGCATCGCGTGAGTGAAAAAAATGAACATTTTATCTATTTTCATATTACGTTATTATATGAAATTCCTTACTGCTAATTTCCTGCCTGAGCAGCAAATCACTACCCGCCGCACCAATTTCGTCTTTGGCTCGATGAGAACGGTCTGTACAGTCCTAAATGGATTTTGGAGTACTGTCCAAATTCAATCCTTTACTCAATATAGGTGTTGGAATTCCGAGGTCATTCAATTCTATTAGTTTGAAGGTAAATCCTTTCGAGATACTAGCTAAAGGCTCTTCATCATTAGAAACAACTGACGGATCCGAATTTTCAGTTGTCTTAAACACATTAAAGTCGATAGGTGGATCCGGTAGTGACAGAATCTCAGGATTTGACCTTCCACTTTTATCGGAAGGAATTTGGCTACTCGTGTTTGCCTCGTTTGATCGCGCAGCTTCAAAATCAGAATGCTCGTACAAATGAGGAATGTTGGATACTGCCAGGTTGTACATATCTAGGAGAAACATGGTTTGCAGATGATTAATACTACTACCAATAATATTAATAAATCAGCCAAATAAATTAGGCCACAATTTATTTTTACTCAAATTATTACCAAATCCATGGCGAATCCTTATCGCATAGTTTTTCCAAGTTTTCTTGTTCGTTGGATCTTCATCTCGAGCGGCAGCATATATGTCCTCTATATCCGGATATTTTGGCCAGTATGTGAAACGTTTGCCATTTTTTTCGTATACCCATAACTTCGGAATTACTTCCACTTCTTTGGTTTTCACAAAAGTCACCACTAGATACTTGCAGTCAAAGGTGCTCATTCTGGGCAGTATGAATTACTGGAAAAATAACATACTTATTGTTAGAGGGCAATAAAAATGCCTTTTTTTGAATTTTTGAAACAGACCAAATACGTTTCGGGGAAAATGTTAAATCTGCTAATCTGAAAAGTAAATATCTGCTAATGCAGAACTACAAGGCATTTCATAAAATGGCTTTTTATGAATAATTTTGTGTCCAACTATAACCAATTCACAAGTTTCTGTAGACGTTGCGATGTTTGTAACTTTCACAATAGTCTCGTCGTTTAGAATACAGAAGCAGTCTTTGGTACTGCACTTGAGTTCGAAGCCTTTTATAAAAATATTTAAAAATTGGGGGTCTTGGGTTCCAGGAAATACATTTACCGCCGCGGTGGTTTGTCGCTTTTTCGTCGCTTTTGGCAGCGCTATATTTGCTGTTTCAGCTTCAAAAATCCTTCGATGTACTTGCTGTAGTAAACAATTAGGTTTTCTGATTAGATTTTTAATTTTTCCTTATTATTTATTAATTATTATTATTTATTTCTCCTTTTTAAACTTATTTTCAAATTTAAATGCGGACCATTGATCTAGTGCTCCCAGATTTTTGCAGTCACCTACAATATGCAGGAGTCCGTGTATATTGTACGTACAATGTACTGCACCGTAAAGATCTTCGAAACACTTCACAAAATATTTTAAAAGAGATTCTGCATAATCAGCGTATTTAACTATTAGCTGTTGGTTGCAAAGAATAGTCACACAAAGATGCAAACATAAAAAGTTTTCAAAAAATTCCTCTTTTAAAATAGGCTTCAGAACAACTGGACCGGTGTATAGCAGAAACGTTCTTAACTCCGTAGCCTTCCATCGGTCTATTTCTTTAAGTGACCTGGATTTTCTTCCGAAATCAACAGGCTGGTATGCAGAACAAAGTATCAAATGTTGTGAGATCGCTTCGGATTGACCCGCACTTATCTTAAATCTTGAAACTGGTCCCTTTAACCACAAGTTCAGAAGCTTACGGACTACACCCAAACAAATTAAATGCATATATTCATATGGGAATGTTTTTATTAAATCTACAGGCAATCGAACTAATGGGGATAATCCGGAATGGTGAGCAGAATCTGTTTGGTTACGAAATGTCACATCGGTTGGTGGATCACACTCAGCCTCAGTAAAAATGACCTTTCGCTCCCACAGAAAAATGTATCACACACTTTTCGCAGGCGTTGTAACCGTTATGACCCTTTCTGCATTTTAGGAATGCACGAGCAGGAGCATCGCAAACAAAACATTGTAACTCAAGTTTCGCAGTATTATCACGAATTAGGATTCCAGTTTGAAGTAACTTGCAAAGTTCTTCCAAGAATTGCTGCAAATATTGTTCAACATTATCTGGCTTGGACTTTCCTAGATATATTCCAATAGTAAATACTTCATTATTTACGTTAACTATATTTCCAAGTATTGACCAAAACTGATCCGATGTACTCTTAAATATTGGCAGCCCGTCAACGTTGATTTGAAGTAATAATGTATCAGGGATCTTGTATGTGTACTGCAGTGTAGTTTTGATACAATTCTCGAGCCCGAAATGAACGTACCTCCCTGGGCTAACTAATCTTATTATTGTCTGTTTCGGAGTCTTCAGCAGAGTTCTGGAATCCTTCGGAAGAGAACTAAAACAATGATGACCTTTCAGTTTAGTCAAAAGTTCTGTTAATCCTGAATGTGTTACATGATGTCTTACACTCCAGGATCTGAGAAAATCTTCCAAGCAGTCCTCCTCCACAGTATTAGATTCTTCGGAACTTATGCTTTCACAATCACTACTCACAACCACAGACTCACAATCAGTGCCTTCAGATATCCCGTTTTCACAAATTTCATTTCCGGTTTGCAAGTCGTGACTTGCTTCATCACACAATATACGATTACCTGCACCGTACTGCTGCTTGGAAGCACCATAAAAACTTTCAGCAGTTTCATTTCCTAACTGTGAATGGACTAATTGTGAAACAAGTCTACGTTTGTGCCCACTAGAATACTGATTTTTAATTCTTATCATATTATTCTTATTGTTAAGGTTAGCAAAAATCTTACCTGAAGGCAATTTGGTAGAATAATTCAGCTAAATCCTTGTAACTTTAAGATGAACACGCGGTTTCAGCAGTTTAACATGGAACCCATTCAGTTTAAAAGTAAAGATGCAAGAAATAGCTTAAAATAAATGCGCAATACACTGGATCATTTTTTATTCAGTAAACTGACCGTTTCTTGATTATGGTTAGATACATGTTAGCATTATTAGCAATCCAAGAGCTTTATCGGAATTAAGAAATATATCTGAATTGATTCAGAATTCATTCATTTATCTGGTATCAGTTTGGCTTCAAACGCCTATCATAAAAATGGTGTGAAATAATTCTGAATTGCATGTAACGTTTGCGATATCTTTATGAATTGTTGTGCTAGCTGGGTATGTACTAAAACGTTTTGGTTGCGGGGAATTCTGGGTAAACGGACAGAATGAGGGAAATTGAGAAAGACGTCAAAATTCCTCCTATGATTAATAATGCTGGAGATGGAATCCCATTAAAATATCATTATTCAAAGTCAAAATGGCAAACCTTCCCTGAACATTAAATCAAACCTCCTTTGCATTCCTGACTGAGTCCAAACTGCTCTTCGCATCTCATGAAATCCAAAGTCTGTGAAATCTCGAGTGTAAAAATGCGTCAAGCTGAACCCTCAAATAAACTTGACCTTGAACTTGAAAAGCTACCCTTGATCCATTACTCACTGTTAATTGAAATCTGAACCCTTATACTTGACCCCTACAAACGCCTTTATTTTGAAACCCTATGAATTAGAATAATAAACACAAAACTACAACTCTTACAACAAAATGTGCGACGAACTCCGCTGCAATATTCCGCATGTAAATGAGCTTCTCTTTTGGAGTCATTATGAGCAAGACGTCACACATACCTCACAATTATTTCATTTGAAAACATTAAGACACAGCATTCCACATAAACATATGACGATAAGTACGAACAAGAAATATTCCCCAACACAATAAAGCACGAATTAATTATGGGATGTAACATGGGACAATTTATCTAAGTGACACAGGTTTCATGTCTAGCATTTCAATTATTCTCAGATGGCTTCCCAACAGCCTCAGCACCACATCCATTCAAATATATACAAGAAGCCACACAGCAAGGGTATCCTCGTCAACTTGTCATGTCCGAGCTTATGATTACAGACAAACCTCATCAAATCATATCAAATCCTTTACAAGTCTTTTGCTCCTAGGAACGTTGAGCATGGGAACGGGAATACCGTGGTCTATGGGTTTTATCTACAGGAATGTCTTTATTACAGGAATGAGAGGAGACTCACTCAATTAATTGCTAGTACAAATCTCTAAGTACAAAATCTTGTTAAGCCTGCAATTTGCTCCTCGTCGAAATATATACTTTTTTAAAAATAAATTATTTATTCAGGATTCGTTTTGGACTTACCCAAAAGCATCCGTGCATTGCAAGTGTATTTGTATTTTAACAACCAATTCCTGGAAAAATATAATTTAAGCTGTAAATTTTGTGATTGTTGGTGTTGTTCCGGGGGAAGTAGGGGAAATAATACACGGGACATGAAGATCTTGAATATTTTTAAATACATCTGATCTATTGATTTTAGCATAACTTTTCCAATGTACCTTTTTGAGGGATTTAGTCACTTTTACATAACTTCAATGTTCAATAAATATGAGGGCCTGCTTTATTAAATCCTAGGCCGGCGAGGGATCGAATTTTTGTAAAGCTCCTAGGAAGACCGTTTCTGAATTTATTTGCTGAATATTATGTAACTGTAGGGTGCTCCTCAACGATTTCGAAAATCTTTGCTAAAATGGGTCAACGGTTTTTAAAATCCCTGTTGGCAAAAATAATTTCCCTACAAGACGCCAAATCTCTGCCAAATTAGGTCAACCAATTCTAAAAATCCTTATTTGAATAATAAAGTTACCAGAAACACGTCAACAAATTCGAAAATACCTGTTAAAAAAAGGTCAACGACTTTAAAAAACCCTGTTCGTAAAAACAAACCCTTCCCTTTGATATTTCCCTGCCAGATGTTTTTCCCTGGGAAGAAACTTCGCGTCTTCTCCAGACCCCTCCGCCGGGCGTGAGCTGTTGCAGATCTGAAAGTGTCCTGTATTCCTTAACACATATAAAGGTAAAACTGAAGCGTATTTAATTCGCTTCCATCGGAATTAAAGAACATGCGAATCTTACAAGTGGTTTTTCGGAAGCTGCAGCCAATTTGTTTGCATCGCGCACAATTTCAAGCAGAATGCTTGACATTTCCATTAGGTTACTATATAAATCAAATTATATTTTGTAGAAAAAAAACTCCAAAATCTTGTATCTAATAAATGTAGTTGACTGATATGGTTGTGCCAGCACTCAGTCTTCCTGAAATCCCAAATAAACTCCCCTGTCCCGGATGAAAGATTTATTGCAAAGTTTTAGAAGAGTATGTTACTAATATTTTGAACAAGTGGTCTTTTTGTAGTCCTACCTTTGATTTCAGTGCCATTGGACGGGATAGTACAGTTTTAACTACATTGCTTGTCGTATGAGGTTGCTGTTGTCACATGACATTTTTGGATGGCTACAATAGCTTGCTATAATAATTTACCAAATTTAGTAATTAATAATATTTTATCAAATTCGTTTTTCGTAGTCAAATGTGCTTGCACCTTAATTGGATTTCAGTGGAATGGGACAGGTCAGTATAGTAAGTCGGGGCTTGTTTTCAATGGCAAATTCTTATTTTATCAGGTGTACATACTTAAATAGAAATTTAAAATTGTCACAATTTTTTATTTTTACAGCATTAAGCAAATCAAAGGGCATTGGC
Organism: Allacma fusca; assembly: GCA_947179485.1. Classification (NCBI taxonomy): domain Eukaryota; kingdom Metazoa; phylum Arthropoda; class Collembola; order Symphypleona; family Sminthuridae; genus Allacma; species Allacma fusca. The sequence goes on along the minus strand of OX359245.1, from coordinate 79,947,888 downwards.
GAACTTTTCCTTCATCCGAAATGAACATGCTTCCGCATTCGGCGTAAAATATAGTCGAATTATTAGCACTTGTCATAGGCTTTTAATGGTTGTGCTCGAAACTATTGTCCTATAAGTTAATTACGCAAGTAATTTAAACCGTCAGATGTTTTTGGGTAATAAAGAATGGGCCGAAAAAAAGTTGTTCAAGGTTGGAGTTCAAGTTTCAGTTGAACGTTTTTTTTTCAGCTCTTAAATTGATACGTGATGACCTGCGGGGGAAACTAGCTTTTCATCGTATTGATGATATCATGTTTCTAAGATTGAACGTTTTGCGTAATGAAATTGTTTGCATTTTCAGTATATGTACTTGCAGTATTCAAATAAATATTCAAATCAGAATACATAATGAGCGAATACTCGAGGGTATTAAAACCCGTATTAGAATTAATGTTTTTCAGTATTGCAGTAGGTATTTTATATCGGAATTCTTCGCCTTGATTATGTTAATTCGAATTAAAATTCATAGTTTTTGGATTTCCCATCCTTACGCACGGATTCACTACACATGAGGAAACACCACAATCTTATAGTAATTCATTTTTGTTTTTTTGTTTGTACAAAATTGTTTGCATTTTGTTTATGCGGGGAGATCCTTAACAAACGGGATCAATTAAGATCATTTTCAATATCAAATATCATCTCAAAGTACCCATGCCACAACTTCACTCTCAGTAAACTTCCCTAATGAGGTTGAAAACTCTTGATGGACGTCTTTGCAAGCAGGGCTCAAATTACCATAGAAATCCGATTCTGTTTTTTAGCATTGTCACTTTAAATAAAGTATTTACCCAGATGAGTGACAATTTTGCCTAGAAAATATGAAATTAAATTTCCTACAAATCAGGAGAAAAGTCTTATGGGTCAATATCTAATGTTGGCTGTTGCATGAAAAACGAGTGTAAGGATATTTCCCATTCAAGTGCAATCCGGATTGGTGCAAGCGGGAAAATTGGTTTTAATAAGCAATACTCACTACAGTGTCACTCAAACCAGTCTTTTTTCAGAATATTTTCCCAGCAAGTTTTGTGTCCTTGAAAAACGGGAGATGAGAAGGTTTCTTTTTCTCACCTTTGGTGGTGAAGACGAATTTCCCAAGTCGAATCCTTGTCCAGAGCTGCTTTCAGTTATCAAAAATTCAGGATCCGTACCTCAACACGACCCGTACTGAAATTTCAGGTATAAATTACCTTCAACCCGAACTTGCCCAGTCGAATCCAAGCAAATACTTTACTTGTCAGGCATTTTTTCTGGATTTTTTGTAGAACACCCGTGATTGAAAAAATCATTGAAGTTAAGATCTTATGTTTACCCGACTCGAACCCGACCTGAACCTGAACCCGTATTTGACTTTAAGGTATTTCAAAGGAGTAACGTTAACCTTATTGATAATTCTACAAGTATAAGTAAACGGACTAAATAAGTAACTAAGTTTTTACAAGTACTACTTGGAAAATATTCAGGTACACAGATTTACTGATTGGGTACTTATAATCATGTACGGGTCTGGGTACGATTTTTGCCGGTAGCCACTATTTGGATTCAGGTCCAGGTACAGAATTTTTGTACCCTTGAAATACACTGCTGTAAACTGATGGTGCGCTAAAAACTCCCAATTAAGCGTTTAGAGTTATATACATACACCATACCGTCTCTTCTAGTGGTAGGACCACTTCAATTCAGAATTGGAAATTTTCGATTCAACAAACACCGCTCCAATGCGCATGGGTACTTTTTCTTTGAATATTTAAATGTCAAATACTGCGTATACCATAACGTTTGTTATTTTAGCGTAGCTTATACTATACATTTTATAATTTTTACAGTAATTCATGTGAGGATGTATTAATAAAGAAAATTTTTCATTTTCCAGCTTGAATCCTTTGATTTACGATTCAAATCGATTCATTGAGTTAAATGAATCGAATTAACGGCAGGGCCGTGATTTTTGTATCAATGTAACTTAATAACTTCTGAAGTACCCGTCCGATTGTAAGAAACCGGTACCAACAGACTACGGTGGTCGAAATGTGATGGAAACCACTGATAAAACCCTCAAAATCTCACTCAGGGAAAAACTGACTGACGTGACTTTGAATAATAATCGAATTATTGAATTTTCAATTTACCTGGATAACTTCTAAAGTTCATTTTTCAACGAATTTCAACGAAACTATCACCAATCGACTCAGCAGGTTGAGTTGTAGAGGTGCATATCGACAAACTTTGTGACTTCTTCATATGACTTCTAAAGTCATTCGCCGAAACCACTGAAAGTCCGATTTTCCTTAATAATTTCTAAAGTCCCGGTCCCATTTCACCAAAAGCGGTTCCAAAAGAATAAGAGGAACAAGTTGTGTTGGGAATCGAAGATAAAACTCCTTAAATTCCACACTGGAAAAATTCACTGACCTGACATTTTATCCTGATTTTCAGGTTATTTCCTATATGCATTTTCGCATGTTTTACTTTGGTGAGCACGATGAGACAAGAAAGATGTAATACAAGTGCACATAAGCATTTTCGTATATAAGTAATGTATCCTAGAATGTAACTATTTTTAGGACGTAAGAAGTAGTGGTCGGATCGATTCAATTTGATTCGAATTTTTCAATTTGATTCAATTTGAAGCTTGAATTGAATCGAAAAACCGATTTTCGATTCAATTTGCCCCAAAGCAATTCAATTCGATTCAATTCACTCCGTGAATCGAATTGAATCGTAAATCGAACGATTCAAGTGGGAAAGTACAAAATTTTCCTTATGTTACTGGAGTGTCGTATACATATTATAAAGGGTATAGTAAAAGCTCCGCTAAAATAGCAAACGTTGTGCTATACGTAGTATTTGGACTTTGAATATACGGAATAAAAGTACCCGTGCGCATCCGAAGCGTTTTTGCTGAATTGTTTGAATTGCAATTCACAAAATATGATTCGATTCAGTTCAATACCCAAATCGAATCATTCGATTTGGCTTTGCTGCAAATCGAATCGAAATACTACTGAATCGAATTGAATCGAATCGAATCGAATCGAATCGAATCGAAAATTTCCAATTCTGAATTGAATTGGTCCGACCACTAGTAAGAAGCATGTTGTTAGTATACATTCCGGAAATAATAACAGAATCTTAGTTGCAAGATCATTTTGAGTTCAGAAACCCAAATATATGTATATAATAGAAATGTGAATAAATGACAGAGACACTTCCGTGTTTAATTTTTATAAATAGTTATCTGCGTAACACGAGTACTTATGAAATGTGTAAGGAAAGCATCTCTTTTCTCTAATATAAAAGAGCAGCAAAAAATGTCAACACTTTAATAATAGTGAATATGTACAAGAAAGAGAACACCAATGCTACGAAGTATCTCTCCTGCATTATTGCCAAACTGATACGTGTACATTCTTGCATTTTCGCATGTTTTACTAAGGTACACACGATGATACAAGAAAAAAGTAGAAAAAGTGCACAAAAGCATTTACTTATTTAAATATGCACAGTAAACTATAATTATTTTTCAGCCGTAAACCGCTTGTTGTTAAAACACATTGCGAATATGAAGATAGACACGCAGTCGCTAGGCCCTTTTGAGTTGGGAAACTGGAATAAATGTGTAAAGGAGAATTGTGACTAAAGGACAGAACTACGTGTAAATATTTTTGCGTGTAATATTTACGAATGGGAATTCGTGTAATGGAAGTACTCATCAAATGTGTACGGAACGCATGGCTTTTCTCTAGAATAAAAAGACACGAAAGTATGTTAACACATTATTCATGAAACATATGTTTAAGGGCGAGGATAAAAAGGAAAGCTACAAAGCGGATCTATTCCATACGTAGCACAGGAATGCTTGTGCTCTATTGCTTTATCTCTTGTGTGATATTGGGGTCACGATGTGAAGAGAATGGAATATTAAATTCGCACATAAGAACAGTGATTATTGCGTGTACAAGTAATGTAACAGAGAGTGTTTCCAGTTTACGAGGAAAAACGCCTGCCGATAATATTTATTTCAGGTATAAAGAACAAAACTTATTTGCAAGATCATTTTGAGTTTAATAATAAATGCACACATAGTTATTTACGTATATAAGCAATGCAGCCAAGAATGTAACGGTTTTCAAGTTACAAAACGCTTGTTGTTAAAAACCGTTGCAAATATGAAGTAAGAAACCTAGTCGCAAGATCATTTTAAGTTGGGAAACTCAAATATATGTATATAGTAGAAATGTGACCGAATGACAGAACTTTGTCTTTATATTTTTGTTTGTAATATTTTAGAATGGGAATTGGTGTAAAGGAAGTACTTATGAAATGTGTACGGAAGGCATGGCCATTATATAGAATAAAAAGCGGGGAAATAATATCAACACATTATTCATGGCGCTCATGCGGAAAATCACTTACTTATATAAATTATGTACCTTAAAATATAACCATTTTTCAGCACCAAACCGCTTGTTGTTGAAACACATTTTAAAAATTAAGAAAAAAACCTAGTCGCAAGATCATTTGAAGTTCGGAAACTCAAATATATGTATATAGTAGAAATGTGACCGAATGACAGAACTTTGTCTAAATATTTTTGTTTGTAATATTTTAGAGTGGGAATTGGTGTAAAGGAAGTACTTATGAAATGTGTACGGAACGCATTACCTTTATCTAGCATAAAAAGCAGGGAAATAATGTCAACACATTATTCATGGAGTATATGTACAAAAGCGAGGAAAAACAACAGTGCTACAAATTATCTCTTGTGCATATTTTAAACACTAATACGTGTTCATTATTGCATTTTCGCATGTTTTACTTTGATGAGCACGATGAGACAAGAAAGATGTAATACAAGTGCACATAAGCATTTTCGTATGTAAGTAATGTATCCTAGAATGCAACTATTTTTAGGACGTAAGCATGCTGTTAGTATACATTCCGGAAATAATAACAGAAGCTTAGTTGCAAGATCATTTTGAGTTCAGAAACCCAAATATATGTATATAATAGAAATAAGAATAAATGACAGAGACACTTGGGTGCTTAATTTTTATAAATAGTTATCTGCGGAACAGGAGTACTTATGAAATATGTAAGGAACGCATTTCTTTTCTATAATATAAAAGAGCAGCAAAAAATGTCAACACTTTAATAATAGTGCATATGTACAAGAAAAGAACACCAATGCTACGAGGTACCTCTCCTGCATTATTCCAACACTGATTCGTGTACTTGCTTGCATTTTCGCATGTTTTACTAAGATAAACACGATGATACGAGAAAAAAGTAGAAAAAGTGCACAAAAGCATTTACTTATTTAAATATGCACAGTAAACTGTAATTATTTTTCAGCCGTAAACCGCTTGTTGTTAAAACACATTGCGAATATGAAGATAGACACGCAGTCGCTAGGCCCTTTTGAGTTGGGAAACTGGAATAAATGTATAAAGGAGAATTGTGACTAAAGGACAGAACTACGTGTAAATATTTTTGCGTGTAATATTTACGAATGGAAATTCGTGTAATGGAAGTACTCATCAAATATGTACGGAACGCATGGCTTTTCTCTAGAATAAAAAGACACGAAAGTATGCCAACACATTATTCATGAAACATATGTTTAAGGGCGAGGATAAATAGGAAATCTACAAAGTTGATCTATTCCATACGTAGCACAGGAATGCTTGTGCTCTATTGCTTTATCTCTTGTGTGATATTGTGGACACGATGTAAAAAGAATGGAATATTAAATTCGCACAAAAGACACAAGTGATTATTACGTGTACAAGTAATGTAACAGAGAGTGTTTCCAGTTTAAGAGGTAAAACGCTTGCCGATAATATTTATTTCGGATATAAAGAACAAAACTTATTTGCAAGATCATTTTGAGTTTAATAATAAATGCACACATAGTTATTTACGTATATAAGCAATGCAGCCAAGAATGTAACGGTTTTCAAGTTACAAAACGCTTGTTGTTAAAAACCGTTGCAAATATGAAGTAAGAAACCTAGTCGCAAGATCATTTTAAGTTGGGAAACTCAAATATATGTATATAGTAGAAATGTGACCGAATGACAGAACTTTGTCTTTATATTTTTGTTTGTAATATTTTAGAATGGGAATTGGTGTAAAGGAAGTACTTATGAAATGTGTACGGAAGGCATGGCCATTATATAGAATAAAAAGCGGGGAAATAATATCAACACATTATTCATGGCGCTCATGCGGAAAATCATTTACTTATATAAATTATGTACCTTAAAATATAACTATTTTTCAGCACCAAACCGCTTGTTGTTGAAACACATTGCAAAAATTAAGAAAAAAACCTAGTCGCAAGATCATTTGAAGTTCGGAAACTCAAATATATGTATATAGTAGAAATGTGACCGAATGACAGAACTTTGTCTAAATATTTTTGTTTGTAATATTTTAGAGTGGGAATTGGTGTAAAGGAAGTACTTATGAAATGTGTACGGAACGCATTACCTTTATCTAGAATAAAAAGCAGGGAAATAATGTCAACACATTATTCATGGAGTATATGTACAAAAGCGAGGAAAAACAACAGTGCTACAAATTATCTCTTGTGCATATTTTAAACACTAATACGTGTTCATTATTGCATTTTCGCATGTTTTACTTTGATGAGCACGATGAGACAAGAAAGATGTAATACAAGTGCACATAAGCATTTTCGTATGTAAGTAATGTATCCTAGAATGCAACTATTTTTAGGACGTAAGCATGCTGTTAGTATACATTCCGGAAATAATAACAGAAGCTTAGTTGCAAGATCATTTTGAGTTCAGAAACCCAAATATATGTATATAATAGAAATAAGAATAAATGACAGAGACACTTGGGTGCTTAATTTTTATAAATAGTTATCTGCGGAACAGGAGTACTTATGAAATATGTAAGGAACGCATTTCTTTTCTATAATATAAAAGAGCAGCAAAAAATGTCAACACTTTAATAATAGTGCATATGTACAAGAAAAGAACACCAATGCTACGAGGTACCTCTCCTGCATTATTCCAACACTGATTCGTGTACTTGCTTGCATTTTCGCATGTTTTACTAAGATAAACACGATGATACGAGAAAAAAGTAGAAAAAGTGCACAAAAGCATTTACTTATTTAAATATGCACAGTAAACTGTAATTATTTTTCAGCCGTAAACCGCTTGTTGTTAAAACACATTGCGAATATGAAGATAGACACGCAGTCGCTAGGCCCTTTTGAGTTGGGAAACTGGAATAAATGTATAAAGGAGAATTGTGACTAAAGGACAGAACTACGTGTAAATATTTTTGCGTGTAATATTTACGAATGGAAATTCGTGTAATGGAAGTACTCATCAAATATGTACGGAACGCATGGCTTTTCTCTAGAATAAAAAGACACGAAAGTATGCCAACACATTATTCATGAAACATATGTTTAAGGGCGAGGATAAATAGGAAATCTACAAAGTTGATCTATTCCATACGTAGCACAGGAATGCTTGTGCTCTATTGCTTTATCTCTTGTGTGATATTGTGGACACGATGTAAAAAGAATGGAATATTAAATTCGCACAAAAGACACAAGTGATTATTACGTGTACAAGTAATGTAACAGAGAGTGTTTCCAGTTTAAGAGGTAAAACGCTTGCCGATAATATTTATTTCGGATATAAAGAACAAAACTTATTTGCAAGATCATTTTGAGTTTAATAATAAATGCACACATAGTTATTTACGTATATAAGCAATGCAGCCAAGAATGTAACGGTTTTCAAGTTACAAAACGCTTGTTGTTAAAAACCGTTGCAAATATGAAGTAAGAAACCTAGTCGCAAGATCATTTTAAGTTGGGAAACTCAAATATATGTATATAGTAGAAATGTGACCGAATGACAGAACTTTGTCTTTATATTTTTGTTTGTAATATTTTAGAATGGGAATTGGTGTAAAGGAAGTACTTATGAAATGTGTACGGAAGGCATGGCCATTATATAGAATAAAAAGCGGGGAAATAATATCAACACATTATTCATGGCGCTCATGCGGAAAATCATTTACTTATATAAATTATGTACCTTAAAATATAACTATTTTTCAGCACCAAACCGCTTGTTGTTGAAACACATTGCAAAAATTAAGAAAAAAACCTAGTCGCAAGATCATTTGAAGTTCGGAAACTCAAATATATGTATATAGTAGAAATGTGACCGAATGACAGAACTTTGTCTAAATATTTTTGTTTGTAATATTTTAGAGTGGGAATTGGTGTAAAGGAAGTACTTATGAAATGTGTACGGAACGCATTACCTTTATCTAGAATAAAAAGCAGGGAAATAATGTCAACACATTATTCATGGAGTATATGTACAAAAGCGAGGAAAAACAACAGTGCTACAAATTATCTCTTGTGCATATTTTAAACACTAATACGTGTTCATTATTGCATTTTCGCATGTTTTACTTTGATGAGCACGATGAGACAAGAAAGATGTAATACAAGTGCACATAAGCATTTTCGTATGTAAGTAATGTATCCTAGAATGCAACTATTTTTAGGACGTAAGCATGCTGTTAGTATACATTCCGGAAATAATAACAGAAGCTTAGTTGCAAGATCATTTTGAGTTCAGAAACCCAAATATATGTATATAATAGAAATAAGAATAAATGACAGAGACACTTGGGTGCTTAATTTTTATAAATAGTTATCTGCGGAACAGGAGTACTTATGAAATATGTAAGGAACGCATTTCTTTTCTATAATATAAAAGAGCAGCAAAAAATGTCAACACTTTAATAATAGTGCATATGTACAAGAAAAGAACACCAATGCTACGAGGTACCTCTCCTGCATTATTCCAACACTGATTCGTGTACTTGCTTGCATTTTCGCATGTTTTACTAAGATAAACACGATGATACGAGAAAAAAGTAGAAAAAGTGCACAAAAGCATTTACTTATTTAAATATGCACAGTAAACTGTAATTATTTTTCAGCCGTAAACCGCTTGTTGTTAAAACACATTGCGAATATGAAGATAGACACGCAGTCGCTAGGCCCTTTTGAGTTGGGAAACTGGAATAAATGTATAAAGGAGAATTGTGACTAAAGGACAGAACTACGTGTAAATATTTTTGCGTGTAATATTTACGAATGGAAATTCGTGTAATGGAAGTACTCATCAAATATGTACGGAACGCATGGCTTTTCTCTAGAATAAAAAGACACGAAAGTATGCCAACACATTATTCATGAAACATATGTTTAAGGGCGAGGATAAATAGGAAATCTACAAAGTTGATCTATTCCATACGTAGCACAGGAATGCTTGTGCTCTATTGCTTTATCTCTTGTGTGATATTGTGGACACGATGTAAAAAGAATGGAATATTAAATTCGCACAAAAGACACAAGTGATTATTACGTGTACAAGTAATGTAACAGAGAGTGTTTCCAGTTTAAGAGGTAAAACGCTTGCCGATAATATTTATTTCGGATATAAAGAACAAAACTTATTTGCAAGATCATTTTGAGTTTAATAATAAATGCACACATAGTTATTTACGTATATAAGCAATGCAGCCAAGAATGTAACGGTTTTCAAGTTACAAAACGCTTGTTGTTAAAAACCGTTGCAAATATGAAGTAAGAAACCTAGTCGCAAGATCATTTTAAGTTGGGAAACTCAAATATATGTATATAGTAGAAATGTGACCGAATGACAGAACTTTGTCTTTATATTTTTGTTTGTAATATTTTAGAATGGGAATTGGTGTAAAGGAAGTACTTATGAAATGTGTACGGAAGGCATGGCCATTATATAGAATAAAAAGCGGGGAAATAATATCAACACATTATTCATGGCGCTCATGCGGAAAATCATTTACTTATATAAATTATGTACCTTAAAATATAACTATTTTTCAGCACCAAACCGCTTGTTGTTGAAACACATTGCAAAAATTAAGAAAAAAACCTAGTCGCAAGATCATTTGAAGTTCGGAAACTCAAATATATGTATATAGTAGAAATGTGACCGAATGACAGAACTTTGTCTAAATATTTTTGTTTGTAATATTTTAGAGTGGGAATTGGTGTAAAGGAAGTACTTATGAAATGTGTACGGAACGCATTACCTTTATCTAGAATAAAAAGCAGGGAAATAATGTCAACACATTATTCATGGAGTATATGTACAAAAGCGAGGAAAAACAACAGTGCTACAAATTATCTCTTGTGCATATTTTAAACACTAATACGTGTTCATTATTGCATTTTCGCATGTTTTACTTTGATGAGCACGATGAGACAAGAAAGATGTAATACAAGTGCACATAAGCATTTTCGTATGTAAGTAATGTATCCTAGAATGCAACTATTTTTAGGACGTAAGCATGCTGTTAGTATACATTCCGGAAATAATAACAGAAGCTTAGTTGCAAGATCATTTTGAGTTCAGAAACCCAAATATATGTATATAATAGAAATAAGAATAAATGACAGAGACACTTGGGTGCTTAATTTTTATAAATAGTTATCTGCGGAACAGGAGTACTTATGAAATATGTAAGGAACGCATTTCTTTTCTATAATATAAAAGAGCAGCAAAAAATGTCAACACTTTAATAATAGTGCATATGTACAAGAAAAGAACACCAATGCTACGAGGTACCTCTCCTGCATTATTCCAACACTGATTCGTGTACTTGCTTGCATTTTCGCATGTTTTACTAAGATAAACACGATGATACGAGAAAAAAGTAGAAAAAGTGCACAAAAGCATTTACTTATTTAAATATGCACAGTAAACTGTAATTATTTTTCAGCCGTAAACCGCTTGTTGTTAAAACACATTGCGAATATGAAGATAGACACGCAGTCGCTAGGACCTTTTGAGTTGGGAAACTGGAATAAATGTGTAAAGGAGAATTGTGACTAAAGGACAGAACTACGTGTAAATATTTTTGCGTGTAATATTTACGAATGGAAATTCGTGTAATGGAAGTACTCATCAAATATGTACGGAACGCATGGCTTTTCTCTAGAATAAAAAGACACGAAAGTATGCCAACACATTATTCATGAAACATATGTTTAAGGGCGAGGATAAATAGGAAATCTACAAAGTTGATCTATTCCATACGTAGCACAGGAATGCTTGTGCTCTATTGCTTTATCTCTTGTGTGATATTGTGGACACGATGTACAAAGAATGGAATATTAAATTCGCACAAAAGACACAAGTGATTATTACGTGTACAAGTAATGTAACAGAGAGTGTTTCCAGTTTAAGAGGTAAAACGCTTGCCGATAATATTTATTTCGGATATAAAGAACAAAACTTATTTGCAAGATCATTTTGAGTTTAATAATAAATGCACACATAGTTATTTACGTATATAAGCAATGCAGCCAAGAATGTAACGGTTTTCAAGTTACAAAACGCTTGTTGTTAAAAACCGTTGCAAATATGAAGTAAGAAACCTAGTCGCAAGATCATTTTAAGTTGGGAAACTCAAATATATGTATATAGTAGAAATGTGACCGAATGACAGAACTTTGTCTTTATATTTTTGTTTGTAATATTTTAGAATGGGAATTGGTGTAAAGGAAGTACTTATGAAATGTGTACGGAAGGCATGGCCATTATATAGAATAAAAAGCGGGGAAATAATATCAACACATTATTCATGGCGCTCATGCGGAAAATCATTTACTTATATAAATTATGTACCTTAAAATATAACTATTTTTCAGCACCAAACCGCTTGTTGTTGAAACACATTGCAAAAATTAAGAAAAAAACCTAGTCGCAAGATCATTTGAAGTTCGGAAACTCAAATATATGTATATAGTAGAAATGTGACCGAATGACAGAACTTTGTCTAAATATTTTTGTTTGTAATATTTTAGAGTGGGAATTGGTGTAAAGGAAGTACTTATGAAATGTGTACGGAACGCATTACCTTTATCTAGAATAAAAAGCAGGGAAATAATGTCAACACATTATTCATGGAGTATATGTACAAAAGCGAGGAAAAACAACAGTGCTACAAATTATCTCTTGTGCATATTTTAAACACTAATACGTGTTCATTATTGCATTTTCGCATGTTTTACTATGATGAGCACGATGAGACAAGAAAGATGTAATACAAGTGCACATAAGCATTTTCGTATGTAAGTAATGTATCCTAGAATGCAACTATTTTTAGGACGTAAGCATGCTGTTAGTATACATTCCGGAAATAATAACAGAAGCTTAGTTGCAAGATCATTTTGAGTTCAGAAACCCAAATATATGTATATAATAGAAATAAGAATAAATGACAGAGACACTTGGGTGCTTAATTTTTATAAATAGTTTCTGCGGAACAGGAGTACTTATGAAATATGTAAGGAACGCATTTCTTTTCTATAATATAAAAGAGCAGCAAAAAATGTCAACACTTTAATATTAGTGCATATGTACAAGAAAAGAACACCAATGCTACGAGGTACCTCTCCTGCATTATTCCAACACTGATTCGTGTACTTGCTTGCATTTTCGCATGTTTTACTAAGATAAACACGATGATACGAGAAAAAAGTAGAAAAAGTGCACAAAAGCATTTACTTATTTAAATATGCACAGTAAACTGTAATTATTTTTCAGCCGTAAACCGCTTGTTGTTAAAACACAATGCGAATATGAAGATAGACACTGAGTCGCTAGGTCCTTTTGAGTTGGAAAACTGGAATAAATGTGTAAAGGAGAATTGTGACTAAAGGACAGAACTACGTGTAAATATTTTTGCGTGTAATATTTACGAATGGAAATTCGTGTAATGGAAGTACTCATCAAATGTGTACGGAACGCATGGCTTTTCTCTAGAATAAAAAGACACGAAAGTATGTCAACACATTATTCATGAAACATATGTTTAGGGGCGAGGATAAATAGGAAATCTACAAAGTTGATCTATTCCATACGTAGCACATTAATGCTTGTGCTCTATTGCTTTATCTCTTGTGTGATATTGTGGACACGATGTAAAAAGAATGGAATATTAAATTCGCACAAAAGACACAAGTGATTATTACGTGTACAAGTAATGTAACAGAGAGTGTTTCCAGTTTAAGAGGTAAAACGCTTGCCGATAATATTTATTTCGGATATAAAGAACAAAACTTATTTGCAAGATCATTTTGAGTTTAATAGTAAATGCGCACATAGTTATTTACGTATATAAGCAAAGCAGCCTAGAATGTAACTGCTTTAAGGATACAAAACGCTTGTTGTTAAAAACCATTGCAAATATGAAGTAAGAAACCTAGTCGCAAGATCATTTTAAGTTGGGAAACTCAAATATATGTATATAGAAGAAATGTGACCGAATGACAGAACTTTGTCTTTATATTTTTGTTTGTAATATTTTAGAATGGGAATTGGTGTAAAGGAAGTACTTATGAAATGTGTACGGAAGGCATGGCCATTATATAGAATAAAAAGCGGGGAAATAATATCAACACATTATTCATGGCGCTCATGCGGAAAATCATTTACTTATATAAATTATGTACCTTAAAATATAACCATTTTTCAGCACCAAACCGCTTGTTGTTGAAACACATTTTAAAAATTAAGAAAAAAACCTAGTCGCAAGATCATTTGAAGTTCGGAAACTCAAATATATGTATATAGTAGAAATGTGACCGAATGACAGAACTTTGTCTAAATATTTTTGTTTGTAATATTTTAGAGTGGGAATTGGTGTAAAGGAAGTACTTATGAAATGTGTACGGAACGCATTACCTTTATCTAGCATAAAAAGCAGGGAAATAATGTCAACACATTATTCATGGAGTATATGTACAAAAGCGAGGAAAAACAACAGTGCTACAAATTATCTCTTGTGCATATTTTAAACACTAATACGTGTTCATTATTGCATTTTCGCATGTTTTACTTTGATGAGCACGATGAGACAAGAAAGATGTAATACAAGTGCACATAAGCATTTTCGTATGTAAGTAATGTAGCCTAGAATGTAACTTTTTTTAGGACGTAAGAAGCATGTTGTTAGTATACATTCCGGAAATAATAACAGAAGCTTAGTTGCAAGATCATTTTGAGTTCAGAAACCCAAATATATGTATATAATAGAAATAAGAATAAATGACAGAGACACTTGGGTGCTTAATTTTTATAAATAGTTATCTGCGGAACAGGAGTACTTATGAAATGTGTAAGGAACGCATTTCTTTTCTCTAATATAAAAGAGCAGCAAAAAATGTCAACACTTTAATAATAGTGCATATGTACAAGAAAAGAACACCAATGCTACGAGAAACCTCTCCTGCATTATTGCAACACTGATTCGTGTACATTCTTGCATTTTCGCATGTTTTACTAAGGTAAACACGATGATACGAGAAAAAAGTAGAAAAAGTGCACAAAAGCATTTACTTATTTAAATATGCACAGTAAACTGTAATTATTTTTCAGCCGTAAACCGCTTGTTGTTAAAACACAATGCGAATATGAAGATAGACACTGAGTCGCTAGGTCCTTTTGAGTTGGAAAACTGGAATAAATGTGTAAAGGAGAATTGTGACTAAAGGACAGAACTACGTGTAAATATTTTTGCGTGTAATATTTACGAATGGAAATTCGTGTAATGGAAGTACTCATCAAATGTGTACGGAACGCATGGCTTTTCTCTAGAATAAAAAGACACGAAAGTATGTCAACACATTATTCATGAAACATATGTTTAGGGGCGAGGATAAATAGGAAATCTACAAAGTTGATCTATTCCATACGTAGCACATTAATGCTTGTGCTCTATTGCTTTATCTCTTGTGTGATATTGTGGACACGATGTAAAAAGAATGGAATATTAAATTCGCACAAAAGACACAAGTGATTATTACGTGTACAAGTAATGTAACAGAGAGTGTTTCCAGTTTAAGAGGTAAAACGCTTGCCGATAATATTTATTTCGGATATAAAGAACAAAACTTATTTGCAAGATCATTTTGAGTTTAATAGTAAATGCGCACATAGTTATTTACGTATATAAGCAAAGCAGCCTAGAATGTAACTGCTTTAAGGATACAAAACGCTTGTTGTTAAAAACCATTGCAAATATGAAGTAAGAAACCTAGTCGCAAGATCATTTTAAGTTGGGAAACTCAAATATATGTATATAGAAGAAATGTGACCGAATGACAGAACTTTGTCTTTATATTTTTGTTTGTAATATTTTAGAATGGGAATTGGTGTAAAGGAAGTACTTATGAAATGTGTACGGAAGGCATGGCCATTATATAGAATAAAAAGCGGGGAAATAATATCAACACATTATTCATGGCGCTCATGCGGAAAATCATTTACTTATATAAATTATGTACCTTAAAATATAACCATTTTTCAGCACCAAACCGCTTGTTGTTGAAACACATTTTAAAAATTAAGAAAAAAACCTAGTCGCAAGATCATTTGAAGTTCGGAAACTCAAATATATGTATATAGTAGAAATGTGACCGAATGACAGAACTTTGTCTAAATATTTTTGTTTGTAATATTTTAGAGTGGGAATTGGTGTAAAGGAAGTACTTATGAAATGTGTACGGAACGCATTACCTTTATCTAGCATAAAAAGCAGGGAAATAATGTCAACACATTATTCATGGAGTATATGTACAAAAGCGAGGAAAAACAACAGTGCTACAAATTATCTCTTGTGCATATTTTAAACACTAATACGTGTTCATTATTGCATTTTCGCATGTTTTACTTTGATGAGCACGATGAGACAAGAAAGATGTAATACAAGTGCACATAAGCATTTTCGTATGTAAGTAATGTAGCCTAGAATGTAACTTTTTTTAGGACGTAAGAAGCATGTTGTTAGTATACATTCCGGAAATAATAACAGAAGCTTAGTTGCAAGATCATTTTGAGTTCAGAAACCCAAATATATGTATATAATAGAAATAAGAATAAATGACAGAGACACTTGGGTGCTTAATTTTTATAAATAGTTATCTGCGGAACAGGAGTACTTATGAAATGTGTAAGGAACGCATTTCTTTTCTCTAATATAAAAGAGCAGCAAAAAATGTCAACACTTTAATAATAGTGCATATGTACAAGAAAAGAACACCAATGCTACGAGAAACCTCTCCTGCATTATTGCAACACTGATTCGTGTACATTCTTGCATTTTCGCATGTTTTACTAAGGTAAACACGATGATACGAGAAAAAAGTAGAAAAAGTGCACAAAAGCATTTACTTATTTAAATATGCACAGTAAACTGTAATTATTTTTCAGCCGTAAACCGCTTGTTGTTAAAACACAATGCGAATATGAAGATAGACACTGAGTCGCTAGGTCCTTTTGAGTTGGAAAACTGGAATAAATGTGTAAAGGAGAATTGTGACTAAAGGACAGAACTACGTGTAAATATTTTTGCGTGTAATATTTACGAATGGAAATTCGTGTAATGGAAGTACTCATCAAATGTGTACGGAACGCATGGCTTTTCTCTAGAATAAAAAGACACGAAAGTATGTCAACACATTATTCATGAAACATATGTTTAGGGGCGAGGATAAATAGGAAATCTACAAAGTTGATCTATTCCATACGTAGCACATTAATGCTTGTGCTCTATTGCTTTATCTCTTGTGTGATATTGTGGACACGATGTAAAAAGAATGGAATATTAAATTCGCACAAAAGACACAAGTGATTATTACGTGTACAAGTAATGTAACAGAGAGTGTTTCCAGTTTAAGAGGTAAAACGCTTGCCGATAATATTTATTTCGGATATAAAGAACAAAACTTATTTGCAAGATCATTTTGAGTTTAATAGTAAATGCGCACATAGTTATTTAAGTATATAAGCAAAGCAGCCTAGAATGTAACTGCTTTAAGGATACAAAACGCTTGTTGTTAAAAACCATTGCAAATATGAAGTAAGAAACCTAGTCGCAAGATCATTTTAAGTTGGGAAACTCAAATATATGTATATAGAAGAAATGTGACCGAATGACAGAACTTTGTCTTTATATTTTTGTTTGTAATATTTTAGAATGGGAATTGGTGTAGAGGAAGTACTTATGGAATGTGTTCGGAACGCATGGCCATTATCTAGAATTAAAAGCAGAGAAATAATGTCAACACATTATTCATGGAGTATATTTACAAAAGCGAGGAAAAACAACAGTGCTACAAAGTTGCTCTTGTGCATATTTTAAACACTAATACGTGTTCATTATTGCATTTTCGCATGTTTTGCTTTGTTTAGCACCATGAGACAAGAAAGATGTAATACAAGTGCACATAAGCAATTTCGTATGTAAGTAATGTAGCCTAGAATGTAACTTTTTTTAGGACGTAAGAAGCATGTTGTTAGTATACATTCCGGAAATAATAACAGAAGCTTAGTTGCAAGATCGTTTTGAGTTCAGAAACCCAAATATATGTATATAATAGAAATAAGAATAAATGACAGAGACACTTCCGTGTTTAATTTTTATAAATAGTTATCTGCGGAACAGGAGTACTTATGAAATGTGTAAGGAACGCATCTCTTTTCTCTAATATAAAAGAGCAGCAAAAAATGTCAACACTTTAATAATAGTGCATATGTACAAAAAAAGAACACCAATTCTACGAGGTACCTCTCCTGCATTATTGCAACACTGATTCGTGTACATTCTTGCATTTTCGCATGTTTTACTAAGGTAAACACGATGATACGAGAAAAAAGTAGAAAAAGTGCACAAAAGCATTTACTTATTTAAATATGCACAGTAAACTGTAATTATTTTTCAGCCGTAAACCGTTTGTTGTTAAAACACATTGCGAATATGAAGATAGACACGAAGTCGCTAGGTCCTTTTGAGTTGGGAAACTGGAATAAATGTGTAAAGGAGAATTGTGACTAAAGGACAGCACTACGTGTAAATATTTTTGCTTGTAATATTTACGAATGGAAATTCGTGTAATGGAAGTACTCATCAAATGTGTACGGAACGCATGGCTTTTCTCTAGAATAAAAAGACACGAAAGTATGTCAACACATTATTCATGAAACATGTTTAATGGCGAGGATAAATAGGAAAGCTACAAAGTTGATCTATTCCATACGTAGCACATTAATGCTTGTGCTCTATTGCTTTATCTCTTGTGTGATATTGTGGTCACGATGTGAAAAGAATGGAATATTAAATTCGCACAAAAGACACAAGTGATTATTACGTGTACAAGTAATGTAACAGAGAGTGTTTCCAGTTTAAGAGGTAAAACGCTTGCCGATAATATTTATTTCGGATATAAAGAACAAAACTTATTTGCAAGATCATTTTGAGTTTAATAGTAAATGCGCACATAGTTATTTACGTATATAAGCAAAGCAGCCTAGAATGTAACTGCTTTAAGGATACAAAACGCTTGTTGTTAAAAACCATTGCAAATATTTAGAAAGAAACCTAGTCGCAAGATCATTTAAAGTTGGGAAACTCAAATATGTGTATATAGTAGAAATGTGGCCGAAAGACAGAACTACGTGTAAATATTTTTGTTGTAATATTTTAATATGGGAATTTGTGTAAAGGAAGTATTTATGAAACGTGTACGGAATGCATGGCTTTTACGTAAAATAAGAAGCAGCGAAATAATGTCAACACATTATTCATAGAGCATGTGAACAAAAGAGAGGAAATCAACAATGCTACAAAATTGCTCTTGTGCATATTTTCCACACTAATACGTGTTCATTATTGTAGTTTGGTATATTTGTTTTGGTGAGCACGATGAGACTAGGAATGAGTATTAAATGTGCACATAAGCATTTTCGTATGTAAGTAATGTATCCTAGAATGGGACGTAAAACTCATGGTGATAGTATACATTCCGGAAATAATTACCGAAACTTAGTTGCAAGGTTATTTTTAGTTTAGAAATTTAAATATATTTTTATAATAGAAACATGAATGAATGACAGATACACGTGCAGACTCTTCCGTGTGTAATTTTTAAAAATATTTATTTGCGTAAAAGTACTACATTTGAAAAGTATAAGGAACGCATTACGTTTATCTAATAGAAATGAGCAGCAAACAAGTGTAAAACACTTTATTAATAGAGCATATGTACAAGGAAGAGAAAAAACAACAATGCTACCTCTCCTGCATTATTGCCACACTAATACGTATACATTTTTGCATTTTCGCATGTTGTAATTTGGTGAACACGGTGATACGAGAAAAAAGCAAAAAAGTGCACATAAGCATTTACTTATATAAGTTATGTTCCCTAAAATATATTTATTTTTGAAAAGCAAAACGCTTGTAGTTAAAACACATTGCGAATATGAAGGTTGACACGTAGTCGCTAGGTCTTTATACACAGATATTTTCGCATTATTGCAATATCTCATGTGTGACTTTGGTGACCACGACGAGAAAACCCAAGAGTAAAAGAAGCGCACATTTGACACATGTGACATTTACTTGTAAATAATAAGAATAAGTAATATATCCGAAAATGTTACTATTTTTAGGAGATAAAACGGTTGGGGTTTATACACATTTCAAATATGAAGAATGAAACTGACGTAGAACGTCATTTTAAGTTATTGGAATAAAAAATATGTAAGTAATAAAAATATACCAACATGCCAGAAATACGTGTACATATTTTTGTGTGCAACATGTGAAAATATGAATTTGTGTAAAACTGGTGCTAATGAGTTTTGTTCGCAACGCATGGCTTTTCCGCAGTATGAAAAAACGCATCAAGAGGTTGTCAGTGCCTTCTTCTTGTACTGTATGAACAAGGACGGGGAAAATAACAACGTTACAGAATTCCTCTCTCGTATATTTTGAAAATTATATATTTAAAATAAAAAATATTAATAAATTATATATTTTTATTCACGAAATGGAACGTTAGTTTTGAGAATTATTGACACATTATTGTCTCATGCAATCGGCAATAATTTGTTTTCACTATTGATAGAAAAATTGTGGTAAGTTTTGAAGTTTCGGATTAAACTGGAATTGTAAAAGGTTTTTTACGATTATGGTACGTGTATTGCATTTCCAGGACCATAAATGTTTCCGTAAAAAGGATTTATATCATGGGGCCGATTCGAGGAAAGACGTAACATGCGAGCTGAACATATAGTCAGTAGATCCAACGTTGGCAGTGAAAATTATTACTCGCATATTTAGGGATCATTGGCCAGCAGAGTTCACACTTATACGTTTACATGTAAAGTTGCCGTACGTGCGGCTTGTAGTATGACGACAGTTCAAGGTTACTTGATATTCGAAACAGAATCCAACCAGATGCCCAAATGAATTGCGTGCAACTCCATTCTATCCTGCTTGTATTTCAGTCGTTTGAACTGAGTGAGGCCGCAAGTGTGGATTCATACAAGCACCAGCTTGAACATCAGCACTATATGTATATACAAAACGATAAACAATGAGCAGGTTATGTAATACGGTTGTTTCTTTGTAAGTTGCTACGTCTATGCTGATAAGTGTTGAAGTGTTACTGGAACCAATGACTACTAAAATAGGTCTAGTGTGCATATACCATAGTGTACACACATCTTGAGTGGTCTCTCCCAGAATGGTTAATTGATCATATCATTGCACTCCGTATTTTTTCCGGGAAATGCTTTATAAACTTCCTCCGCCAACATAACGGAACGCAATGCGGTAAATAAAAAGCACACAACATTTCAGTTTACTGTTTTGTCCGAGTTTTACGAACTTGTAAACTCTATATGTTTCATCTTTTGTCTCTGATAAGAGTTTTATAATGAGTAAGGACTAGCTCTGATAAATGAACTGCTGGCGAAACTAGTCTCACGGAAGACTCTTTTCAATATATTAGTTGTGCTTTGTAAACATACTGTATTTATGTCAGTAAATACGCACTTCGCCCGAGTGTAATATTATTTTATATAATAACTAACGATAAGGTTCGAACCAATATATTACACTGTGTATTTAATTCTTCTATTTGAAGAAGTTTCTAGATCACGTAGAGTGGCGTTCACATGGGCCGCGAGATGTCGTATCATGTATGAATAAAATAGGTCCTACCCAGTAAGGTCTCACGGCAGTTAAGTGTGAAAATATGAGCATATCGTGTAAGTAATTCTAAGTAAAAGTAAAATCAACCTACGTTTCTATTTCTTGTGATTGAAAAATGTTGAACATGTTTAAAATATGGGTCAGGTTATTTGAACATAATATCGCCCAGCAACTCAAATTGGCCCAATTGAATTTTCAGGAATGGTATTCCAATGCAGTGATGTGCATTTATCAATACGAACAGCAAATAACATCTAGCAGAAAAACAAGGACTGTAAAATTTCATAACTAGTCCGATTATCAAGTATCAGTTTAAAATAATGCATTCGTAATTGCGAAAGACAGGGGATCTTTCTTGCAAAACTGTATTGCATTTCCAAGACCATAAATGTTTCCGTAAAAAGAATTTATATCATGGGGCCGATTCGAGGAAAGACGTTACATGTGAGCTGTACATATAGTCAGTAGATCCAACGTTGGCAGTGCAAACTGATTACTCGCATATTTGGGGATCCCTGGCCAGCAGAGTTCACACTGATACGTTTACATGTAAAGGTGCCGTACGTGCGGCTTGTAGTATGTCGACAGTTCAAGGTTACTTGATATTCGAAACAGAATCCAACCAGATGCCCAAATGAATTGCGTGCAACTCCATTCTATCCTGCTTGTATTTCAGTCGTTTGAACTGAGTGAGGCCGCAAGTGTGGATTCATACAAGCACCAGCGTGAACATCAGCACTATATGTATATACAAAACGATAAATAATGAGCAGGTTATGTAATACGGTTGTTTCTTTGTAAGTTGCTGCGTCTATGCTGATAAATGTTGAAGTGTTACTGGAACCAATGACTACTAAAATAGGTCTAGTGTGCATATACCATAGTGTACACTCATCTTGAGTGGTCTCTCTCAGAATGGTTAATTGATCATATCATTGCACTCTGTATTTTTTGCAGGAAATGCTTTATAAACTTCCTCCGCCATAATAACTGAACGCAATGCGGTAAATAAAAAGCACACAACATTTCAGTTTACTGTTTTGTCCGAGTTTTACGAACTTGTAAACTGTATATGTTTCATCTTTTGTCTCTAATAAGAGTTTTATAATGAGAAAGGACTAGCTCTGATAAATGAACTGCTGGCGAAACTAGTCTCACGGAAGACTCTTTTCAATATATTAGTTGTGCTTTGTAAACATACTGTATTTATGTCAGTAAATACGCACTTCGCCCGAGTGTAATATTATTTTATATAATAACTAACGATAAGGTTCGAACCAATATATTACACTGTGTATTTAATTCTTCTATTTGAAGAAGTTTCTAGATCACGTAGAGTGGCGTTCACATGGGCCGCGAGATGTCGTATCATGTATGAATAAAATAGGTCCTACCCAGTAAGGTCTCACGGCAGTTAAGTGTGAAAATATGAGCATATCGTGTAAGTAATTCTAAGTAAAAGTAAAATCAACCTACGTTTCTATTTCTTGTGATTGAAAAATGTTGAACATGTTTAAAATTTGGGTCAGGTTATTTGAACATAATATCGCCCAGCAACTCAAATTGGCCCAATTGAATTTTCAGGAATGGTATTCCAATGCAGTGATGTGCATTTATCAATACGAACAGCAAATAACATCTAGCAGAAAAACAAGGACTGTAAAATTTCATAACTAGTCCGATTATCAAGTATCAGTT
The DNA here is from genome assembly GCA_947179485.1 of Allacma fusca. Lineage (NCBI taxonomy): Eukaryota > Metazoa > Arthropoda > Collembola > Symphypleona > Sminthuridae > Allacma > Allacma fusca. The sequence goes on along the minus strand of OX359245.1, from coordinate 79,925,022 downwards.
TAAAATAATGCATTCGTAATTGCGAAAGACAGGGGATCTTTCTTGCAAAACTGTATTGCATTTCCAAGACCATAAATGTTTCCGTAAAAAGAATTTATATCATGGGGCCGATTCGAGGAAAGACGTTACATGTGAGCTGTACATATAGTCAGTAGATCCAACGTTGGCAGTGCAAACTGATTACTCGCATATTTGGGGATCCCTGGCCAGCAGAGTTCACACTGATACGTTTACATGTAAAGGTGCCGTACGTGCGGCTTGTAGTATGTCGACAGTTCAAGGTTACTTGATATTCGAAACAGAATCCAACCAGATGCCCAAATGAATTGCGTGCAACTCCATTCTATCCTGCTTGTATTTCAGTCGTTTGAACTGAGTGAGGCCGCAAGTGTGGATTCATACAAGCACCAGCGTGAACATCAGCACTATATGTATATACAAAACGATAAATAATGAGCAGGTTATGTAATACGGTTGTTTCTTTGTAAGTTGCTGCGTCTATGCTGATAAATGTTGAAGTGTTACTGGAACCAATGACTACTAAAATAGGTCTAGTGTGCATATACCATAGTGTACACTCATCTTGAGTGGTCTCTCTCAGAATGGTTAATTGATCATATCATTGCACTCTGTATTTTTTGCAGGAAATGCTTTATAAACTTCCTCCGCCATAATAACTGAACGCAATGCGGTAAATAAAAAGCACACAACATTTCAGTTTACTGTTTTGTCCGAGTTTTACGAACTTGTAAACTGTATATGTTTCATCTTTTGTCTCTAATAAGAGTTTTATAATGAGAAAGGACTAGCTCTGATAAATGAACTGCTGGCGAAACTAGTCTCACGGAAGAATCTTTTCAATATATTAGTTGTGCTTTGTAAACATACCCAACGACAAAGAAGGTTGTCAGACAAACCAATTTTTCGCTGAGGGAGATAAAATCGAACGTGGGAACCATCTTTAAATTCTAAAGGTTGGTACATAGCATCAAATCTTTCTTTCGCTTGTAATTGAGCCTTCTTAATTAACTGGGATATACGTTGGTGCATAATTTTGACCTGAGAAGCGCTGAGTTGTGTACGTTGCAAGAGTGTATTGGGAATGGAATTGAGTAGAGGGGCTGGAGGAGCTCTACCGAAAAATGCTTGAAAAGGGGAAATTTTTGTGACTGAATGCTCGGAAGTATTATATGCAGTGATTACATATGGTACAAATATGTCCCAATCTAACTGATTGTCCGAGACGAATTTGCTGAGCATAATTGCGAGAGTTTGATTAAGTCTCTCAACAATTCCGTGGAAACGGGGGTGAAAGGTCATACTAACAGTATGAGTAATATTAAACCTTTTTAATAATTCTTGTAGAGTTGCAGATTTAAATTCCGCAGCTCCGTCGGAGATGAGTATAGACATGCCTGGAAATGTGAGGATGAAAGATTCCAAATGCATGGCTACATGAACAGCTTCTCTGTTGGGAAGCAGGGAAGTATGTACCCATTTAGTAAACAAATATGTGAGAACGAGTACATACTTATTGCCTCGCGGAGTTTCAGGAAAGGGGCCTAATAAATCCATAGCGTATGTGCTGGCTGGAATTTTTATGGGAATGTTTTTCAGACTGTCCATACGTAATTTAGTAAGGTGCAGGCGACTTTGGCACTCTGGGCAATGAGTACAGTGCTTAAATGTGTCTGAGGTAATTGATCTCCACCAATAAAATGGACGGAGTAGTGCCAAAGTTCGTTGAAAATTCAAATGACCACCAAGAGGATGATTGTGAGCATTTTGTAAAACGATGCTCGACGAATCCTTGCTTTAGGGATGACTAAAAGTTTAGGGTTGCGGGGATTAAATTGTATAAAATAAATACCATCATCATTGGGAATTAATTTCGAGCGCTTTTTCTGCAGTAATTTATTTAAAGTATGATCAATGGATTGAGCATGCTTTAAATCTGCTGGATTAATGAGAGGGATTGCTGGGAGTGAAGGGAGCACCGACGTTGTAGTTTGGGCTGATAAACCTGGAATTGTAAGATCATCTTCCGTATCTTTAGAAGTGGATAGAGCGTAGGGGCATCGAGAGACACCATCTACGTTTCTATGGAGGGAGCCTTTCTTATATCTAACTACATAGCGAAATTGTTCTAAAATCACAGCCATACGAGTGAGTCTGGCGGTGGGATCACGCTGACATTTTAAGTAACATAGGGCATGATGATCAGTAACAATTATGAAAGGTTTGAGATATAAAAATTCTCGAAGCTTTCGTGTGGCAAAAACTACTGCTAAACATTCTTTTTCGGTAACACCCCAATTTTTCTCTGCAGGAGTCAATGCTCGGGAAATAAAATAAATTGGGTGTTCACCATCCTCAAATTGTTGGTTTAAAATACCAGCTATAGCTAAATTACTTGCATCTGCATATAAAATGCATGGTTGTGTCGGGTCATAGTGCCTAAGTACCGGTACTGTGCATAGCGCATTTTTGAGAGTCAAAAATGCCTTATCACAGTCAGGGCTCCAATGATATAGTGAAGGTCTCTTCAATAAACCTTGGAGAGGAGCAGCTATTTGAGCAAAGTTCCAAATAAATCTACGGTAATAACCTATAGTGCCTAAAAACTTACGTAGAGTTTCTAAATTATTGGGTTTGGGCTGTTGCATAATTGCAGCTACTTTCGCTGATTCAGTAGATAAACCTTTTTGAGATAAATAAAATCCAAAGATCACATGTACTTGCATGCCAAAGAAACACTTTTTTGCATTCATGCGAAAATTAACTTTGGATAATTTTTAAACACAAGTTCAATTGCAATGAGGTGAGAGGGAAAGTCTTTACTATAGGGAATAATGTCATCAATATAAGATACAGCATGAGTGTATCTCAATGTACCGAGAGTACGAGTAGCAAGCCTTTGAAAGTAGGCGGGGGCATTTTTCAAACCAAAACATACACGTAGGTACATATATAGTCCGAATTCAGTAACAATTGCAGTTAAATGTTGGTCATCAGGGTGGATTAGGGCTTGGTAATAACCACTAAATAAATCTAAAGGGGAAACATACGCAGCATTTCGTAATTGAAAAAGCAAGTCATCAATCCTTGGGAGTGGAAAAATTTCGTCTATTGTGATTTTATTTAATTTTTGAAAATCACAGACGAGTCGCCATTTATAAAGTTTTTGGCGCACTAAAAACACAGGGGTAGAGTAATTGGAGTTTTCGCAGGGAACAATTATGCCTGCTTGAATTAATTTATCAAGTTCTTGTTTTAAAATCTCACGCTCCGTTGTGCTCAAGCGATAAGGTTTAGCTTGAACCGGAATGTCAGAATTTAATCTAATTCGCATTAAGGGGAGTGTACAAACTTGAAGATCCATGCAAATAAATATGAATATTTATTGAGGAGACTAATGATCGCGGCGCGTTCATCTGGCCTTAATTTGGGATTAGTATTTAATGCTTGGATTTGTTCTGGTGTGAAAGGGATTGGATTCTGAGGAATTACCGGAGCTGTGTGTAAGCTTTGGGTAAAATCATAGCGTTGAGTATGACCTAAAAGAGTACCAGCGGGAATAATCTGGGTAGATGTGGAAATGTTTGTGGCTAACAAAACATTCTCCGCAGGGTTGATAACGGGAGGAAAAATTACTTTGTATTGTTTTTCGACAAGTGGATGAGGGTTGAAAAATGTCGTGTGAGATGTGTGAAGTGGAGTAGTAGGTACATACATTTGGTGTCGAGGGGGAAGTTGGAGAGTAAATAATGTTTTGACGGGAGAGGAACAGCCACACTCAGATGAGCAAGCGGCTGAGTATGCATGCTTACGAAAGTAATGACATACATGAGAGTTGTATAGTGTGTTGGAGTTCAGATGTATATGGAAGTCAAACTGTGTAATAAACTTACAACCAAGAATGAGTGGAGGAGTGAGCGTTTCAAGGACATGGGCCTAAATTGTGTAAAAGTAGTTATCAAGTTGGAACGTTAAGGAGGCTATATGGGACGTAGGAATGCAAACTTTATCTGCTGTGATAACAAATTTTTGTGGACAAGGAGTGATGACTGCACTGGAGGGAATGTGATTCTTTTGAATTAAATTATGATATACTATTGTGTGATATACTATAATACTATTGATAGTCGGGGCTGCTAGTGCAAGTTGAGGTTGGAGCCATTGAAAGGGATCACGCGCTAATAAGTTGGGAGTGTGTCCTTGGAGGATGGGCCAATCCCATTGGTATTGGGCCACGACACGATGAACGTCAATAATAAAATCATGAACATCATGAGTAGCGGGATTGAATTGTTTGATCTTTTGGAAGTCAACTATAGAATGAATGGGAGCTGTATTAACAGTAACATTAACAGGGCCTGTGCCTGCCATGTTTAAAAATTTAACTTTACGGGGGCGTTTTAATGGGTTTTGTCTATAAAAATGTTGTTGTTTACGTGCTTTGTTTATTTGTCTTCTAAATGAGGGAACAATACGAGTAGCGGGAGTGACTAATGAAAGAGCAGGTAATGGAGGTGGTGGTGGTGGTGGGGACGAAATCGGGGGCGGGGTGCAGGGCGGTGTAGAATATTGTGGACTGGGAGTACGTGGCGGTGGTGTCGGAGTTTTTGGGAGTACTGGCGGTAATGGCGGGGCGGGCGGTATTGGCGGTGGTAATGGTTGGGGCTTTGGCTTTTTACTAGTGGTAGTTTTGGACTTTGCTTTAGCTTGCTGTAAAACTTTGGCTAATTCTGAAGCGTCTTTTAAATCAGGATCTGAATTCTTACGAGTGACTCGGCTTGTTGAGGGTTTAGGGTCAGGTTGTGACGTTGAGGGCTTCTTTTTATCGGACATAAATTAAAACGTATGTATGTACGTACTGTGACGGCGGTTCATGGATATGAAACTTAACACTGTGTAATGATTATCTGAAAATCCTCCTGGATGAGGTGGGAACGGCACTGAGCTCCGTGGCAGTCCGTTGAGTATACCCAAATCCTCAGGGCATCGGTCGGTGAAGCGCAGGTAAATCCGTCTGCCTTCCGTGGACAAGAAATAATAACCCCGTTTACTAATAACGCTTACGAGGGGTTCTTCGACCGGTCACAGTCAATAACGGTTGACTCCTCTGGAGATAGTTCCGTTGGTGCTGTGCGAGTTGCAACTTCAAAAATGCAGGAATGTAACCTCTGCTAGCCAAAACTGTAATTCTCAAAATTCTCACGAAATATGACACATTATTCAAACTTGCCTTGTAATAAAATCAATTCTTATTAGTAAATCGATTGTTTCCCAAGGGGAGTGATAATTGAGAGTAATTCGGGAGCATTGCCGGGGCAATTGTAGATTGGAAATGGTTTTACAAAGGCCACCATGTAATAGTAGGTTATGGTTATACCATGAATTCCTAACTACTGGATTATTTACTTATGTAATTGTCAAGAAATTGGAAATAATTGGAAATCGTGCTGATGGAAGGAATGATTATAAATAAACGATTGATTGTGATTTTCTATTAATCCGAAGACTAATTGCTTTTATTTAATAATTGAAATCAAAAGGAAAAGGAAATGAAGATTAACAACTAAAAAATAGGTGTTACTGGAATGACTCTCAGTTATTCACTGAATTCTGAAAGAATTTTAAACTTAACAAGTGGCTGCTTGAGCCTATTTTTACAATCTTAAGTCTAGACGTTACATCATAATGGATGTAACCGGACGTTGACACTCATCGGCTTTAGCCGATGGGAAGTGCTTACTTTGCACCTTTACAATAATTGTTGGAGTTACTTACTTTACTGACTTAACCTATGGTTGTGTCTTTCACAACTTAATTATTTATTCACGTGAGACTTAACTAATTTATGTAATTTCTATATACATACCTTACAATATTTTGAGCAGATGAAGAAATATGGACAGATGGAATGCGGGGCTGAACTAAATGGATGTTTATATGGTAACCATGTAAATGACTTTTCAATCAATTGTCTCTACATTTCCATTTCAATTCCCCTGCATCATTGAATTTATTTTGTAGGGAAATGTGAATGTATTATGCAATTTCTGGGAGCAATTTTGCAGTTGAAAGGACACCACACAATCCTAACGAGTATACGCCCCCTGTTTGATCTCCATAAGAAAACTCCTGGAGGGTACACCTTGAAGAGTAGATCATTTTTGATAATTGGCCCAAAGAAATCGTGAAACAAGATTCGGAGATATCCGAAGTTAAATTTGCCGCAAAATGAGGGGGTTGGGCTTATGGGACACCAAAAAATTCAAACAGTGAAAATTAGCAATATAACTTCAAAACTGGCAAGAATAAAAATTAAATAAAGTGCACACAATTTTTAAGCGAGATATGACCTCAGAACTCCGAGATATTGACCTCAAGAGGTCAAAAAGCGTCGATACTGGTTTCATAAGCTAACCGGTGATGAAACTAGTCCAAATTAGAACTAGAGCTATATTTAGTCGCATATTAAAAGTGGGCTGAGTTTGGTTCCAGTTGGTGATACGATGACCCAGCTGTGACCTCCGAGGTCAATATCACACTTAAACCGGATTTGGTACCTAAAAATCATTCGAATGAGCCCGAAAATAACCTAGAATTTTTAGTTGGAGCCTGGATGAGTTGCCTGTCAAGATTGGTTCCGTTTAACTCAAGTTGAACCTCACAATTGAACTAATGAAAATCTTAAACTTGGTCTGAAGTTGAGTCTCGCACAGAAACTCAAATAAAACCTTAAACTTTAACTCAAGTAGAATATTGCATTCAGACTCAAGTAAAAGCTTAAATATGAACTCAAATCGGATTTCACACTTGAATATTCCATTCGGAATCTCGCACTTGAGCTCAAGTTCAGCCTGACGCTAGAATTATTGAAGTTAAATCTTGAACATCAACTATTGCGAAAACAAACTCAGACAAGACTTTAGTTACATGAGCTCACAAATAATTTTCAAATCAAACTTGAACTCAAACTTGAATTGAACTTAATCTTCCAATTGTCAGGTCACTTCAAATCTGAAACTTGAATTCAAACCGCAAACTTGATCCCCAACTTGATCTCAAACTCGAACTCAAACTTAAAGCCAAACAGCATGCTGAACATTAAACCACACTTGAACTCTAACTTGAATTTAAACGACCTAAAAATTAAAGAATTTCAAAGAAACTACCAAAATAGGTCTTTTAAGCGGACGTGGTTTACTTGTGAGAAAAATAGTTTTTCCGTGGTACGTTGGATTTATGACTTGAGATTTTGGGTTGATGGAGGATCATGGGCTGATGGAATGCGGGGCAGAATAAAGGGGATGCGTATTTGCGGGGGCCTTGTAAATCAGAATGGATTGAATGATTTAGAAAAATGTACAGGGATTGATTTATGAATGAGACGCCTTCCCGTCTATTTCCAGGATTCGTGTAAATCAGGGTAATTTGGGACATTGGGGAAATGTCACTGGAAATACGCCAACTCTTGCAGAATGATGAACCACTGCTGGAGATCCTCAACGCCGTGCTATGTAATCTTTCGTGCTACTCATGTCTCCAAGACAGTTTTCAAACGAACCGTTAAATATCACAAGGACATCTTTAGTCCATTTCACCAATTCCCAAAATGCTTAATTACTTCAAAAATTATAAACGCATTTTGCTAACGTTGCTAAAATCATGAACTCATTTTCTTAAATTCTACAGGTGGCTTAAGATTACTTAAACGATTTTCAACATTAAAAATATTAAATTCTTTTAACTCTTAACTAGAACAACATAAAAAATAGAGAAACTTGAAAAGACAATTGAACTCATGCTGGAAGTTAAATCATTTCATTCGACGGTCATAAGTCATTTTAGCTGCGCAGCACTTCGGATTCACACTCAGAAAATGTGGATTTACAATTATTTCGAAGCGGCGGCTTTTATAAATTGTATGTCACAATTAGAGGCCAGCAACGATGCTACAATAAAGTATCAGAGATTGTAACAAAAACCTATATTTGTTTTGTGCCTCCTTAATTATTTACATTTGTTCCTCTCGTTCTCAAAATATGACTCGTATTTTTTCCAAAAACGTTAACGAGAAACAAAATCTAAATCAATGAGATATTCGCCCTTGACATTAAATAATTATTATGATTTTTACGGACAAATAAATGTTGCGGATTTTGGAAATATAGAATATGATTTAGGTAAATACAAATGTTTGCTTCCTTTAATTCACCTAATACGGACAATATTCTACTTGTGGAATAAACAGGGTGTCCTATACCATTGTGTTGCCTAATTCAAAGGTAAGAGATAAATGAAATGCTTTAACCACACTTTACCTAAACCTGATATGACTTAATTTTCGTCAGAAATTACTTCAGCATGAGCTCAGCATAGTTAAGTTATAAAAAACCTTTAAAAACACAAAGATTTATAAACGTGAACACAAAAAATAAACAGCGAATCGCAAACCTGATCTCAAACTCGGAATTGAAAATTTAAACTTTAAGTGAAACTTGAACCCATACTTGAACTCAAACTTGCATATCAAATTTCAAACCTTATCTCAAACTTGAATTTACAATTCAGAATTGAATTTACAACACAAACTTGAATTTACAATTCAGAATTGAATTTACAACACAAACTTGAATTTACAATTCAGAATTGAATTTACAACACAAACTTGAATTTGCAACTCAAACTTGAATTTACAACCCAACTTGAATTTACAACTCAAACTTGAATTTACAACGCAAACTTGAATTTACAACGCAAACTTGAATTTACAACTCAAACATGAATTTACAACGCAAACTTGAATTTACAACTCAAACTTGAATTTACAACGCAAACTTGAATTTACAACTCAAACGTGAATTTACAACTCAAACGTGAATTTACAACGCAAACTTGAATTTACAACTCAAACGTGAATTTACAACTCAAACGTGAATTTACAACTCAAACATGAATTTACAACTCAAACTTGAATTTACTAACTACAATCTATCTGTACTTTTAGATTCCGTAGTGGTTTGTGGTTGTTTTTCGTCTCGTGGGGTAGGGAATTTAGTGAAGGTGCCCAGCACACTGACCGCAGAAATTAAAAAAAAAATCCCGGCCGAAAATTTACGTTCATCGACGACAAAACTGAAAATTAATAGTGACCTCATATTTCAAAAAGACAAAAATTAAAAGTACACCGCGAAATGGATGATGGAATGGCTCCAAAACAACCAAATCAATGTCCTTTCTTGGCCAGCCCAGTCACACGACTCAAATCCAATCGAGTTTTTGTGGGTTATATTAGACAGATGTCCCCAAAACAACAACCAACCTCCGAAGAATAAATGTGTGCTAAAGTAAGCTCTACAGGAATAATGGGCAGCTATACCCTCCAGCGAAACCCAAAAATCTCATGTATTCCGTTTCAAAACGTATTTATGAGATTATTAAAGGTAAAGGAGGAGCTACTCGCCACTAAACATAAAAATCCAATGGATCGAACAATCTTTTGTCCCTCTGTTAGTTTTGTTTTTCCTACCAGCTGACGTAAGTGTTGAAATAATTCCGATTATTGATGCTAAAATACGTTCCAACAGGCGGATTTAACATATACAGTCGACTCTCTTTATAACGACATCAATAAATCTCGCAAAAAGTGACGTTATAAGGGAACGACGTTATAGAGGCACATAAAATAAATAACGGTTTAATTGCCAATTTTTCGTTTTTAGTTAAATTGGACTCATGTCTCGTTTCAATTAATTAGCACATACTATATGTTTTGCAGAATGAGAATAAAAATAATTAATATTAATTAATAAATAATAATATTTTTCAAAGTTTTCCACGCCACATACAATGTCAACAACAAAGGTCAGGGTTGAATAAAGTGTTTTCTGAATCTCAATAAGACACTTCTCACATCATTTACCAAAGTTTTCAAACAGTGAAAACTGTAATTCCGTCAAAACTATGAATGTCAGTTCTTTACTGGATGCAAAACTAAATCTAAAAGCTTAGAAATGTGGATTTTACTGGATGAGACTTTATCAATGTCGTCTTTTATAACGTCGCTGCATAATAAGCCGATGCAATTTTAGGGAAATTGAAGAGAAAAAAACTTTAAAATGGCAGCACCAGTGCTATTTAGCTAGGTTTGCCGCTTTGTAACGTCAACATGACGTTATAAGGGTACGCTTTTCACCTTGCGGCTACACAAAAACGACTTTATAAAGGAACTGACGTTATAACGAGTGACGCTATGAAGGTAGAAAGTATCATATAATATAGCTTGGGAGGAACCCAGGATGACTTTATAGGGAGAGTGACTCTATAGGGAGAGACGCTATAAGGAGAGTCGACTGTATGTAAGTAATACTTTACTATTTCTGGAGTTTGTACGTCCGAAAAAAAGCAGTTTTTAAAAAATTGCCCAATCGAACTATCTTTTGTCACCCGACTGTATATCTTTATCTCAAACTTGATCTTGCATTTCATCCCAGACTTGATAATAAAGTGAATCTCAAACTTAAAGAAAAACATCTTGCTAAACTTGAAACCACACTCAAACTCTACCTTGAAATCAAACTTGACCTAAAAATTAAAGAATTTCAAGGAAGCGACCAAAATAAATCTGTGAAGCTAAAATGGTTTACTTGTGAGAAAATTTTGTTACCTTGGATTGCTTACTTCAGGGTTTAGGCGGATGGAGAAATATGGGCTGATGGAATGCGTGGCAGAATAAAAGGGATGCGTATTTGTGGGAGCCTTGTAAATCAGAATGGATTGAATGATTTATGCAAATGTACAAGGATTGAGGTATGAATGAGACGATTTCCCATCTGTTTCCAGGTCTCGTGTAAAAAGGGATGATTTAGGGAAATGTGAATTTAAATACGTCGACTCTTGATGAATGATCGGACACAACTCGAGATCCTCAACGTCATTCTCTGTAATCTCAGGCGATATTCATGTTTTTTTCAACGAAGCTTTCAAACGAATCGCGCAGTATCACAAGGACGTCTTCAGTCCATTTCAACAATTCCCAAAATACGAAACTTCTTATTTTTACCTACACAAGGTTTCAATCATTTCAAGAACGTCACTTAAGGTCTCACTTCAAAATCCTACCGCAAGTTCCGCATCAAACTCAACTCAAATTCCGATTTCAACTCAAGTTGTATGATTGAACTAATTGAAAATCTTAAATATAAAATAAAGTTTGCTGTCAAACTCAAACTCAAATAAAACTTCATACTTGAACTCAATTTGAATGTCACACTTGAACTCCAGCTGATTCTAACACTTGAGAAATCACTAGAAATCAAGTTCAAGCCAATTTCGCTAAAATAAACGTCAACTAACATTTAATCTGATATCAGCTTCGAAATCCAAGTAAATCTGAGTTCACAATTAGAATTCAAGTCTAACTTGACCTCACACTCAAAAATAAACTTGAGCTCACACTTGAACTTAAACGCAAACTACAAAAATATAAAAAAAATTGTTGAATTAGAAATACTAATAAACTTGAAATTCCAAGTTGATTTTGTTTCGGGTGCGCACTTGTTCAGAGTTCCGTAAGTATTTGAATCGGGAACTGAGTAGAGTGTTGGACGGAATGCCACACCTGAAACGACTACTCACGGCCACACTTTTTGGTTGCGGGGAATTCTCGGGAAATGATCGGAATGAGTGAAATGAAGAAAGACGTCAACATTATTTGTCTGATTAATAATGTCGGAGATGGAAAGCCATTATACGCTCATTATTCAAATACATTACGGCCAACCTTCCCCCAGCATTAAACCAAATCTACTTTGGATTCTTTGAGAGTCCAAACTCTTCTTCGAATCTCATGGAATCCCAAAGTGTGAACATTTTAGTCCTAGTCAGCTCTTCTACATATATTGACACAATGTCAGATCTCGGGAGAGCTCTAATGTAAAAAATCGTAAATTGCAATCGGTTGACCGACAGCTCAATGAGCGAGGCGATTTTGCAACGTATGCGTTTTACATGAGTATGAATGAAAATTAATTTCGTAGCTAGTTGTGGTAGCACAATTTGTTTTTTTATGAGCACAATTTTTCCGAAGTTCCCAAAAACTGAAATATTTGAACTGGTTTGCAAACACAAACGCTAGGTTAAGTTGGATAATTTTTTTCCATCTCAATAATATAGAAGCTTTTATGTTGACAAGATCAAAATCAAGATCGTCCCAAGATTCCGTTTATTGAAAAAATTCCCATAAAAATTCAAAATTCAAAGTGTTGGTTTGATAATCTATGAGATCAGAGCACTGCTGCCCTAGTTTTGGTCAGACTTGACTAGACTAGGAAGCAAAAGTCACGCAAAAGAATAGATTTGACTGGACTACGCATGGTGCTTTTATTATGAAACTTGACTGCAATGGACTACGACAACTTGCAAAACACACGACTTAACTAGCCTTGACTTGCATGACTTCATGCAAAAGCAAGTCAAATCACAATTACAGTAAAACCGTATATAGTGGTTTCTCTAGGGAACCTAATATTTGACCACTATGTACAGTGACCACTATATAGGGTGCAAATATTAAATGAATATTTTAACGCGTTTAAGAAGACATAATTGAAACGGTTGCATTTTTTTACATAATCACTAATTTTTGACCGTTTAACATTTTTCAACTTGTATTGAGCAAGATATTCTGTATAACGATAATTCTGTGTATTAATTCTAAATATTGTTTTTGAATACTACGTGAAATAGCTAACAACTACCGTAAAATTACTTTATTATTGACGCCGGTATATTCTCCGCAAATATAATTTAAACAAATATAATGTTTCTTCTTCGAAGATTCAATCCAACCATTGCTTGCTGGCTATCCTGCCTACCACTTTCACTTTGAGATTTTCGAATAATTCTAATATTCTCTATTTTTTTGAAACGGAAATCAAAGTGTTTTTGAACTGTGCGTGGTATGGAGGTATGGTGCCGGGAATATGCTTTATTTAAGAAACCGTAATCTAGAATAATCTTAGAAATCTATAGAAATTATGAGCGAGGATTTCGTGTGCACATGGTTTTTTATGCTGACCACTGTATCCAGAGTTCGAAGCATGCATTTCGTAATGAATGGACATAAGCCCGGGTCCATTATTGACAGGGGACCACTACAGAAAAAAACCACTGTATACAGGGTTAACGTAATGTTGAAACATAGGGCGCATGACGGGGACACATGATACTGGCCACTATAAACAGGAGACCACTGTATAGGTGGTCACTATATACAGGTTTTACTGTACTTGAGGCTCCCTCATGCAGCTGTAAATCAAAGCTAGTTATCCAGAATTAACTCCCATTGTTGTTAATTATTATAAGGGGTCAGTGAATAAATATTTAAGTACATTTCATTATAATTAAATATTATAATTTGACCGCAAATCATTATCACATTACTTTTTATAAAAACTACAATTTAGGGTTTACTGCTTCCTAGTATTTATTTCGTATTTTATAATACCATTTAAACGTAGAATACAGCATTTTGTTTTGTATAAAAAAGATTTTTAATTACTCGCATATTCATATACTGACATTATAATGTGCTTACACATATTGTTTTTATTATAATTTGCATCTAGATCATTTTGCTTTTCAGAGAAACTATACATCTAGTTCATTTTGCCTTTAGTAAAACTGCATGTAGATCATTTTGCCTCCTCACCCACGATATTTTCACCTATCTACATTTGTTGGAAATATTTGGGTTTTTGGGAAATAAGATATGTCGTCTAATATATAATATAATTGTGAACGTAGAGCAAACTGGTATTGTATTAATATTATCGGTTTCAAGGTTTGAGTTACTCCTTTTGAGCAACTTTCCTAAGAAAACTAATTACTTGTATCGTGCTGATTATTAAATTATCGTATGCAATCAATAAAAGAACTTCAGATTGATTACTCTCACAAGTATGAATAAATAACCCGAAGGCTAGTGATTTATTCAATTGGAAACTGAAAAGGAAATGATAACTTTATCGACAAAACTCTGAAATCTAAAAATGATAACAATGTTGAATCTCAAAGGATTCTAAAACAGGAGGAAAAGGAATGACTCTCAGATTAAGACTGAGATCTCAAAAGTAAGTTTAGCACACACTTGGACACAGCCGTGTGTGAATCATACGTAAGTACATCATTACATAAGATTGGCATAATCATACAAGATAGACGTCTCCATAAGTGGAACGTGAGAACTCCCTCGTCAGGGATTCTCTCCTCTCACTCTAGACGCAGCTAGAGCTGACCTTTAACACTATTAACAATTTTATTACTTAACGTAAACACTACTTAAAAATTACACTGCTTACAACTAGGTATTCATACCTTACATCCCGCGGTCCGGGAAAAACATTTTGTCCTCAAAATGTGAACAATTTTATGCTAAAAATAAAATACCTGAAAATTAAAAATATGTAAGAATGATACATAATGGTACTTGAATGAAGTACAAACCCAAGATATGATAGAGTAGATAGTTATAGTCAAAGAAAAAGAGAGAGACAAAAGATATATTTTGTGTTTTTCATTTATCAACTACACTTGTCAGTTTACAAGGAAGGCACTGCAAGTTTGCAATCATGAATGAGAGCCTACTTAAAAATTATGACAAAATTAATTTTTGTTGGAATTCTAAGTACGAGCACTAAATAATTTGAACACCACACTTTTATATACACAAGATCACTGACTGGAAATTATTTCAGTAGCGATGAGTGAAGGCAACGACAGGAGCAGGATGCTGAATGTTGTTGTTGTCTTCGGGGGGTGTTGACACGTAGACGGCCTGATGAAGCTGTCCGTGTTGACGCGTAGAGGTGCGGTGATAACGGTAGCAACCGTAAATAATTAAAAGTATACCAACAATAGTAAAGAACAAAATACCAGTAATGGAGAAGATACGAAACTCCAAATTATAATCACCAGTTCCCAGGCCAACCTCGAGTTGAGGGGTTGGAATAATGGCAGGGATGATTGATGGTTGAGACTGCTTTTGAGCAGTCGGAGTTGCTGGAGTTGGGCGGACCGACTTTACTACATCTTCCATGTTGAAAAGTTTAGGGTCTGCCATGAACATAAGTTGAAAAAGTTTAAAGTCCTGTATGGCTTGATCCATAGGACTTAACGTGACACTATTGTTAAAATGCACACTTTCACTGACACTTGTAGGATCTTCTTGTAAAATTTGATGAGGGGGATGATTTTGGTTGAACGTGTTGGAAGGGGATGGCACAAAATCAAGAATTTTTGCAATGACGGGTGGAGCAAGCACAAAACCGACTCCGAGAGCCATCACTTTTAAGGCATTTGCACGTTTCTGTTTATTGATGTCAGCAATAAAAGGGTTTGGGGCAACTTTAGAATGAACAGAATTGATACTTACAGATTTTTGAAGGGGGATAGCCAACTTTTGATTTGAAAGAGCCTGCTGTTTATTCATTTTTGAAAAACTTAATCCATGGGAGAGCGAGGGCATGCTGCTCCATCCTCCAGGCGGGGGTAAAGGCGCCGATCCGCCGGAGCTGATGAGGAAGAAGAGGAGACAGAGCGTGGAGAAGCTCTTGGAGAGACTACAAACTCGCCTCTGTCGTTTAGCAGGAACGGAGGAGATGAATTCGACTGAATCACTGGAAGAGTCCCCGGACTGAGAGGCTGGGGCTCCGGATCCAGGAGTGGCAAATCCAACGGAGTTGAAGACGGGATCGTCATATTCGGTGAGGAAGAAATCATCGTGGATTGTAGACCCGAGCGGAGCACTTCGAAGGAGGGAAGGCGATACACGGGATTTTCTTTCCGAATTTGTATCGGCTCGGTTGCTGCGGGCCTTAGCAACGACATTTGTTTGAACTGACACTGGGGGTGGTTCACACTTGGATTTGTGGTAACTTGACATGCCGGAGGTTCCTGGTTGGGGTGAACCTCTGGGGGTACCACTAAAAACTGAGCTTTCGAATGACTCGGAGCTGATATTGGAATAGGCGGGCGACTGTGACAATGGTATTTCGCATTCGTCACTGGAGTCGAGGGTGGGAGCAATTTCCGTTGTCTCGGAACTGCTTTTAACCTTACTAAGGTTGATTGGGCAAAAACTTCGATATGAATCTGAGGGTCCACTAAAATCACTGGAGTCGAGAGTGTGTACTCCGAGGGGGAATCTCTCATTTGAATTAATGTGGAATTCCATGTCACTGCCTGGCGGTATGCTGCCGCACAATATGCACCTCTCAATTGGTCTGTGAGCAGAGGCACAGCATTGGGTAACACAAGGCGACACGTGGCGAAAAACTCTGTGATAAATGGGAACTGAACAGTCCGTGGCAGCAATGATCTGACCAGACGCATCCGAAAACTGAAGGGGAAAAATTTTTACTGTACACTCGGCCACCGGACAATAAACTGGGACATTTGCAAAAGTAGGGAGTGTAACCGAAGTTAACTGCGACCAAGGGTTCTCTCCTAATCTGAAAATTGGTCGAACTCCCAAAGTAGTTATGGGAGTTGAGAGACCTTGAAGAGTCGGGTATTCGGGTGGAGTCGGAGGGTTGGGGGAGTGAGACTCCATTATTCTGCATGTGGAATAAAGCACGCGAATAAAAGTAGGTCAAAATTTAAACACGTTTAGCTTTGTCAATTAATCGTTGAGATTTGCGCACCGGAAGTGGATTATTTGCTGGAACTGAAACTTTTTTAGGAATGGGAGCACAAGTGGCAGGAGGAGAAGATGATGATGAAGTGTTAAAATCTTGAGGTGAGGAGCGAAAGTAACTTAGCCATGAGTCAAACTCATCTTGATCATCACTTGTGTATACATACTCGGGGTGTATAATACCATCTCCTAAATCTAAACTTATGAGCTTGAGCTGTGAAAGATGACACCGGACATTGGGTCGCAACCTCTGAGAGGGGAACGTTAAAACTAGCTCAGCATTATTATTTTTATCTATGCTTACAATCGTATAGGGGCATATCCATCTACATAGTAATTTATCGGAAAGTCCGACTTTACGCTGTGGTAAGTAAAAACGAACGTGGGAACCTACTTTGTAATCAAAAGGTCTATATTGCGCATCAAATTTTTCCTTGGCTTGAATTTGAGCTTTGCGAATTAGCTGTGCTATGCGCTGATGCATGACTTTAACTTGATTGGGACTCAACTGAGTAACACTTAAAAGAGAATTAGGGATTGAATTTAACATGGGAGCTGGAGGCTGGCGCCCGAAAAATGCTTGGAAAGGGGAAACTTTTGTAACCGAATGCTCACTGGTATTGTAAGCAGCAATTACATAGGGAACATATACATCCCAATTATCTTGATTATTTGAAACAAACTTACTAAGCATTATTGCTAAGGTTTGGTTCACTCTTTCCACGGCTCCATGAGACCGGGGGTGAAAGGGCACACTAAAATTATGAGTAATGTTAAATTGTTGTGTCAATTTTTGCACAACTGCCGACTTAAACTCTGCGGCACCATCAGAAATTAATGTAGACATGCCTGGAAAAGTTAAAATAAATTGCTCGAGATGCATGGAGACATTCGCAGCATCTTTGACAGGAAGCAATGAAACATGAACCCATTTGGTAAACAAGTCAGTTAAAACTAATACATATTTATTACCTCTAGGAGTTTCTTTGAAGGGACCTAATAAATCCATAGCGTATGTACTAGCTGGTATTTTTATTGGAATAATTTTTAGACTGTCCATCCGTAGACGAGTCTGATGCTGGCGACTTTGGCACTCGGGGCATTGTGAACAATGCTTAAAAGTGTCCGCCGTCATGGAACGCAACCAATAATAGGGACGAATCCTAGCCAGGCATCTACGAAAATTTAAATGACCTACTAAGGGATGATTATGAGCATTATGTAATAATGTGGGAATCATGGCCTTAGGGACTAACAGTAAATTAGGCTGTCTAGGATTAAATTGAATAAAATATACACCATCATTATTCGCACTAACTTTTGATCGCTTTTTGGACAATAATCGTTGTAAAACAGGGTCAATTTCTTGAGCATGTTTTAGATCATCGGGATTGATCAAAGGATCAAAAGGTGTAATGAGAGAAGCATGAAATCCGGGAAGGATTAAATCTTCCTCTGACTCTTGGGCATCGGACAGGGCATAGGGGCACCTGGAGACTCCATCCACATTTTTATGGAGCGAGCCTTTCTTATATTGTATAACATATCTATATTCCTGTAAAATTATTGACATTTTTGTTAACCTAGCGGTAGGGTCACGCTGGCATTTTAAGAAACACAAAGCATGATGATCCGTAACAATAGTAAAGGGTTTTAAAAATAAAAATTCACGTAACTTCTTTACTGAAAATACGACTGCAAGACACTCTTTCTCAGTGGCACTCCAATTTTTCTCAGTAGGAGTAAGCGCACGAGAGACATAATAAACTGGATGCTCACCATCTTTAAACCTTTGATGGAGAATCCCTGCAATGGCAAGGTTGCTCGCATCTGTGTATAATAAACACGGTAAATTCTCATCGTAGTGTCTCAGTACAGGCGCTTGACACACAGCCTGTTTAAGCTTTTCAAAAGACTCATCGCAATCTTTGGACCAATGATGCAAAGAATGCTTTTTGAGTAAGCTCTGCAATGGAGCTGCAATTTAGACAAAGCCTAAAATAAACCTACGATAATAGCCAATGGTGCCCAAAAATTTTCTTAAAGTTTCTAAATTGTTGGGCTTCGGTTGGCGCATAATAGCAGCCACTTTAGCTGGTTCCGTAGTTAAACCTTGTTGAGTTAAATAAAAACCAAAAATAATATGCTCTTGCATCGCAAAACTACATTTCCAGGGGCTAAGCCGGAAATTAACACGAGCCAGAGCTTGAAAAACTAATTCAAGGGCAATCAAATGTGAGGGAAAATCACGACTGTACGGAATGATATCATCAATATATGAAACTGCATGTGTGTAGCGTAGTCGTCCCAAAGCTGCGATAGCTAATTTTTGGAAATAAGCTGGAGCATTTTTGAGACCAAAACATACGCGGAGGTACATATATATACCAAACTCAGTAATTATAGCGCATAAATGTCTATCATCAGGGTGAATTAAAGCCTGATAAGAGCCGCTGAATAAATCAAGGGGAGAAAAATACTTGGCATGACGGAGCTGAAAAAGTAAATCATCAATACGGGGAAGTGGAAATAATTCGTCCTTGGTGATTTTATTTAATTTAGTAAAATCACACACTAGTCTCCATTTCTTTAATTTTTGTCGAACCAAAAATACTGGAGTTGCATAATTGGAAGACTCGCATGGGACAATTATATTGGCCTGTATGAGTTTGTCAAGCTCGGATTTTAATACCTCTCGTTCAACAGGGCTAAGCCTATAAGGTTTACATTGAACGGGCACATCCGAAGTCAAATGAATACGCATGGGAGGGAGAACACAAGCCTGTAAATCATTAATACTCCATGCAAAAAGATAAGAATAATTATTTAAAAGTTGAACAACGGCATTGCGCTGATCTTGGGTCAATTGAGAATTTATATTTATTACTGAAAGTTGTTCAGGAGTCAATGGAAGTATGACGGAGGGAATAACAGGGGCTGTAGAGACTGACTGTACAAACTCATACCGTTGAGAATATCCTAAAATTGTGCCTGCAACAATAATTTGGGGAGAGCGAGACACATTGGAAGCCAATAAAACATTCTTACTTTGGTTTATGACAGGAGGAAAAATTACTTGATGTTGTTTTTCTACAAGGGGATTTGGAATAAAAGCACATGAATGAATGGAGGTCATAACAGTGGTTGGAATGTACATTTGTCGCCTTGGAGGAAGGTTGATAGTAAACAAAGATTTAACTGGTAAGGAGCAACCACACTCCGCTGAGCACACTTCATTGTATGCATGACTACGTAAGTAATGGGTCACTTGAGAGTTGTACATAATACTACGGCTTACATCCACAACTAATGTGTATTGTTTAAGAAAAGCACACCCTAAAATGAATGAAGGAGTGAGATTATCTAATACATGAGCTGTAGTGGTATAACTTATATTATCTAATCTAAAACACAAAGTTACTACACTTGAAGTTTTTAACTTAGTTTTGTCCGCTGTCATGATATGACAGGGAGGGCCGGGTAATATTTTACACTCAGCTGGCACTGCACTTCTTAGAATTAATGTATGTGTAGCACCAGTATCAACTAAGGCATCAATTGTCACTGAGGTAAAATAACACATGATATAGGGGCAATGTGTAGCACTTAAAACATTTACACTGGGTAGGTAATTTGAGGATAAGATTGAAGAGTGGGATTCGCTTGTGCTTGCTGTGGAATTGCTGCCTGGGGTTGAGGCGCAAAAGCAAGTTCCACTCTTTGAACATTCTGACGATTGTTGGGGTTGAAATTGTTGTTTCGCCTGAAATTGTTTTGTTGAAAATTCCGTTGACCATTGTTGCGGTTCTGGAATTGTTGACGGTTCTGCTGGTTGTGGGGACCCTGATTGTTTTGATTGGGTCCCCGCTGTCCGTTTCCCGAACGGCAGTCACGGGCAAAATGTCCGAATTTGTTACAATTGTAACATTGTTGTCCGCGGGCTGGGTTGGGATTTGGATTTCCATTATTATTTTGAGGCTGATTATTATTATTACGGGGAGGGCCATTAAAATTATTTCTGCCACCACCACGACCGCGACGATTATTTTGACGTTGGTGCGGGGGGCCTTGTCACATGTTAACTTGAGCATTGGGAGCATCAGAAGTGGTTAACTTTTTAATTTGTTCCTCTAAAGCTAATAATTTAGCATTAGCATCGGGTATTGGGGTGGCTTCTTGTTGAAATTCACGATGTTCGCAAAATCTCACAAGAGCCGCGATACTTGTGAAACTTAAGCCGCTAACTGCTTGGGCGTATTTTGGGAGAAGTCCCGAAATGCCCCAAGCCACTCGATCAGCGACGGGCATTTGGGCATCGTAACGGGAGCAAAGCGTATCCATAGCATACAAAAATTTAGCACATGATTCTTTTTCACTTTGGATTTTTGTTTTAAGTTGATGCAAATAAACTTGACGGCTTTTACCGTATCTCTCACGAAGAGCGGAATACATTGTGGGAATATCAACGATGGGGGAGGCAGTACGTCGAATTTCACCTTGTAACCAAAGAAATGGGTCAGGTAATAATAAATTGGGAAGATTATTTTGAACTTCTGCCCAATCCCATTTGAGCAAACCGATAGTACGCTCCAAATCCATGATAAAATCAAAAACATCATGATTGGCTGGATCAAATTGATTGGCTTTTCTAAAATTAAGGAAAGAATTAGCAGGAGGGGTTTGAATGACGATAGTGGGGGGATTTGTCGTCATTTTGTTGGTGTGATAATAAACTTTGGTAAAATATCCAGTGGGCTCGAGAAATAAATCACATAAGTTAACAACTGGAGGAGGGATCTTAAACTTACGAGAAGCACGAATTTGTGACGCACTTTTAGTACCACTAGTACTAGGAGTTGGTTTTGTAGTTTTAGTTTTAATAGGGGGAACTTGAGACGCTGTTGTCGTAGTTGGAGGGGTTTGGATTGTACTACTAGAAACAGTAGTTACCGGTTGGCGCTGACGAGCAGCCTTTAAAACTTTTGCTAATTGATTTTTATCTAAAATATCAGGGTTAGAATTCGAACGAAGTGAACGACCTTGAGTTGGAGGTGAAGTTGAAGACTGAGATGCAAGGGGTATTTTCGGAGGCTTTTTGGAGCCTGACATAAAAAACCATAATTATTTACTTACCTTGGATCCAGTAAAACATCAGTAAGTCTTGAAATGACCAAAATCAAATAAAAATCACTAAAAACACTTGGACGGGAAAAATCACTTCCGTCAGCACAAATGACACACAGGTAACTTTCTTCTGTGGCAAACTTGAATGCAGGAACGGTCCTCTGCTTAAACTTCGGAAGGCAGGTAAATCCTCTGCGAGCTATGACTCAATCCTCGGGACCGTCGTTGGTCAGGAGAGTAAGTTCGGGGGTAGTCCAAAACAGCATTTTTCGCCACTTGGGCCACCTGACCTCAGTAGTTGCAATCTACAAGTCCTAAAAAAAATTCTCGAGACGGGAATAATATCAACCGTTAGACAAACCTCACAAAAATCAATGTCAAATTAATGCCAAAACCTCAAACGTTTTCTTAGTTATTGCGCTTGTGACCCGGGGAGTCTAAGCTGAGAGCAATTCAAGGACTAGTCACGGGTAAAATTGGTGAAAAGTCATTTACATGGGCCACCATATCGGTTTCAAGGTTTGAGTTACTCCTTTTGAGCAACTTTCCTAAGAAAACTAATTACTTGTATCGTGCTGATTATTAAATTATCGTATGCAATCAATAAAAGAACTTCAGATTGATTACTCTCACAAGTATGAATAAATAACCCGAAGGCTAGTGATTTATTCAATTGGAAACTGAAAAGGAAATGATAACTTTATCGACAAAAACTCTGAAATCTAAAAATGATAACAATGTTGAATCTCAAAGGATTCTAAAACAGGAGGAAAAGGAATGACTCTCAGATTAAGACTGAGATCTCAAAAGTAAGTTTAGCACACACTTGGACACAGCCGTGTGTGAATCATACGTAAGTACATCATTACATAAGATTGGCATAATCATACAAGATAGACGTCTCCATAAGTGGAACGTGAGAACTCCCTCGTCAGGGATTCTCTCCTCTCACTCTAGACGCAGCTAGAGCTGACCTTTAACACTATTAACAATTTTATTACTTAACGTAAACACTACTTAAAAATTACACTGCTTACAACTAGGTATTCATACCTTACAATATTTTACTCTTAAAAATTTGATGAGTATGATCTTCGACCGTATCTGCAATAATTCTTAAATCATAGACCTGCCAAATCCCTTCATGGACAGCCAGTAAACATTTCAAAAAACGACGAACAAAAAGGATGATTAAAAACATGTCCGAAAATGAACAACTGTGGACTGCAAACAAATAAAACATATACATATTTTATTCCCTGTTGATTCCCCTTCAGTCCAACGAATTAACCTTCAGGTTTAAAAAACAAATTTTTAAAGCAAGAATAAGAAACGCCTAACTGACTCTCTTATGCTGGCAAGAGTGGAGGGCAAATATTTTGTTGCATCATGTATTTGAATCATATTTTCACAAATTATTGCATTGAAACGATTCACTCATCCCTTAATGGGTGCTACTACAAAGAGTAAGCGTTAACGCAGTGTAACTTCAAAACTCCCTGACCGATTAACGTCATCTATGAATTTTTAAATGATTCAAGCCTGAAGACTACATGCACCAAGTTTAAAAAAAGCGAATCACGATTATTACAGTTTTGGAAAAATTCGGAAAACGTTTGGTCTATTCACTTTAATTTTCAATAATTATAGGAAAGCTGATTACATTTAGATTGAACGAAAGTGGATCATTGGTTGTAGCAAAATTCGCAGGTAACACCGATGCGGTTTGACCAATTGAGTTCATCTATAAATCCCAGCTTCATAACTAGAGACTCACTACGTGTAAACAGTTTCAATAAAAATCAAATACCAGGTTCTTGAATTTCGTGTCCACAGACTGACCCTCAGACATTAGAAACTTATAAGATGAACTAGCGCTGTTCCTCTCAAGCCATTGCTCCAAGTTTGCAGATTTTCGTGAGAAAATTCTACAGATTGGAGGGGTTATGAGGCGCTGACTGCATTCCTCCGAGAGAGACATTACTAATAACTTTTCTGTTATTCCAACTTTTTTACACTTGGTCAGTTGTTTATGAAAATACTTCCAGCAACTGTAGCAATTTATAAATATTATAATTTATTATAAATTATTTCTAGAAATAATTATTCGAATGTCAATTTTTTCATTTTGTTTAATCCTAGTAAATATTTTAGAACGCGTTTGATCTGTTCCGAAATATTTAACCGTAAGTGTACTGAAAAGGACAAGGCAGTCGAATTTCTGCTTGAAATCTAATATTCGTGAAATGGCTGAGGAAGAAATTATTTGGTTGCTGTCGTTTCATCATAAAAGTCCTGGCCTTTGATAAAATATTTAATAGCACTAGAAAATTTTATTTTCAGAAATACGTGAAATAAAAACAAATACCAGACAATTCAATTACCTGCCATTTGAATTTCTCGTGTAAATTGACTTCAGAGACTCATTTTTTATATACTAAATTTGGTTAAAGTTGCGCATACAGTGTGCGCAAATATTTGCAACTTAAGCGTTCCGCAGTAGGACACGCCGGTGCTGAATTTGTCAATGTCAGTCACAAACCAAAACGGGTAATTTGTATACATATCTATGTAAGGCGTTGTGCAAATGTTATGTTCCGCAGAATGACATTAATTCTGTTAAATCTCGAAAGGATTTTTATACAAATAAATCAGTAGTAGCAAATTTATGCAAATTATTGGGATTTAAAGGGACTATTTATACCGAACTAATTGACTCCTGCGGAGAATTAACTGAATTAGATGGGAGGAAGTTCTGGCCCACGTAATACACACATACATAGCGCCGAAGATTTAACTACAAAGCCCTATCAGGCATCATTTCTTGGGACCGTGTCGAAGCTCAACTAGTCCTAAATTTATTTATTTCTAATTTGGGATTCTTTTCTGTAGATTATTCAGGCTTAGCCTCAATATTGCCCACACTATTTAACCTGTATGTACATAAACCAAAACAATATTTCACTGTGGGAATGGCTGTTTCCAAGAAACAGACAGGTGGGAGGGATGAAGCTTGTTAAACATTTTAAATAAAAGCAAGAGGAATTTATGTGCTGATATTTTTCTAAGTAAGTCTTGGCAGTGTTTGTGGTAAAACATTCAAAGCACCGGGCTTGTAGTAAATTTTATTAAGATTCATTTGATTCTCGAATAAACAGGGTAGCAACAAAATTTAGTGGATTTATGGATTATAAAATTACTGCCCAGGATATTCCTCGGGGAATAGTTCTCGTATTTTCACAAATACCAAATGAGAGTTTTAAAATCATCGATATATTTACATTTATTGTTACGGTCTTTTGACCGTGGTTTATTCATTTTAATCAACTAAAATTTTGAATTATTTTTATTTAACAAAATGTGTCATAACGTTTCCCTCTTCGGAAGTCTCCCATCATAACCGTCTTGGTAAAAATTATAAAAATTACTCAGTACGATTGGTTCATTCGAAATATATTCTGCTGAATATAATTTTTACATCCTTCGAAATAACTTGTTTTGATTTTTGAAAAAGTTGTTATTTATATTAATAATTTTTAGTTATTTCTATCCCTTATAATTTTGTTTTGCTTTCTTAAATTTATGAAAATAACTGGCTACCCGGACGACACCTGTCAGGAGTTGAAGCTGGGAGATATACTTTGGGGTGGACGGGAGAAGCGGACGGAGCTCTCGGAGATTCTCTGACGCTTTTGAGAAGGTCACGGTGAAATTTACTGCCCGAAGAACTTTTTGTGGACTTGGACTCTTGAACATTGCAAGACAAAAGAAATTAGTAGAGCGTAATGTCGATTGCATCGATGTTACTTCGAAACAAAGCCGAATTGTTTCGATACAGCTTCGATTCAAACAAAAATTATTTCGATGCAGCTTCAATTCAAGGCAAAATTATTTCGATGCAGATTTGATTCAAAGCAAAGTTGTCTCGACGGAATTCCGATTAAAAACAAAAATATATATGGGTATTGTATTTTAAAAATATTGTACTTGCAGTGTCAGTAGAAAAAAAGTTGTCTAGATTTCCATTCAAACTGATATTGTCCCTGCAATTTGGATTAAAAATCAAACGCTCTCGTTGGAAAATTGTCTCGATGCAGTTTTCGAACAAAAGCAAAATGACGCATTTCCGATTTTAATTTCAATCGACGCTGCCTTACCCAATCAACAATCTTAGGCATTTCATGTTGATATTTCTTTTATATACATACGGGATTTTATTTTTTGGACTACGTCCAATGCCACACAATGTGATATTTTAAATAACTTCCTATTCAACTCAATGTTAATTTCAGTCAGTTCCTAAATTCTGCTGCTTTTATGTTTAACTAAACTAAAATTTTTTTACTTACGTCGAATTAAGTGGCGGAAGACGTTGACCTCTGCTTCACTAATGTTGACCGCATATTTACGCAGCTTCAACAATACCTGAAATGGACTTTACTAATTCTGGCCTGACTTAAATTTGGCCTAAACTTTGATATAGAATTGAATTTACCCTCTTCCTTACTAAACTAGATCTAAACTTCCCCTTAACTTTACTCAGACTGTTGATCTAAAGTTGAACCCCCTTCGATAAGTCTGTTTCATGAGCAGGACTACTTTATCCAGACTAAATCTTAAGTTGACCTAAGCCTGTCATGTCTTAATATTCCTGAAACTAACTTCAGCACTGTTTAGTGTTTCTGTTCTAGTTAGGGAAACTCGAGGTTTCGGGTTCGAGTCAGGTTCGAGTCGAGTTCAATTCTAATTATTTGGGTACCGTTTACTTTCGAGCTGGTTTTGGGTATCAAGTTTTCGAACCGAAAAAATCGGGTCGAGTTTGAAAAGTTTACCGGTCAGTACCAAAACTCGAAAGTAAAAATTTAATTTGGAATGATTGGTTTATATTACCCGAACAATAAAAATTTCGTCCCATTTAGCCTGTCCGGTTAATAAAAATTTGCGGTTTTTGTGCAAAACATCAAAGAAAACGAAGGACAGTCTCCTTACGCTGCAAATAAACCGCATAACACTAACCATGCCTAAATTTTGTTAGCACACGAATCTAAGTACTTTAATGTGGGAAGGATGGCGCGTGAATTTTTGTAATACCTGGCAATGGGATCCCTAACTTGCGTGCTTTTTCGTTTGGCTTCGACAAATTAACACCGAAATGTGGGCTACTCAAGAAGACACAACATAAACAGTTTATCGAAGAAAAAAGGAAGAGAAGGCCGGTGTTACCTAATCGTAATAAAATAAAAAATCGGCCCAAAGATTGATATGTTATTTTACTTTCACAAAAAAATTTACGTGCAAATTGTGTCTTGTTTCGGTTCGAGTTAGAGTCGGTTTCAGGTAAAACATTTTTTAACGGTCTCGGTTTCGGGTGCAAAAAACCTTCCCGACTCCAATGTCCCGAGTTCGAGTTCGGGATAAAAAGTTGAATTTACACCGGGTTTTTCTTTCGAGTCGAGTTGAGCTCAATTATTTGTTACTGATAGAAACAATAGCACTGTTACGCAATAAAAAATATTGGATCCACCAATAAGATCTGCCAGAATGGTGAAAAGTGAAAGGAGCTATATTCATTGAAATAAATGGAAGAGGAAGAACGGTTTTGAAGCTTTTTTTTGTTGTTCTCCACCCTCAGTGGTCCCAGATCAGTTGGGAGAGAAAAACGTTATGTCCATGATTCCAAAGGTCTTTCATGTTGTCACATTCTCAGTCCCTGTCAGATCTACCACTGTCATTTTAAATGCTCCTTCAACCCACCTCACTATCCTTACAATCCTGAATAAACTAATGTCTACAAACAAGCATAACGAGTTATGCATCAAATAAAAACCCTCGTCTTCCACTGCTATTCATCAGTAAGTCATCCTGAATTTATTTCTTGGTTCCCCGAAAATTTTCCAGCAATTTTGTAATGTTTGCTTTCAACTTCTCCAATTTATTTTATAAATTTTCCGAAAATTTTTAGCAAACTGCAAAACTAAATTTACTTATTTTCCCAAAATTCGCAACCAACTTGAAGCTAAATTTGAAGAAATATTTGAGCTTTAATTTGAAGTCAAATTTTATCTAAATATTAAAGAATTCAATAGGAGTGTTCAAAATAAGTTTGAGAATCGGAAATGCTTAACTTGGGATGGGGGTTTCCGAAGAATGCTGAATTGTTTCTGAGATTTTGGATGGATATAAAAATATGGGCTGAATAAAATTTTGAATAAAATAATTGAATGAAATAAGTTTTTTGTTATCACCTTGTAAATGAGATTGGATTGAAAGATGCGTGGAAATGTTGAGGGATTATGCATTTTGTGGGAGCAATTCGAGGATACGATTTGGTGCTTGATTTGTTAATGAGACGCTTTCCCGTCCATTTCAAGACCTCGTGTAAATCAGGATAGTTTGGCTCTTTGGGAAAATGTTAATGGAAAAATGTCGACTGAACTAAAATGATGGGACACAATTTGGAATCCTCAACGCCATGCTCTGGAATCTCTCGCATCATTCTTGTAACCCATTTAATTCTTTAAAGAATTGCTCAACATCAAAAGAACGTCTGAATTCCATTCTATCAATTCCCAAATTTAAAAACTTCTAACGCATAGCTCTAAAAGGGTTCAATAATTTAATTGAAAATTAAACTTCACTTAAAACGCAAACTTATTAAAGGTAGCTAAACAAATTACAGGTCACTTCAAACTTGACTTCATACTCAAAACTGTTCAGTACTCGGAGGCAAATTTTAATTTAAGTTGAATCTGAAACTTCAACGTCATGTGAATCTCACACTTGAACTCCAGTGAAATCTTACACTTGAACTGAAATTGAATTTTACACATGACCTCAAGTTAAATCTTAAACTTGAACTGGGCTTCAAACTCAAACCTAAAGTTGTCTCCGAAGTTGTACTTGATTTAAAATTCGAAATTCAACTTGACTTCACATTCAAACGTCAACTAGATTTCAGACTTGAAGCTACCATTGCATTTCATACATTCAACTCAGACCTTATGAGTGAACTCAAACCCATACTTGAACTTGAAAAACGTTTGTATAACTGGAAGTATACTTAAGTGCTTGTTATTGCGTACAAACTAGAACAATTGTTCAAGTTACGGTGGCACTACTACTACTGATTTTAAATTATAAAAATTTGAATTTTTAATGTATTAAAATTAAACTTTAAATTTCATATCTGAGATTCATTAAAATTTAAGTTTACTGTAAAATTTAAATTTAAGAATAATATGATATCTGGGAAATTGCACGAGCTATAGTCACAGCTATTTTTATTTTTACCATGAGTCCAGATGGGAGGGTGTCCAGGTCCTAGAGTCAAACCAAATCAGTGCTGTCCAATGTAAGTCGAGGTATCGGACACTCTGCTTGGGAATAATTAGCGTGTTTGTATCCAAGTAATCACTTGAGCTTATTTTCTAACTTCGCCTCCGTCTCCCTGCGATTCTCAATAGCGTGGGATGATACAACGACTCCCGGATTCTAGACGCATCTGTCTTTCTGAACCAGTCCGTTGAGTTGCAAAAATAGTGAGCAGCCGCCCAAAACGTTCCACAACAAGCATTTACCATTCCAATCAGCCCTGCTTCAAAACTCAAAACTTATTCTTTTCTCAAGCAATCGGGACGCTCGGCAAAATCTGACAAAGTGTGTCAGTTTTATCTCAACTTAAGTCTCCCAAATCAACCCTCTAGTTAAAAATTATGAAGACCAATCTGCTGGAAGATTTAATTTTTTCGAATTGCATCGGACTTAGTATTTGTTTTGCATTCGTCAAAATAGCTTGTTTTCTTACCTTCCTGAAAATAACTGGCTTTCCGGAAGACAAGGCTCACGAGTACTTCGCTGCATTATCCCACATTTACTTGAACTTCCCTTTCTGACAATGAGTCATTATGAGGAGGAAGTCACTCATTGAATGCAGCCGTTTCATTTGAAAACAATAGGAAACATTCTTACGCACAAACATGAAGGAACCAAAAATGTTCCCCGACGTAATAAATCACGAATTTAATACGGGCTTTAACAAAGACAATTTACGTGGCACAGGGTCTCTGTCGAACATTACAATTATTCTAAGATTTTTTCCAACACCCGCAGCACTTCATCCATATAAATATATACACAAAGTCACTCGGAAAGAGCATTCCAAGCAATGTGTCAAGTCCAAGGTTACGATTACAGCCACATCTCAAATCATATCAAATCCAGTTTTACAAGTCTTTCGCCTCCTAGGAACATTGAGCATGGGGAATCCCGCCGTCTATGAGATTTATCGTTTTACAGGAAGGTGATTAGCCTCACTAACTTAATTACTATTACAAATCTCCAACAAGTAATCCTCGCTTCGTGCCCACTCGGGATAGGAATGGAATTTTGCGTGATCTTAGGTACCTGACCCAATGTTCCAGCGTAACCAATTTTGGTTAGTACGAGGCCAGTAAAATAATTATGACCCACATTGGACAAAATGAGACCAAAAACAATAATTGTGACCACTATTATTTAATATGAGGCCAAGTAGCCATTCGTTACCAATATTTGTCAGTATTTGAACTAGAACCAGGTATGTTGAATGCATGTCATAAATGCATGTCATAAATTCGTATAAAATAGCATTGACTTTAGATAATGAAAATTTCTTCTGGGATTTAACATTGGAAAATTTAGGCTGGAGAGGGGGGACCCTTTCTCACGAATTAGAATTTAAAACTTCTGCGCGATTTCCCGCGCAAACCAGGGTGAGAGTATCCAAACTTTTGGTCTCGCTGGGACATTGGGCTAGGGTTACACAAAATTTCATTTCGATCCCAAATGGGCATTGGGCGAGGGTTACTTTTAATCATGAAAGCTTGTTAAACCAGGCAGCAGCTCCTTGTGGAAAAACAATTTCTGCTACCCCTATTCTGATTGTGGGTACTGTTGTGGGAGGAAATATAGAAAATACCACACGGGATATCGAACTCTTGAATATTATTAACTGCATCTGATAAATGGGATTAATACAACTTTTCTAATCTACACTTCGTAGGGCTTTAGTCGACATCAACATTGAAAGATGTGATTTTTGCAGGAAGAGCAACAAAACTCCTCAATTTGGTAATATCACTGGGATAATTTGTAGAAGTTTTTGTTACAGAATTAATTAGGGAATAGCTCCAGCCACAGAGATTCTCTAAGAATTAATTCATGGCACAAAAATAATCCCAGGAGGAATTTGCGTAGCAGAAATAATTTATGGAGGCCGAATGTCGATTAACATTTTGTGGAGGGCACACGTCAGTGTGAAATTGTGTGGCGTCCCGTATTTTCAAAATATTTCCTCGACCCAGTCTACAGAAAATGATCAAGCATAAACACATTTGAATCGCCTTGTTTGTAGAACATTTTGTTTTAGATCCGTGGAAATTTGTTCTACTCCGATACATTCGAACGACCTTTCCTTCTGTTACATTCCCAGTCCCTGTCAGCTCTTCCTCAGTCAGTTCAAAAAATCATTGAAACTCCTCAGTATCCGCACAATGCTAAATTAATTAATAGCTGAGAACAATCACGAGTAAAGCATGAAACAAACCTTGCATATTCCAATGTATATCATTTCCTGAAATTATTAATTTAATTTAACACTGAACGCAACCCTCAATTCCCTGATCTTTTCTTTGATTGACCAACTTTTGATTAGCAACTTCCATTGAAATTTTCACCGTAGCTTTGTCGAAATATTTGCCTTAGCTTTGCAAACCTCATCAATAAATTTCAAATACTAAAAAAATTGAATGAAAAATGTTTTTTAAAACTTTTCACCAATTGTGCAAATTTATTCTTTGAGAGCATTTCCTAATGTCCTCAAAATTTGCAAACAATTTTCAGAGTATGTTTTACAAATTTCGCCTCTTTATTTCATAAATTTTCGCAAATTATAACAATTTATCCAAGATTTGTTATCAATTTTAAAAAATTATCCGTCGATTTCTCCAATATTCGCAACCAACTTGAAGCCAGTGCTCGGACTGGGTACAGAAACAGTGTACCCGTACCCATACCCGAGTACCCGGTTAAACTATTTCAGTACCCGTACCCATACTTGAAACTACAATGTAGTACCTGTACCCACAATTTACCCGTACCCGTAATAGACCCAAAACCTGTACCCGTACCCGAGTACCTATTGCTTGTACCCAGGTATTACTCGGGTACTGGAAGTTCGGAAGATTGAAAATTCCCGAAGACATTTGCCTGCCCAGCTGAAAATGCCCAATTTGTCAATTGTTTGACCTCTATTAAAATGCCCGAGATTTTTAGCATTTTTCCTAGGCGTTAAGGGTATTCTATTTCAAGTTGTATAAAATATCAGCTGTCATTTAGGACTTATTTTTAATAAACACTGACCAAATTCAAATGATCGAACGCCAAAGTAACAACTTGCTGAATGAAATGTCTTCTCGCGAATTGGTTACTGAACAATTCTTGTATGGTGTAAGAATCGCAAATTGGGACGAATTCTTTATTACTAAACTCGCTTTTCGAAAACTTGGTTTTCAACTTCGCAAACAAAAAACAATTTTGTTCCATCGACATCTGTGATCGTTTTCTCAAAAATCTTTTGACACAAGTCCGACTTTAAGAATTGTTGTCAACAGGACGCAAGGTTAGGAAAGTACATGAGGAAAGTAGAATTTTCTGATCTTTTCCGCTGTTACCATACTTTTGTTGCCGTTGAAGGTTGAAGTCACATCGACGAGGCAAAGGTCAAAGTTAAATCGGGATTTCGCAATGCATTCAAATCACCCGCTAAGCAAGGATGAACACAATAAAAATATTTATTATTAATTATAATATTATAATTATTTTCTCCATTTCCTGCTATTCTGGGTCGTAATATTTTCCGTTTTGAGTTCAAGGATTCCGAAGTAGCCGGAAAGTCTCTTACTGGTCGTGTGTGTAACGCAAATAAGGATTTGCCTGCTAAACCAAGGGTTGATTCAGTGAAGCTTGGCGCTGTTATAAGTATGTGCATTTCCAATCGATCAATTTATTTTGTCAAAGCCCAGTCCGTTTCTCATTTTAAATATTTTAACAAGCATATTGTTACGTTTGTACCCGGGTGAATTATGCTCTCCTGGATACTAGACGTAGCCAAGGTTCGGTTTGTTCCATCCCCTGTTGATATGGTTTCGATGTTAGTGAAACTCATGAATAAATGGAACGT
The DNA here is from genome assembly GCA_947179485.1 of Allacma fusca. Taxonomy (NCBI): domain Eukaryota; kingdom Metazoa; phylum Arthropoda; class Collembola; order Symphypleona; family Sminthuridae; genus Allacma; species Allacma fusca. The sequence goes on along the minus strand of OX359245.1, from coordinate 79,891,972 downwards.
TCATGTTCTGGTGTAGTGAGTTCTGTTTAAATTAACTGGCCAATTTATTGTTCCTAGAACTGATACATTTATACACTAAACAATTTACACTTTACACTAAATAGAATGAATTTCTGAATCTCTTCTTCTCATGAAATTCTCCCGAATTCCATGTCGCCCCGCTTGCAACCTGTTGAGATCCATCCCGGAGGGAATCGACTCTAGGTGCTGCTCCTCTTGATGTTGCTTTCTTGAAGTCGAGATTAAAACTTGTCCTTATTCTACGTGTCTTAATCTAACTCTAATCTAATCTTATTCTATTCTTAGTTTATTGTTTATTAATTAATCTGTGTCATTTCCTTTCCCTTTTCTTATAATTATGTTTCGTCAGCATTTGGCGTCACGTAGCCTTTGCTTTCGACCTTCTAAGTTATTTGCTGACGTGTTTTATGCTTATTCTAATCTATATGTAATATATCCGTAACATTCCTCTTCTGGGCCATTGTCGCCCTCGACAATGATTTTTATCGAAGTTCAAGTTCATATTATTTTTAACAATACTAATGACATAAGTTACATATTGAATTTACCTTATTGCCGTACTTTGTAGCTAATCTGGTCGCAGTATTTTTGTCCTTTCTTTGTAGCATGGTCGCATGGGATAATATATATGCAATATATCATACATTTATCATACAAGTCATTCATCATAATTATTCATATGTGTAAATGTGTAATGCTTTACAATTTTTATTTAGTGTTTTCTGTTTGTGTACTTCTCATGAAAGACTTCTTAAGCATATACCTATTTTATTGCTTGTAAATAATTTGGTGACACTGTGTCGTAAAAATCCATTCCACTTCAAGAAATCGTAGAAAATAATTTTTACAACTGGAAGATGTGAGTTTTACTCGTCTAGAAAAACATTCCTGTACTCTGACGCAAGTAATTGCCATTTTTTGTAACATTTTGACCATTGTTATTACTACTGCTATTACTAATAGTAACCTTTGGAATAACCCTGACTTTCTTTGTCACTAGTTAATGTTTCTCTTGATGTAAAACTTTTTGCGTTTGTAAAATCCCGTGACTGTCCTAATAGTCTATCCTATCAAGACGTCATTCAGTAATAGGAAAATATTTTGTGAAAACACATTTGGTTTGCGGGAATTTCTCATTGTTTCTGATGAGATTTCTAATGATCTTTTCTTTCTCGTATAAAAACATTAGAGCCTGTGAAATCTTGTACGCAACTGTTGTATAGCCCGGTGGTGGTAAGGGCAGTAGAACCGTAATAGACAATAGTTCGTGGAAATGCCGAAATCAAGTATGAGTATGTGCTGAGCAATAATGATAAAAATGATGGCTGGGTAAACTGAGACGTGTGATAAATTGACAAATTATAGTTTATTTTACAATACTAATTCTGGCTTGCTTTCAGGTGTACTTCTGGAGAGAGACTGGTTTCTTATTCGAGTCCTAAAATACATGACTAATAATAGTACAAAGAACTTGAGCGGTTTTTACGTCAAATGCGAGGGTACATCATAGCAGGGAATCTGTCCTGAACTTAAGATAAGATAAAATAAGGGTCATCGCTCGGTCGCTTGTTAATAAGCTAAGAATAAATATACCTGTAATTTTCTGGAATATTTTCCACTGTCTTGTTGTACATAATATGTAAATGTGTAGAGATACATTCCGCCCACCAAAATATAATGCCAAATATATTTTAAAAATACAATATGATTACAAAATGAGGAAAAACTAAACTGTAAATTGAATAACACAACATGCATTATTTATGTCACGTAAAATGTAGTAGTAACTTGGCCACAGGACACGCCTTGTTCACTCTTCACTCTCGGGTCTCGTTGGGATTAGAACCAACTTTGTAATGGGTCGCTTGTAGGAACCGTCTGCAGTTTTGACTGTTACTGTCCTTATAACATTCTCCTCAGTCGGATTCGGATGAACGGCTGTCACTCTTGCCATCTTCCACTTCTGGGGCGGTAAATTCTCTTCACGCAGCACCACCATGTCACCAACTTTGATGCTGTCCTTTATGACCTTCCATTTGGTCCGTCGCTGCAATTGTTGAAGGTACTCCTCGTGCCACCTTTGCCAAAACCGTTGTTTAAGCTGGGTCTGACGTTGCCAACGGGAAAGTGTGTTGACCTTGAGATGAGTCAGGTCATGTTCCGGGATTGCTTTTAGAGACGTCCCAATGAGGAAATGGCCAGGGGTCAGAACCTCCAGATCTTCCGGATCGTTGGTTACTGGACATAGCGGTCTTGAATTGAGACACGCTTCGATCTCCTTCAAAAGTGTGTCGAACTCCTCAAAGTTCAACGGTGTGAGACCAACTACCCGCTGCAGGTGATACTTCGTTGATTTGACCGCAGCTTCCCATAGGCCACCTATGTGTGGGGCTGCTGGGGGATTTAGGACCCACTCGACACCATCGTTGGCAAGAGATCGGATAATCTCACTCTGGACCTTTTCGGTTTGTACAAACTCCATGAACTCCGTCAACTCTCGCTTGGCTCCAATGAAGTTAGAGCCGTTGTCGCTTTGAATGACCTTAGGGAGACCTCGCCTAGAGACGAACCGCTTTAAAGATGCCAAAAATGACTCCGTTGACAGAGTTGTCACTAGCTCCAAATGGATGGCCTTTGTGCAGAAGCACACAAAAACGGCAATATATGCCTTGTGCGTCTTGGGGTTTCGACCGATGGAGTCACGGATGACCACAGGTCCGGCAAAATCTACACCTGTGTGTGTAAATGGCCTTGAGAGGGTCACTCGAGGGGGAGGTAGATCCGCCATGAGTTGCTGTTGAGTAACTGCACTTTGCACAACACAACGCTTGCAGTTCCTGATTATGGCTCTCACCAGGCTTCGTCCGCGGACTATCCAGAACTGTCTTCGCATCTGTGCCAGGGTTAGGCCTATACCTCCATGATGTTGACTCACATGACACCAACGAGTAATCAGGATGGTTAAATGACATCTTGGAAGTAATATGGGGTGCTTACTGTCGTAGTTGACCTCAGCATTACGGATTCTTCCGCCCACCCTGACCAGGTCGTGGCTATCCAGGAATGGGTTAAGTGAAAGTAGCTTGGACTTTTTACTCAAAGGAATTTTCCGACGTATGGCTGATTTCTCTTTACCAAAGAAAGTTTCCTGCAATGCCCACACGAGTCTATTGGATGCATGGTTTAGTTCCATTGGGGTTAAATGAGGATTGCTGAAGGTTTTTTGTATTATGTGGAATCTCCACAGTCAAATCCACCAGCTCGTATGTCGTAGTAATTTCTTCCATTCTGAGTACTGCTCAATTCGCTGCTGAATGGAGGGAAACTTGATCAAGTCCGTTAGCATCACGGTTGTTGTCAGGGTTGATTCTGTTGCTAGAGAATGTGGTGGAATTGCTGTGGCAGGGGTGTAGACGTCCCCTGAGGTTACCTCAAAATGAGGCTCCACAGCGTCGCGAAATAATTTTGTAGTAATTGATGTGGGCATGGGATTGAGCTCGGGTCTGAGTAGATACGTGGGTCCATTAAACCATATGGAACTGGAGGAAAGCTCGTTTGCTGACACTCCTCTTGAGGGAAGATCAGCAGGGTTAACAGCTCCAGGAATGTGGAACCAATTTTCAGAACCAATTTTCCGTTGGATTTTGGCCACGCGATTTCGCTCAAACGGTTTCAAGCGGTGAGGTTCTCCTTTTATCCATCCGAGTACTATGGTTGAATCTGTCCAACCTCGAATGAACTCTATTGGAATGGGAAGGGACTGGCTGACCGTTTCTAATAATGTTGCTCCTGTCACTGCGCCGCAGAGTTCTAACCGTGAATGTGAAAGACACTTTAGTGGGGCAACTCTGGCTTTACTTGCAACCAGTCGAACTTGCACTCCATGGGACGACATTGGCCGGAAGTACACAGCTGCTCCGTATGCTTTCTCGGATGCGTCCGAGTAAACGTGGAGTTGGTAGGACTGGGAATCATCCATGGAAATTCTTCGTGGTATCCGTACGTTTTCGATCGATTGCATGTCAGCCTGGTAATTTGACCACTCATCAAGAATCGACTTTGGTGGTATGGAATCCCAACCTGTATTACATTTCCATAAAGATTGAATAATTATTTTTGCTCGAATTGTAATCGGAGATAAATAGCCTAGAGGATCAAACACCCTTGCTACTTCTGACAAAATTGCTCGTTTGGTCCATTTGGAAGTGATAGGCTTCAGGACTGAAAATCGAAACTCGTCACAGCTGGGGTTCCAGATGAGACCAAGTGCCTTGGTAGTGTCCTCAATGTCCAGGCAAAGGGGAAGTTTTGTCTCACGTAGCTCTGCGGGAAGAGAAGAAAGAACTGATGGCTCGGATGATGACCACTTTCTTAACTGAAGTTGTCCTTTGCTCATGAGACCCAGTAATTCCTGTTGTAACTGCAGAGCATCTGCAACGCTGTCAGCCCCTGTAAGGCAATCATCGACATAAAAGTCTCTACGCAGAACTTTTGCAGCTAAAGGATACTCATCCATGTGGTCATCCGCCAGCTTATGCAATGTCCGTATTGCTTGGAATGGGGCTGATGCTGTCCCAAATGTTATTTTTCGTAGACGGTACTCTCGAATTTTCTCCGTTGACTGATTTCTCCAGAGCAGTCGTTGGTAGTTGTAGTCAGAAGGATGTATCCAAATGTGTAGATACATTTGCATCACGTCTGCCGTTAATGGGACCTTCCAATAACGCCATCGAATGAGGATCGATACAAGGTTGTCTTGAATTACCGGACCCACCAAGAGGTTTTGGTTCAAAGACTGACCAGTTGTAGTTCGGGCGCTGGCGTCAAAGATAATTCTGACCTTTGTAGTGGTGCTGCTTTCCTTGACAACAGCATGATGTGGTTGGTAGTACGCGGCTTGATCAGGGACGTTGACCTCCTGGGCTGGTACCAACTCCATGTGACCTGCTGTTATGAGCTCCGCCATGGCTTTGTGGTATTCTTGTTTTAAATGGGAATTTCGGGAAAGTCGGGCTTCTGTGTTGTGGAATCGCCGGAGGGCTTGACATTTTGAGTTACCCAACGGGACTGCATTTGATTTGAAAGGCAATCTTACTTGGTACGAGCCTTCCGCAAGTCTTGTTGTAGTTGCGGTGTAGAGTGATTCGCATTATTGCTCTTGAGTTGTGAGAACATTTTCTCTGGTGTGGTACTCTTCAATCTCCCCAAACCTTTGGAGATCAAATTCCAACGTCGAAGAAGTCAAGTTGAAGCAACTCGTCTTGGGTTTCAAAACTTCAGTCACTCCTCCTGCAACAAGCCATCCGAATGCTGACTCTTGCGCTACGGGATGGGATGGTCCTCCTTTGATTAGTGCAGACTGGATATGCTTGTAGTAAATGTCAGTGGCCAGGAGTAAATCCACTTTTCGGGGAATGTAGAATTGGGGATCTGCTAATCCTGTCTTCGGAATGTGCTTCCATTGCGAATGATCAATTCGTTGGCTCGGGTAGGGCCCGCCGATTGATTTTACCACCAGAGCTCTGATGGTCATCTTAATGTCAGGGTAATATTTGGAGAATAAGACAATTGTCACTACTTCGCTGACCGTTGCTACGTCTGCTCCTTTAATGGCTTGAACTTCAATTAGCGTTGCAAGTTTTTCTTTCTGTAGTCCTAACCCGTTGACCAGAGAAGAACATATGAAAGTTTCATCCGAACAGTTGTCGATGAGTGCTCTCACATCTACAGCTTCTCCTTCCTTGCTGTGTACTGAAGCTATGAGCGTAGGCTTGAGCTTCAGTGTTGGATGTTTTAGCAGTTCCGGGTGATAAGTGGTGGTCAACAGTGCTGTTGTAGGCTTGTCGGGGTTCTTCTGAAATGCTGAATGTAAAACGGTATTATGTTTGGCCTTACATTCTTTACATACTCCTGGGGATGGACAATTTCTCCAAAAGTGTCCAGTCTTGAGGCAATTGGTACACAATTTTGCTTTCTCCACGAATTTCTTTCTTTCAGAATCTGGGGTCTCTCTTAATTTGGGGCATTTAAAATTGAAATGATCTGACTTACAGAATGAGCAGACTTGCCTGGTTGTTGTGTACTGTTTTGAAAACTGCTGCTGGCTGTCTGACTTCCGGAAATCGTTTTTGGATTCGCTTGTGGAATGCTGAACGAGTGGTACTTCCTCTTGTGACGACGCCAAGTCAACGATTTCTTTCTCCAGAAATGAAACCACTGTGGTCCAGGATGGTAATTCCTTGTCAGTGAGTGTCTGGTGAAAGCGAAGTCGTGTAGTAGGGTCTAACTTTCTCATAACGATGGGAATAATTAGCACGTTAATTTGGTCAGTTGGTTGACCCAACGAATGAATAGCCTTCATGGTGTTATCTGTTGTGCTTAATAAATCTTGGATTTGAAATGAATTACGAACCTTAACCTCTGGTTGATCTACGATTTTGTAGGCTAACTTGTACAGAAGTTCACGCTTGTGCTCGTACTTTGTCTCTAAGGTTGTCCAGGCGGGTGCGTAATTCCCGTCGTCGATTGGTACCGACTGGAGGATGCTTGCTGCTTGACCTTCAAGGGATGCTAGGAGGTACTGGAGTTTCTCGGCTCCCGATAAATCAGTCCTCATATGCACTGCTTTCTTGAAACGGTCCCGAAAGTGGAGCCAGTCTTCGTAATTTCCGTTGAACTTAGGAAGCTTTAGCTCTGGTAACTTTACCTTTTGAATTGGCAGGGCAGGGTTCGCAGAAGGGTTGTTGGCTTGGGCTGAAGCTTGAGCATTGGCTTGGTTGATAATGTCTGCTTCCCGTAATTTTCTCTCTTCCTCCTTTTCTTTGATGGTAATTCTGCGTAGACAGTCAATCAAAACTTCGTCCATTTCATCAAATACATCCTGGTACTTGTATTGGTCATCAATTTGAGCTTGAATATCAGCGTCGGCTGACAAAGTTGCAAGAATGTTTTGATGGTTCGCTTCCATCTTAGTCCAGATTTCAGTTATTTTTGCTTTATAATGGTCGTACCTGAATCTGTCAATGGCGTTAGGGTCGTAGGTGTCAAACCTATTCTTGAATTTGGTTAAGCTGCCCTTGAGCCCGGCCCGTTCTGCTTTTAGAGTTGACATTGCTGTTGTCTTGTCTGCGAGTCTCTCTCCCTTTCACAGGCAATTTCGGAAAACCCACAAACTATTCACTGGTTAAATCACAAAACTCGAAGGACCATGTATAGCCCGGTGGTGGTAAGGGCAGTAGAACCGTAATAGACAATAGTTCGTGGAAATGCCGAAATCAAGTATGAGTATGTGCTGAGCAATAATGATAAAAATGATGGCTGGGTAAACTGAGACGTGTGATAAATTGACAAATTATAGTTTATTTTACAATACTAATTCTGGCTTGCTTTCAGGTGTACTTCTGGAGAGAGACTGGTTTCTTATTCGAGTCCTAAAATACATGACTAATAATAGTACAAAGAACTTGAGCGGTTTTTACGTCAAATGCGAGGGTACATCATAGCAGGGAATCTGTCCTGAACTTAAGATAAGATAAAATAAGGGTCATCGCTCGGTCGCTTGTTAATAAGCTAAGAATAAATATACCTGTAATTTTCTGGAATATTTTCCACTGTCTTGTTCTACATAATATGTAAATGTGTAGAGATACAACTGTTGACAGTTCGACAAATGTAAAAGCATCATGTTCAATGAAATTCACTAAGTAACTTACCTCAGAAACGTAAACTTATCATGTACCATGAAATTATTTTTGTCTCAGCTGAGATTGGAATGTATTTTTGGCGATAATCACGTACACATGTGTACTTTGATCTGTAAAACTTCCTTTGGATGACTTAATTCTTGAATTCTGTACCCAGATCTGGTTATTACTTTCTGGTATTGAATAACTTGGACATTGTTTTTGTTGACGAGAAACTTATCCACTATGAGAAAATTGTCAAATTTGTCCGTATGAAAAACTCTCCTCAAAAATAGAGACCCATTTTTATTACAGGTTTCATATTTGTGACGGTACTGGCAAGTTAATTTAGTTTTTGAAAAATCAATAATTCGAAATCGAAATAAACTGTAAAGTACAATTCGTCTTGTGAAATTATGGAATGTATTTGTGTTGAGCTATCAAGGGTTTGTTAAAATTCATAGCATTAGTTATGGGGTCTCGAGCGTTGTATCCCTACAAGAGACTGTTTTGATGAGCGATGATAACTTTTCCACTCAGAATTACTAGAATATCTATGACTGTTGAAAGTAACGTCACTACAATGACCTTTGGTGAACTTCGAGTAATAATTTCTAGAAAGAAGTTGATGCTGTTTGCAATGTAATCGTGGATCCTAAAATCCTCTGTATAGGCATTCATGATTTCCATTACGATAATGTAATTACTTTTGATATTTTTATTTATTTAAGTTCCTCCTAAGCTGGGCACGTTAGTGTCAACCGTAATTTGTAAGCGCGCTACATTTTGCAAGTAAATAATTAAGAGTACAGATTTTCTATCTGAAGAATCTATCTATACTTCCGACTTCCGTTTTAATTTAGATCCTGGAATGATCTGTAAAATACTCAAATTCCTATATCTGTTAAAGCATGATCCTACCTTTCTAGGTACCTAACTTATTTTTGTTAGCACGTCTAGTGTTTGGTAAACTTATTGAAATGAATGAATGGAATAATAAAATATTTTACTCCCGATCGTAGAGAATTTGCTTATATAATGATTCCGAATGGTTTTCCCTAAGCGATGAGTAGGTTATGTACTTCGTAGAACTGACCGAAATTATTGGGCCGTCAACCTCTCATATGCTTGCTAGTTAAATTTCGCCGTAAAGTATTTACAAGCTTCACGATTTGGTTGCTGAAAAAAACAAGCCTTAAGGAATCACTATATTGCCTAACTGTCTTGTAAGAACTGGACTTATCTTAAAACATTTTGTATTCCATTAATCAAATAGATGTTTGTTTTCAAAACGTACCTTGGCTAGGGTCAGTGGGGTGGTTACAAAATTGGAAAAATTATATTTTCAAATTATAGGGCTTTGAAGTATTCTCCTAACGACTTACTGGTTCTGTAACAAGGTTGGACTTTTCGTTTGTTATTGGAACTTTATGCTTTCATTTTTATACTTTTTATTTAATATGAACTTGCTTTTCTATTTTTCCTCCTCCTGACCTTATCCTACGTATAACTATTTATCCTAATGTTTCTCTATAACTAATTCTATAACTAATAAATGTGTGTAAATATTTTTCCATACAGTTTTTATGGTTTTGCGTATTTTCTTTTGTTGATTTTCTTTCTTGCGTTGATCCTTCCTGGTTGGACTGATCTATAAATGTACGGTTGCCCTGGTTGTGTGACGTGTATTGTTACTTTGGGCGGCTGGCCTCACAATCCGGCATCCAACTAGCTGCTCTACCGAATTTTGGACTAATGCTGCTGTGTCTGCAACATTGTCTAATTCTCTCTCGTTCGCTGCCTGTTTGGTTGAATTTCCTTTCTGTCTCCGAATTCGGTATATGACCACTGTGAATATAAATATCACTATTGTGGTAATGCATCCGAATGAGCTAATTATGACTACGGTGTGATCCGTGTCTGTTACTGATTCCTCATTGGGTTTCCAATTTGTTTCCATGAACTGGTCCATCCATGGTGGTCTGCTATCTCTTTGCATTGTGGGTGGTTGGTTCTGTTGGACCTGCACTAATTGTTGTTGGGGTTGTAATAGAGCCATTTGCTGGTTCCTCTCCATTAGTCGCTGGGCTTCGACGTTGGGATCATTCGGGTCATACTGCACGATGGCTAGTTTCCCATTGTCTTTGTGATGTAGTATATGAACTACTGGATCCTTTTGTGCCATTACCTGCGCTGTGATGGCTGTACCTGCAACGGTTACAGCTGGTACCATATAATTTGCGAACCATTTTCCTGCATTTGCTGCTAATGCTGATACGAGTGGTCCCCATGGCTGCGGACTTGGTTGAGCCACTGGTCTGCTCTCCGAAACGTCCATTGCAATAAGAGTCATTGCAAGGCTCAAAAGAATATACCACTTGTATTCCATCTTGTTGGAACACTGTTGTGTATTTTAGTTGTCTGTCTCTTTGCGAGTGTTTAATTACTTGAGTTCTCCTGGAGCTAAGTAAAGATAATGAGTACTCTACTCAGAGAGTCTCTTATTTATATCGAATAATTGTTTTTCATTTCATCTTTCAATTGCGAAAGAGAATTCCTTTTGTGATTTTGATGTTATGATTCCTATGTCCCACATCCGGTGACATAATCTTTGATTAATGTTAATGTCCTATGAACTTTATAAAATGTTTTAGTAAGTGAATTTTTTTTTGTTTGTTTTATATTTTGTGTTTGTTTTTATTTGATTTTGGTTTCCTAACTATTTCTGTTATGTTGATCATTATGTAACATCCGCCGTAATCCCAATGGTTGATGCCACATAAGATCTTAAAAATGTTTTATCGTAGATCCTTTCTTACGAAATAATCTACCTTTTACATTCCCTTCAGGAATTTCTTCCGTCATCAGGTAATTTGGTTTGTGCTTTTCCCCGCAGTTCTCCTTCTCTGTGTACCATGACCTTTGGTGTTGATTGGTCAGGTTATTATCTCTTGTGACGTTCTAATCGTCTTCCTCGGACGGCCCTCTGAGGGTGCCTGTCTCCTTCTCTCCTTCCGCTAGTGATCTGAATGATATGACCACGAATCTATTTTCGGCTAAGATTTCCGGATCTCTTCTAGCGCGTGCTAGGCGTTCCCGTAGTTGGGTTTGTAGTCTTATGTTCTCAACTGGGTTGCTGATTGAAATGTGACTGCTACAAAAACCTGATGCTGGATCTCTCTGAAGTTCTTCATTTATGAAATTGTAGCCAAGATCTCTGAAGAGTATCTCTGTCCTTGGTCTTCCTGATAATGATCTGACTAGATTTATAAGATCAGATGAATTTGGTCTTCCATCAATCACAACAGATCTCCATTTCGGTGTTTGGAATCTGTCTATGGCACTTGGTACCATATGCATGGGTGTTATTCCCGGTCGCCTCTCGTTCCTTGGTGAAAGCTGGTATGGCGTGTAACTTGGTCCGTCTCCGCGGCTGCTGATTTGTTCTCGAATTCTGTGGAAATGTTCCCTTTGCCAGATTTGTATCGTGACAAACTCGTTTAAGTCTCTAAATGGTCCTACTTTCCGGGGTTGTCTTAGGGTGGCGATTCCTCCTTTCAGTTTTCTAGCGTATAGGGTAGATGGTTTATAACCTTCTCCCGCTAGTTGCATAGCGTATATCCAGTCTTCCCATTGTCCGAGCTCTTCTTCTATATCGCTATCGGATTGGGTTGACTTCCGCTACTCTGGTTGACTGCGCCGAAGCGTTGCCATTCCTGAATCGCTGCCTCCTGATGATAAAGAGTTATGATCCGTCCGGTCATACTTGCAAATTCCGAAAAGCTTAAAAGATGTATTGGTATGTTAGCTAGTTGTTGTAAAGCCTTTTCTCCGCGTCCGGTGATGGCATCTCCTCTGAGTAGGAAACTGTTTATCCATATTTCCTGTTCTCTCCAGGTAGGTTCCTTTCCAATGTCAAACCACATCTGAGTAATTAGTCGGCGTAGCTCCGTTCCCGTGAGCCCTTGCATTACCCCTTGATGTTCTCGACATGTAAGGTATGTCGGTACTTGATGATTCTCAACACCTCTCTGACCATTGAACAGTGTAGTCCAAAGTCTCGGTATCATATCCCCTGGTGAGATATTCATGTCCGCTGCCATAGCTTCCAGACGGGTATTTTCCATGGGTACGTTCCTTCGACTTTGCCCATATAGGATGAGCAAGTCTCGCTCCCTTGGGTCTAGTCTACGATAATCCGTGGGATGGTCCATTGCGTCATATAGCAACGCCCTTCTTTCCCGGATTAACTCTCCATGATTATTGTAATCTATTCCTGCCTGGTTTTCAGCATATTCTCTATTTGATTCTTGAGCATTAGTACTAGGTTCGCTTAGGGTGTTAAGCGCCCTTCGTAACTGCTCTAGCCTTAGTTCGGGTGGTTGAGTTGGTCGATGGTGGATGTTTAATCTTTCAATGAAGGTTTCTCTGTACATCCTGTTGAGCCATTTCACTAGGTTTTGCTCGTGACTGTTCGTTGAGCGATGTGAGATGTTATACGTTGGGAATCTTTCTGGATCAATGGTGGATTTTTGAAAACAATGAGGACACATTGTGGTTCTTTCCCTTGTGTGAATGCTGTTGCTGAAGTAATTGGTCCTTCTCGAATACTGAACTTCTCTCTGATTGTGACGCTCGTCTCCGGAGATATCCTCTAGTGCTTCCTCCGGATTTCGCGGTGGTGAGTGGTCCAATGGGTTATTGGTTCTTTCCTCCATCAGTCTCGCTTGGCGTCGTACCGGATCCAATTGTCGAAATAACCGTGTGTTGTTTGGGTTGGTAAAAATGACCATTTCAGCATCTTCATCCTCCCAACTGGGTGCTACCATCCAACCGCGGACTCCTATATTAAATTGTACATGAGCTAAATCAACGAATCTTACATCAGGTGAGTTTTGTTCGGGCACTATTTCCGGCGCTGGTGTTCCTCCGGATGCTTGTGCTTCCTGATCCCTCTGACGTTCTTCTTTGAATCCCACCTTCCGATCTCGCTGTCTAGCTCTCCTTGTCTTCAGGTTAGTTTCGTTGGATGGTGATGGTCTTTCCGCTCTTCCGGATGGTTCTGGTGATGGTGATCTTGATCCTTGTCTGTCCCGTGTATCATTAAATATTACCGTCCTTATGGGTGAGTAGACTCTAACCCTGGGTTGTTCGCTCTGTGGCTCTGGAGGTTGTAATCGCCCTCTATACTGGAATGTACAGTTTGGTGCACTATCTCGTCCATAACGTCTGTCCAATTCTGGTCTGTTTCTGCGAATATATTGCACTGGTATTTCCTTTTGTCTTTGCCAAGCTTCGTGTGCTGCTAGCCTGGTCTTTTGTCTTATTGAAGATTTATATCCATACTCACATGGACTATCATCGCATGTGGTCTTATGCTCCGTGTCATTTTCTGAAGAATTTTCCACTATATGCTCTGAAGGTGGCTTTTCGTCGTCTTTGACCTCTTCCTTAATTGTCTCCAAAGATGTTCCGGCTGCTTCCTCTTAAGTTTCAACAGCTTCTTCAGTTGTTACTGATGGTTCCTCTTCTGAGGCGGAAACCGGTCCCTCCGCTCCGTCTGTACTTCGTGGGTGACTTCTTCCTGGATCACCTTTTAGTATGGGATCCTGTTTCAAGTCCATTCCGACGGTCGTGCCAATATAGATTACCATTCTGAGGGTAAATCGTACAAGCTGTTGAATAATTCCTGTTGGTCTTCCTGACGATGACTGAGCCTCCTCTTCTTCGATCCGTGCCAGCATAAGCTGTAGCTGTTGTTTAAGAAATTGCTTGCTGTAACTTACGGGTGACCATGCGTTGGTCGGTCCTACGAACGCGTTCCTCCGTTGGCGTTCCCTAGCTGTTCGTTCCGACGTTCGCTGGAAGAGTGGGTGGGTTCGTGAGACGTTGGCGTGTGCCGTTGCCTCCCATCCCTTAAATTCTTCTTCCTCGAGATGGTCTACTCCGTTGTAGATGTGTGGGATGAGCAAAACTATTGTCCAATTTGCTTCAGTAATTGTCGTTGCTAGTGCGAAGTGAACAACTTCACCTATTGCAATCTCCTCTGTGGGGTGAACATAGTCTTCCCCATTGGTGATGATGTGAGGGTTGTCCTGTATCTGGCGTTGTAGATTATTTATTTGATTCTTTGCCAGAATACTTCGCCTAGTCCGTTTGTGTGAGTTTGCAAGTCCCAAAATTTGGATGACTTTGTTGATAAATTTTTCGTACTGATCTTCGTACTCCTTCCAAATTTCGTATTTGGTCTGTAGTGGTAATGGTATTGGTTTTGTTAGTAAATCCATCGCGACTGCCTGTAGAGTTTTGGTTGATAGGTGGTAACCGTCGCGTATAGCCTGTGACATTAACCAAATGGCTTGTGGTACTTTACGTTGGTCTCGTATCTTTTGACGTCGTTCCTCTTCCTCCGAAGTGGGCTCCGGAGCGTGTCTTCGCTCTCTCCCGTTTTCGGAATCTTCTGCTTCCATTTCTTTGCCTAAAGCTTGGTTCCATACTTTGGCTACGGAAGTTTCATTGAGGAAATGAGCATTCCGTTGGCCTTCGCCTGGTAATGCCCTTAAGTCCGGTGATGTTGCTGCTGACTTTCCCTTGAGAAAGTCTTCCACTTCTTTCTCTTCGGTAGCATTGACGGGCATGATCATCCAGATCGGTCGTTGATCTGGTAGTAGGGACTCAATGAGTACCCAGTCCTGTGGTATTTTGACTGTCTTTAATGGCTTGTTCCCTGTCCTGATTGCATTCATAAATGAACTGGCGTAGATTCCCACTATGACCATTCCCGTGGTACACATACCTACGGCTCCTGCTACTCCTCGTACTACACCATTCTGCCAAAGTCGATGCGCTGTCGCTGACCCGAAGGCTTGGTATCGTACGGCTGAATTTCCGACCGGTGGGCATTCCCAGTGGTCATACGGGTCATAGTGTCCTTGATTTCCTGTTTCAATTTGTCCAGGTCTCCCTCTCGCTGTCGTAGGCGGTTGATTAATTCTCGGTTCTGATCCCGAATTGTCAGAATTTGTCTCTCTACACTTACTGCTGTCGTCCACATCAAGTTCTGATTGATCTCTTTCTGAACTACTTAATTCCTTAAGTGTTTGAAAATCACTTTCGTCAATTAATGGTTGAGTTTATTTCTCACCTTCAAATATCACTCCTGAGGTAATTTCAGTCGGTTCATCAAATCCGAAATATCTTCTTTGACTTTTTGAGTCTCCTGGAGGGTTGATCGATGATCTTCCTCGAGTTGTTGTAGCTTGCTCAGCACTTCCTGCTGTTCCGAATTCTGATGTAATATCCTTTGTTGGAGACGAATTTCGTTCTCCTTTGCCGTGATTAATTGGGCTTGTAGTGTCTTGATGATCTGATTTAATTCTTTCTGTGTGTGTGTCATCGGTTGTTTGAGTTAAGCCTCGTCTTTGGATTTCTCTGCTTGTGGGCAGAAATTTGCTGGTTGTTGAACTGTTTCCTGAAGTTGGAGTTCCAAAGCTGCTATTCTGTGTTTGATGTACTCCTCCTGGGCTATGTACTTCCAAACCTTTATCTGGACTAAATTCCTCTGATGTTTCAGTCCTCTTAACTCGTCCCTGATTTCCTCTAGTGTTTTCATTTACTCTCGAACGAGTGAAATATGGGTAATTTGTATCTAAAAATTCCCGATTATCAGGATAATTTTCTGATGAAAATTGTCTTACTTGTGTACTCGATCGTTTGGCTGTACCTTTACCTTCTTGTGTACTATCCTTTGGTTGATGGAAAACCTGGTTTGATTTCCCTCCTTTACTCGGGGTAACTTGAGAGTATGAGTAATTTTTGTCACAAAATTCTCCTCTCTGTTGTGTTGATTCACTTTCTGAGTAACTTTCGGCTGAAAATTCTCTATTTCCTTCTCTGATATGAGCGGGTTGAACTTTAAAAGTCACCTTCGTAGTTGATCTGTTATCTAAAGTGGTCGCATTTTTGAGAATTGACCGTGGCTGACTCACTGTAACTTTTCCACACTTGTTTCAATTTCGTTTTGTCACCAATTCCACTATATCGGAATCTAAATCGTAACTATACTCGTCCTCAATGTGCTCGCGCTGGAGGCACTTTTTGAGCCTTTCCACATGAACTTTCTGTCTCTTTTTAGAATTCCTTAGGTCTTGAATGATATAATTGTCTTTGGCTAAAACTTCTATGATTACAAAGGGTCCCTTGTATGGGTGAAGGAAACGCTCGCTCTTTCCAACTATCCTGGTCGGTGTAAAAACTCTCACTGTGTCTCCAATGTTAAATTTTACGAACCTTCTTTTCCTATCATACCAATCCTTACTGTAGTCCTCACGTTCCCTTATCTTAGCAATAGCTTTTTCTATTCTAGTGGTGGCTTCCTCAGTGCTCATAAAATTTGTGTCGACGCTGCTTACACACAGTTGTAGATTGAAATCATATATGGGTTGTCGCCTGAACATCATAAAGTAAGGAGTTTCTTTGGTCACGTCATGGTGACTGCAATTGTAAGCATTTATGAGAAACGGTAAACAACTGCACCTTAGTGCTTGTTCTTTTTGAGTATAATGACTCAGCATAGTGCTTATAGTCTGGACCATTCTTTCTATTTGTCCAACACTATTATGTCTTAATGCTGTAGATGTAGAATGGTTCATGCCTAATCTGCGAAGTAATGCTTGAGTGATTTCCGCTCTGAATTCGGATCCTCCGTCACTCAGCAAGTTTTTAAACAGTCCATATTTTAAAACTACTTTGTGAAGCAAAAATTCTGCTATCCTGTCAGCTGTTTTGTCTGGAATTGCCTCTGCGATTACGAACTTTGAAACATAATCTTGAGCAATTATGATGTACTTGTTCCCTTTTATGCTGATTTGCATAGGTCCAATGAGATCAATACATAGTGCATCTCCTATATGTTCTATCCGAATTGGATGAAGTAATCCTGCAGGCTTCATTCTCATGGATTTAGCTGCTTGGCAACTTTCACATGACATGACATATTTTGCTACGGAGACATTCATTTTTCTCCAAAAATAATTTCTGTTGAGTCTATGAAGAGTTTTCTGGAATCCCAAATGACCTCCACATAGGATCCCATCATGAGCTTTTGATAGTAGGAAATTTCTAAGTAATCGGGGTACGTATAGTTTACGTCCATCTTTATGTACTATAGTGAGAATCCCTTCTTCATCAATTTCATATCGGCTATACTTCTCCTTGTCCCTCCAATTTAACGTATGCCGCATCTTAATTTTGTCCATGATGAACAAACAATCTGGATCGTGCTTTTGCATCTCCTGCATGTTATGTTCTTCCAACATAGTAACTTGCTCCTCATCTTCCAGTATCCTACACACAGGTTTGTGTGTGGAGGGAATATCTTTGCTCCCTTCGCACCCCTGTAGTGCGTAAGCTCCTGGAACAAATGTTATTGCTCTATTTATTGACATGTCCTCAGCATTCTGAGCGTCTTTATTCCTCTGGTCTTCAGCCTGTGAAAGACTGGGTGCATGTGACGTCTTTGTACTCGTCACAACACTCTGCCTATTCAAAGGTTGGATTTTCCATGATCTTCCGTCGGTGAATTTGATTTCAGCTGCCTGGATTTCTTTCCTCAGCTTTTCTACTGTGGTCGCCAGTAGAGAGATTTTGTCTTCGTTATTTGTGTTCCCTGTGGATGTGTACGTATGCGACGGCGGAGGGTCTTTCTTTTCCTCCGTCTCCCATACTACAGATCTTCTCTGGATACTTCTCATCCATTCTTCCACATCCCTGGAAATCTTCTTCGCCTTGATCCACTGTTGGGTATCAAGATCCGACTTGTGGGCGTATCCTGGACTTTCTGCACCAGGAACTTGATCAGTTTTCCTGGCAGATTGTGCAGTGTATGTCTTCAGCTGCGAAATAACTTCCAGTTTGAGTTTCCCTTCATTTCCTTTTGCTGAGGTTGGACTCCTCCATGTCTCTTCAAATGCAAATCTCCCCTCGTCCGTGGGAGCGTTCCCAGATGGAATGTGATTTTCCACACTGAACTTTTCTTGCTTCAGTGTCGGTCGACCACATTCCTTTTGGACGTTCCTATCTTCCTCCATGAGTACCAATTTCTTGGCCTCTTTAGGACTGGCGGGATGGGTGGGCGGGAAAGTTGAGGACTTCACTTTTGTAGTCTCACCAGATCCGCTGTCTCCTGATTCTGCAACGTTTGATCATGGAATTCCCTATCGGAGTCTACAATTATGGCTGGCGGTAGATGTACAGCTTTTGCTTCAGCATCACCTCCCCCATCCATTGTTGTGAATTCTGTTGTACTTCGTCTCATTTGCTCTGGGGATTTTGGTGAGTCCATGTCAACCTTCCCCTCGGCTGGACTTTGTGACTGTGTTGCTGTCATTGATTTTGGAGTAGTGGACACTGGGAAAGTCCCCATTCCATTGTCAGTGATAGCACTTTTGCCAATTTCTTCCTTCTCATCTTGATCTTGAGACTTCTTTGTTGATAAGAATTCTTTCATGTCTAGATCGTCTATTGTCGCATTATGACGTTCGATTTCTTGTATTAATTTGAGATTTTTCTCATAGATATACTCGTTGGTGTCTTTTCAGGTATTTACGTCTTCCTGTGGGTCATCTTCCCTAAATTTGTGGATTGTAATGATGTCATCTACGGATAATTTCCATTCTTTGAGCGCTGAGTAGCTGTGTGTCACTTCATTTACACGGCTCTTTACGCTCATTGTATGGTTCTCCCAATCCTTTTCTTCTAATTCCGGTTGTGGTATTAAACGTTCCACTTGTGGTTTGACTTTACGTCTGGGTTGACCTTTCAATCTTCCTGACCATGGGTTATGTCGCTGTGGGGTCATAGTTTCTTCATCCTCTGAAGATTGACTATCGTCATCTGTCCAATACTTCCCCTTGTAGCTTTCCCTGGTCGTAATACTCGCTGCACACGCTGGTGGTGGCATTATTATGTTTCCCTTAGGGATTTGTTTTTGCTCTTCCAAAGCAATTTTGTGATCCTTAACTGGATCTGGTTCGAATTCAATCACTCGGTCCTCTGTATCTTCTAAATCTTCCTTTGTGTAGGGTAATGGTGCTCTTGATAAAAAGTCTGCATCCAGATGCAATGCTCCCTTTTTGTATGTGACTTGGAAGTCAAATTCTTGTAATTTGTTTACGAACTTACTTATCCTGTGATTCGGGTCTTTTTGTAATCGTAAATAACATAGTACTAAATGGTCTGATCTAATCAGAAATTTTCTTAAATAAAGATATTGTCTGAATTTGCGAACTGCATATACGACTGCTGCTAGTTCTAGTTCTGTTACTGAGTAATTTTTCTCTGATTGAATTAATGTCCTTGAAGCATATGCTATTGGATGTTCTCCTCCGTCATCCTGTAATACGCAGCATCCTAATCCTGAGATTGATGCATCCGTGTGTAATATACAATCCAGTTCGGGATTAAAATGGGCTAAGACTGGCTGTGTCATTAGTTTGGTTTTGAGGACGTTGAAGGCAATTGTTGCATCTGTACTCCATTGGAAGCATCTTATGCGTTTTTGTCCTTCAGATTTCCCTTTACTTCCAATCCATGATTGTGAGATGGGACTAGCAATTTTTGCGAAGTCCTTAATGTATTTTCTGTAGAAGCTACATATTCCGAAGAATCGTCTTGCTTCCGTTTCAGATTTCGGTACTGGCACGTGTCTGATGGCGTCCACCTTTGCAGGATCTGGACTGGTGCCGTCCCTGGATACTTTGAATCCTAATACGATTACTTCAAAATATCCGAACTTGCATTTCTTTGGTTTGAACTTAAAGTTCTTGTTACTGGCTCTTAACATCAATTCTTCGAGTGATGCTAATTTATCCAGAATATGAATTCCATACGAAATTACGTCGTCTAGGTATACCATAGCTCCTCTGAATTTGAGTGAGCCCAGCATTTGATCTGCTGCTCGTTGAAAAGCTGACGGTGCAATCTTGACTCCCATAGGTAGTCGTTTGAATGCATATAATCCATCCTGTGTGATGAACGAGGTTATGACTTGGTCATCCTCATGTATTAAGAGTTGAAAGAATCCTGACTCCATGTCAAGTGTATCAAAAATTGCAGATTTTCCAAATTGCATAAGTATGTCATCTATTCTTGCCAAAGGATATACTTGATCTGTAATGGTTTTGTTTAACGCTCGATAATCCACAACTGATCTAAATGTTCCGTTTTTTTTTAATGAGGAATAATGGGCTGCTGTATGGTCCATTCACTTCTTTTATAATGTCTGCCTCCACTTTTGTACTTCCTCTCGTACTTTTTGTCGCTCTGTTGGTGAGCAAGGGAATTGTTTTGCATGAACAGGTGGATTATTTCCCGTATGGATCCGAATGGGATCAATCCACGCTGGTTCCTTCAACTCTCCCTTATTAAATGCGAAACATTCTGGATATCTAGTCAACAATGCTCGGTACTTAGCTCTCCCTTCTTCATCGAGTTCTTCGTTGACGTCAAAACAATCGAGCTGTTCCTGCGTGAGCCTTTTGTGAGCATCACGTAATTGATTGCGTTTAATTTTGATGAGATCGAAATTTTCCTCTGCATGACCTATGGCTGTACGTCCGTACATTGTCTGTGGGCATGGTGCTGGATTAAATACATATGCGTAAGGTTCTTCATTGGGTACTATACCTGCGGCTACTAAAAGTCGCTTGCTGTTATAAAGCTTTTCTGATGGTTGTAGGTAAAAATCCTTTTTGATACGCTTTGGAATTTTGATGGGCACTTTCATATGTCCATAGGCGGGTATTGTAATTGCCTTCCGTGTTTTACATATCATGTTAGCTGGTCCTTTGGCTTCATGAAATGAAAAAATTGACCTGACAAATTCTGTGTCAGCCTTGTTTTCTCCGACATAGAGATGAGTGTCTCTAACCATTGGGACTGTTCGAAATCGGTCACTCCGAATTTCGTGAGTTTTATAGTCTAACGTTATTCCGTAACGTGACAAAAGATCTTCACCTGTGATCATCCGTGGCTCTAGCGCTTCCATCACTAAGCCCTTGAATAAAAGTTTTTCACCTTCAATCATCATTGTGAATTTGGTGAGACAAATTGGTTTTACCAATTCTGCATTGGCCACTGCTACTCGCAGGGTGCTTGGAACTTCTTTATATCCGCACATCTGGGTACTAAGTTCCTTTGAATACAGGATCTTGTTGCTCCTGAGTCTAATAAAGCTGGTATCATCATACTGCAAATTTGCACTTGTAAAGTTGACTTGTTGCCATTTGACAAACGGCATGGGTTGAGATCAATAATTTCTAATTCCTTATCGTCTTCTAACTGGGTTTCTATTCTATTTGCGATTATTGCGTTTATTCTATCTTGAATGTCATCATTTATTGGGGGTGCGTCCCCCTCTGGTAGTTTCCCGACGGGTATGGGCTAGCTTGTCGTTTGTGTGGGCAATTTCTCTTTAAATGGCCCATTTCTCCACATCCGAAACATTTTATGTCGGTTTGAGTGGATTATATCGCCAATTGTCCCGGTATTGGTTGTGACTGCTCCTGGCGATCTGCTTGATTTCTCCAGGAGTTGTTTCTGTCGTTACTTTGGCTGTTCCGGTCCCTGGAGTTACTTCTACCCCTGTTGTTTGTGTTGTATTGTTGAGGTCGTTGGCCTCCTTGATTATTGTTTGGCTGATAACCCTGGTTCTGGTAACCTTGTGGGTTAGCTTGAATTTGTTGCATGCCAGGGTTGGCGTACCCTGCATTTGGTCCTGGACTGTATCCCTGTTGAGGGACGTATCCCTGAGGTTGTCCGTAACCTTGAGTTGGTACGAAAACTTGAAATGGTGCATACCCCTGTTGTGGTGGGTACCCTTGATTCGGATTAAACCTTTGAGGTGGTATGAAACCTTGGTATTGACTGGACCCTTGACTGTTAAAGTCGTTGTATGATGGACTGAACCCTTGGTTCGTCTGTTGATCGTTCCATTGGCGGTTACCCTGGTTATTAGGGTTGTTGCGGTAGTACTGTCAATTTGGACTTTGTCTAGATCCAAAATTTTGGTTTCTCTGAGGGTAACCTTGGTTGTTGGGGTTATAACCATCATTTCTGTATTGTGGTCGACTCCTATCCTGGTTATTGTAGAATCTCTCAGGCGTTGGAGATCTACCTCTATTCCCATAAGTCCTTCGGTCATCGTAACCTTGATTGTTGCGCCCCCTGTCCGGATAATTATTATTATTTCCTGGACTGGGATTTCGCGAGTTGTTGAAGTTTCCCTGACCTGAACTTCGTCCTTGTTGGTCGTTGGATCTGTTCTCTGGCCTCCGGTAGTCCTGTTGTTCTCTTATTGCCGCTACTTTCACAGTAGTCGTTTCCGCTGGAACAGTCTGCATTCCGGAGGTCAACTTCTCTAGCATTTCTTGTACCTTGACAAATCTTGTTTCAATGGACTCTGCTCCGTCCGTTTTTCGATCTTCGTCATACTGTTTGATTCCCTCTATGAAATCTGCTACCGTCCCTGCTGTCCATCCACGGCAGTATACGACGTATTCGGGTGTTAAACCTGCGCGTAAAAGTCTAATTTTCTCCAATTCGGGCATGAATCTATTGACTCTATTAATAAGTGCTAATTTTGCGTCTATGTATGCACATGGGTCTTCATCTGTGTGCATCTTTCGCTTCTCCATTAGCGTGCGTATCATTTGTTCGGTGATACTATATCTTATTAGAAATTCCTCTCGGAATTCATCCCAGTCAATGGTGTCGTATGGTTGTTCCTCATGCAGTCTCCGTTCTGCTATCCAATTTCTAATCCAATCCCTTACGGGTGGATCAAAGATAATCTGTACGTATTGCATCCTGGTTGCAATGGTGTCTCCTCCGAACCTGTTGGTCTGGAGTTCAGCTGTTGCAAAGGCTGTCTCCGGGTCATCCACACCTGGCTTGAATTCTACCTTGGGAAACATGAATGCGGTCATGTCGTCGTCCGGGTGTCGTCTTGGGATGATTTGTACTGGCCTTCTATCCGCAACTTCTTCAATGTGTACTCCTTGATTCGGGTTTATTGGTACGTATGGATTAAGGATGTTAACGTTGACTTGGTTGAAAAAATTATTTCTGTTCACTATCTGCCGATTCCTCCAGTTGTCGAAGGCTTCGAAGTCGTGGTGATTATCGGAGCTACTGCTACTCGAGCTGGATGATGAGCTACTTCCTCCGGAACTCCCGGGGTCACTTCTTGCTCTCCGTCTTCCTCCGATATGTCTACCTCCTCTTGTGCCTCCTCGATTTGGGTTTTACCTTTGTTGAGATGGTCGTTGATTATGTGAATTGTTGTTATAATTTCCTCGTAAGTGGTTACCTCTCCCTGATCCGTTTGGTCCTGGGCCTGGAGGTCTTGGTTGGTTATTTCCGATCTGACGGCGTGCTCGTAATGGCTTGCGTCTTTTTCGGACTTGATTGAGTATGACTTGAATCTCTGCACTAAGGTCTTGAAGTTGGATCCTTGGAAAGAAGTGAGTTTCTCCGGTGTTGTCCACAAATTGGACTTCCTCTTGTATTTCTTCGTCTCTTTCGACGGCTCTAATTGCTGCGTCGTAGGCGTCTTCTACCGTAATTCTTATTGTAAATTGTCCGGGTATTTCTGGAATAATGAAATCCTCTTCGTCGATTCCAATAAAAATGTGTTCAACGTCTGTTATTGACTGCGCGTTGCTACTCTGTTCGCTCTCGCGCCTTGGAGTGTCTCTCCGTATGATCCGTTCTACTTCTTCTTCACTAAATGTATCCGTTAAAATTTCGATGCTACGGTCGTGAACTAACCTGCTCAACGCCTCTTGGTGGTCGTATTCATTCTCGATATTTTCCAAGAAGCCTGGCGGTACCCTTTGTCTGCGGATGCCGTTGGGTAGACTGATGTGTCTATGATAAAGCCTAAAATCGGGTGCAATGTAACTGGTAACTCGATTCGGATCTAAGGATCTTTGTGCTAATATCCTCCAAAAAGTAGCTATCTGATTGTCACTTAAAACAATTTCCTCGTGTTCAGCTCTAGTCGCTGCGAATGCCTCAAAATCGGCGCCTCTAGTTGGTCTGAATCGTCGTTGTATTGTATTGTCCCTTCGTTTGAAGTAAATTAAACGTCGTACTTGACCTGTCCAAGTCGTGTCGCTTTCTGCTGCCTGGATTCTAGCTTGATCCTGTCTTCTGGCGATCCTGATGTATTGTCTTAGTGTTATTCTACTTGATGCTAAGTCATTTTCTGTTGTGTCGTTTTCACTAATGTATACCCGGCCACTGGGCCCCGTCCATATGTTAACTCCGTGTCGTGGGTCGTCGAGCCAACTGACCTTTCCTTGGCTTGTAGTCGGAGTTGTCGTTACTCGAGATGGTCCTGCTACATCCGAGTTTGACCTGACGGGGACAGCTGTAGCTGTCGGTGTCGTTGGTCGAGCTGCTGACCTGGTTATAAACCTTCCGGTTGGTCTGGTGGGTACTTCAAAAGTTGTTGTAGGTCCTGTCGTGGGTGCAGGTGTCGTTGTCCGTGATCATAATGTATCACCTTGGACGTATGACTCGTTGCTTCTTAACGTGTGCTCCGAAGGTGGTGGCTATGGTTCTGTTACCAATTCTCCACCTTCTATGATGGTCCTATCCTCGTTGGTTGCTCTCTGTAGGATGTCTCGACCTCGTAATTCGTGGCGGTATATACCTGTGCGTCCTATAGGTAGGCTGTTATATAACGAGCCTCTGGGTGATTGATAGACGGTAAATCTGTCCTGAGTTCTAAATGCCTGGTAATAAGTACCTGTGTCGGAATTTCTGATGGTGTTTGCTATAGTTATTGATGGATTTTGATCTCTCAGTCGTCTTCCTACTTGCACCAATGTTCTTAAGGCTACCTCACTAACGTCGAGTGGTGGTACTCGTAAAGCGTGTACTGGTGGATGTACGTAGACTCGACCTCCTGGTGACTGGTAAACTCGATGTACCAGTTGTTGGTTATCGCTTTCCTGGGTGGAATCTGTATTGATGTACACTTTTGTTGTTGCTAAATCCTTCTTAACGTTAGCTTGTGACGTACTACCAATTCGGGTGGTGTCGACCTCCTCGGTTGGTGTCTCCAAATCGTCTTGAGCGGGTCGTGATCTAAACTGTAAGTTTGTTTGTGTTGGTCGGTTTCTTGGCGTATTTTCTGTTGAAACTTGTCTGCTATTGCTGGTAGGTGAGATAAGTGCTGGGTTGATTTGTTGTGTTAGCTCGTGAGAATTGCCGTGACGGCTTGATTGCCCTCTTTCACCTGTTACAGGTGTTGAGCGACAGGACTTACTGGAACTCGGGGTTACTCTCGGTTGTGCCGTAGAGTTCCTTGTTGGTGTCCGATTACCTGTCTGGACTGTGGATGAAGTCGTGGGTGCTCTTGGGCTACCCTGTTGTGTGACCGTCTCGCAACGAGTGTTGCTAGTTTTCTCACAGATTGTTGTCTCCTTTGGGCTGGTTCTGGGATTTGCGTTATTATCTTCCTCAGACTTGTTAAACCTGTAATGTCGTCTCACTGATTTCTGGAAAAGTAGTGATCTAGATGATGAGTAGTCTGTCTGGTTACTATCTTTCACCTGGTTACCTAAACCGAGATGGTCAACGTTGGTGTTACTTGACCTTCCTTTCTGAGGGGTGGTAAATCCTTTTTGAGTTGTCAATGAAGCTATTGCCCGCGCTATAGCCTGTTTGATTGAGCTCGAGCTATTGCTCAGACTTTTAGAAGAAATTTTCTGTGACGTAACAACTGATGTTGTTGATGTCCCTACAGGTGATTTGGTGGGACTTCTATTGAGGTTGGTGAAATTTTGGATAACTGTACTGGATACACGGGGTTCTTGTCCCGTTGAGTCGCCTTCTCGGTTGCCTGAGATGGTTCTTAGTGTAGCTCTAGATGCTGGTTCTAATAAACCCGTAACCGGATTCCGTGTTACTGATGGGTTTTGCTGGTCGTATCTGAGATACCTGGTTAAGATGTCGTCGGTACTAGAATTAATTGCCCTTTGTTCGGTGGTCTCGCTGTTATTTGGGTCCTGTTCCGGACCTGGCCTACTCTCGTTACTGACTCGTCTTTCTTGTTGCCTTTGACCAAATTCTAAATTTTCACTAAGTCTCCCGGATTGTATCACGGTTGTGTACCTGGGTGTATCGTTGAAAAAAATCTGGCTATCCTGGTGTGCCTGGTGACTTCTCAACGACAATACCCGATGTTCTAAAAGAAAACGGATGACGTTTGTCGGGATAAAACTGCTGTCCCTGACGTTCCTACCGTACTCAAATGCACGTGTACGCAACACTTCCCTCTCTTCTCTATTTGGATCTCTGTTATTGTCCCTTCTATGGGTGACTTCAGCTAATCTAAGAAAAAAATGTGTCCACTGGACCGTACCTGTATAAAGATTTTCGGCTAACCTGTGATACACCTCTATGAGTTGTCCTTCCAATCCTCGAACTACCAGAAAATTTTCCACTGAGTTCCGTTGGAAGCCTGCTGAGGTCACAAGTTGTTGAAACGATCCCACTGGTACTATCGCACCTATTCCTGTCACTAATTGTGTGAAGTTGTCCTCCACTCTTTGGATGTCTTCTAGTCCTGGCCTGATCGGTGGTAACTGATCCTCAATTGGGCCTTCCTGTTCTGTAGACTCAGACACCCGGCTGAGTGTTCTTTCAAAACTTACGTCTCCTCTATTGGAAAATCCCGGAAATGGTTTTGATAGGAACCTATCTCGTACAAGTTGTTGTATATCTGGTTGTTGTGAGCTCGCCGAATTCGACTGTGACCTTTTACTTTGGTCGCTAATGCTTAAATTTGATAGTTGTTGATTTAGTTGAGTAGTGGCCTGGTCACGATCACTCCCTATACTGCTATTAGTACGTGGCACTCCTGTTGGTGAGTCACCTTGTTCACTTAATTCGGTTGACTCGTCCGATTGAGTTATTGCCAAATTGTCCCTAAATGATGAGTGCGTACTGAGATTCCTTTGCTGGATGATCTCGGGTGTACTTGATGCTATAGCTATTGGTCTGTTGGAATCTTCCAACTCATCTATTTCCGTTGAGCTTTGCTGATTTATCTGTTGTTCGGATTGTCCAGTAGCGGTGCTGCTTATTCCTCCATCTCCGTGACTTTGTACATCCTGTTGGAATTGTACTCCCGTGTCCTGAGGAATGTCTTCTTTGCCAACTGGGTTTGTCAAATTGCTGACAACCGCATTGTTGGGTGATTCACTGGCCACGTCTTCTATCTCATTTTCTGGAGTTGCGAATCCTTGGTCGGCTTCTTCTATGCTCGTATGATTGCTTCCCGGGTCTGTAATGACCTCAAATGATGACGTAGTAGCACTGCTTGTTGGTCTCTCCTCAGGTTGGTTAAATTGCTTCAGGATTTCCCTGATCGTGGGGTCAGCGTTATGACTGACTAAAACCGTGTCTCCTCTAGCGTTTAGCATGAGCTCACCTATGATTTCGACCTCCTGGTCTTGTTGCACCTGTTGGCTCTCTGGGTTGGTTACCTAGAGGTCGCGTAATTCTCGTTGCATAGCTAGTCTATGGAGATTTTGTCCCTGCGCCACCTTTGTCTTTGATGACTTTGGTTTTTGCGCTGATGTTACTGTTGGTGTTCGTCTAGGACTGGTTGTCGTACCTGTTACAGGTGTTGACACCGTGTCCAAGAACACATCCATGCTTTCATCATTATTGTCAGGATCATTTCCGTGCCCCGTGGCCTGCGAGCCCGATGGACTTTGTGCAGATAATGCCAGGGTTGTGCTGCCGGATTCTTCCATGACTGTAGATGTTGAAGCTGAAGATGCGGAAGAGAGGTCAACACCTGCCGTTGCTGTATTAGCTTTGGCTTTAGCGCCTTTCCTCTCCTCCTTTTTACGAGCAAGGATTTGATCCAAACTCTCCTCATTTTGTGGCACTGGTCCCGTTGATCGCGTTGTCCTTCGAGATGGTATTGAAGGTTCAGGTGGTGGTTCCCTTCTTGATGGATGTTGGTTCTTTTCGGGTTCCATACCTGTAAACGTCCTAACGTTTTCTGGATGGGCTGAAAAATGCTAAGTCGTTTCGTAGAGTTTGATTTTATGAATTTGTTTGACTGTTGTGAATGTGACTTGTCAAAAGTACGACCCTGGAAACCTTCTTAAAACTTATGCCAAATTAAACTTAAACCGTGTTCTAAAATTTCGCCTTGTGTGCCTATGCTTATGTAATCCTAGTTGTTAATCCTAATTGCCAATTGTGAAGTTAAATTTTGACCGTGGAATTTCGTTGCTTATAGCCTAAGTGTGTGATACCTGAACGTCCCTAACTTTAATTGTGACTGTCTTAAACTTAAGCTGCTTTTGATCTTAAATTTCAACTCCTTTTATCTAATGTCCTCCTAGTGTTACCACCTAAATTTTTCTTGTAACCTAACTTTCCTGATCTTGATCCCTTTTGTAACCTATTCCTCCTTAGTCTATACGTCTCTAAAACATTACTGCTCTTAAACTTAATTTCCTTAAACCCTAAACCTCTTAAACTTACTGTCCTTAAACTTACTCACCTTAAAACTTAACCCTCTTAAACTTACTTATTTGCAATGGCTAGTTGCATCTACTCCTTAAATTATCAGTCTTATTGTCAATCAACACTCCTCACATTCGGGCCGGTGTTGCCTAAATTTCCCTAAATACTCCTGTAATAATTTCTCCCAGAATTTACTAAGGACTGTATTCCTTGCTACTAGTTACCCTTCTCCCCGATGGATAGTTTTCGCGTCCTAGTTCGTACCTAAGAACTTCCTTGAACCGATCCTACCATCAGCAAGGCTTGTATCTGACGTAGACAATAAAAACTGAAAGCACCAGAATTTATTGAATTCCTATCCCTATAACCAACTCTCAAAAGCCATGAGCCTGTGGTTTCTTATGCCAATTTCTCTCTACTCTAGCAAAATCCTTCGAGAATGGCTAACTTATGATGTGCTCAAAACCATGAGACATCTATGGAAGAAGCAATAAATATGAAAGTCCCTATGTATGGCCATAGCTGGAAACCGCATACCTAGATTTTAAAGTGAACATCCGTGCTTTGCATGTCCCCTGTTATCCTATCCAAAATCCATGGACCTCCTAACTAGTAATAGTCATTGCTGTTACCTATCCTCTAGCTCGGGCACATTACAAACACATACCTATATCGGTGCGTCAATTATAGCCTCCCCGATTACCTCTAGTAGGCAACAGGCTTATGGGTGCTTTTGTCGGCACTCCATCCGATCACCTCCGTGCTTGGAATGACTCGAACCCTACTAAACCATAAGGTCCCTCCTAATCTTCCCAGCCTCTCGGATTCTACGTGTAATAAAACCTATATACAACAATGATTGCGCTCATATCCTCGGCCTTTCAATCCCTAAACTACGTGGATGAGAATTTTCTTATATGTATGCTTATGTACTATGCCAATATGTCCATGCTCAATGTACCTCGGCCCTTTGGACTAAATTTTGTCAAACCTTAATTAAACTTTCCTAATCACCTCGGCGCTCACATATTTCGGCCCTTCCGAAAAAATTTTGTTTGCCTTACGTACTATACTCTTTAGATAGTTTGATCTACCTATGCTCTCTAACTGAGCTGTTTAGGTTTTAATTTGCAAAATGACTAACTGAAGACTGATATGCTCCGTGCTCACGTTCGGCCTTCCGGATTAACTTTTGAGTCCTAAATATTTGCCAAAACCATGACAAATTGTTTCCTAATTACCCAGCGCTCAATAACTGTCGGCCTTTCTGGTAGAGAATGAAAAGAATGAAGAAGAAAAGAAGTTTGTGAAAAGTCTATGATAGATCCCATTGTTACCCGTGTAAGCCTACACATCAGGTAAAGAAAGTAATTTTCAGCGAAAGAGTTTTAATTGGGTTTTGCCACCTAGCCATGGGGCTCTTAATTACGTAATTTGAAGATTAAAGAGTTAAAGACATTTGCGCTCAATGACTGTCGGCCTTTCAAATGTGCTTATATTAGAAGACGAAAAGAAGGAGAAAACAGAGAAAATTTATTTTGGTTATTTACTGGAAAATTATAGATCATATTGTGCTTTAAACTAAGCTTGTAAAGTAATTTTGAGAGTCTTGTATAAATGAAACCTGTTCTAATTTACTGAAAGATTTAATTGTTTTCTGGGTTCCCTATCCCCTAGCCTGGGGTTTCCCAAAACTTTGAAAGTAATTTTAAGTAAAAGAATTTCAACGCTCAATCCGGCCCTTTCGAAATTAACTTATAATTTACGAAGAGAAAGACTATTATACTGCGCTCAGTCCGGCCCTTCAGTCGGAATAGTACCCTTTACAATACGAACACTGTCTATGCCTACGCTCAAACCCGGCCCTTTAGGCGTTTAAAAAGATAGCAGAAGACTTATTGTACTGGAAGAAGCTAAATTTTGGTGAAAATTTATATGCTCATACACCTACTATGTACTCTGAAAACCACAAAATACATATACATATATGCGCAATTTTCTAATTTTTTTTATTTATGATTTGCACCTAAAGTCTGGTTAATTACTCCTCATTTTCGGTGCGCCTCGCAACTACTATACAAGAATAATGAGCTCCTAAACATGAATTTCTGAACCGTAAAGAAAATTGTATTAACTTATTGGACGTCCTCTTCCCCTAATTTTTCGGATGGGAAAAGTCCCAATTTCACTAGTCACTTAAAATAGTATTTCTGGCCAGTAAATAGTTCTTTTTATAGTGCTGCACTAGGACTTCTGAACTGTTATTTGAATCCGCGCGTGATGATAATTGCCAAATTTTCTTTCTTGAAGTAACATTTTGTAGATATTATTATCTGCCCTTCACGAGAAGTTTCGGGTGGCCCTGGAGAGAAATGATACATTTCGTCCTTATCGGACCCCATACTTCCATCCCATGAATTTTTAAACCTCGACCTACTTGCTTGTTTGGTCTTTGTTTCAGGGTCATCCGCAGGTCCCCGACCTACGGATCCTCCGGGTCCTCACCAAATAAAACCCGAAGGCCTGGCAGAAACATCATGTTACGTTTGTACCCAGGTGAATTATGCTCTCCTGGATACTAGACGTAGCCAAGGTTCGGTTTGTTCCATCCCCTGTTGATATGGTTTCGATGTTAGTGAAACTCATGAATAAATGGAACGTTCATGTTCTGGTGTAGTGAGTTCTGTTTAAATTAACTGGCCAATTTATTGTTCCTAGAACTGATACATTTATACACTAAACAATTTACACTTTACACTAAATAGAATGAATTTCTGAATCTCTTCTTCTCATGAAATTCTCCCGAATTCCATGTCGCCCCGCTTGCAACCTGTTGAGATCCATCCCGGAGGGAATGGACTCTAGGTGCTGCTCCTCTTGATGTTGCTTTCTTGAAGTCGAGATTAGAACTTGTCCTTATTCTACGTGTCTTAATCTAACTCTAATCTAATCTTATTCTATTCTTAGTTTATTGTTTATTAATTAATCTGTGTCATTTCCTTTCCCTTTTCTTATAATTATGTTTCGTCAGCATTTGGCGTCACGTAGCCTTTGCTTTCGACCTTCTAAGTTATTTGCTGACGTGTTTTATGCTTATTCTAATCTATATGTAATATATCCGTAACAATATCACTACAAAAACGTTATTTATTACAGATTACTGTTTGACCACCCTGGGTGAATCCTCCAAAAGATCGGGTCTCAAATTTGACTCAGGGGCTGTACGTTTCAAAATCACAAAATCTCTGGGCGAGTACATCAGGGAAATCAGTCGAAAACAGAATTAACCCTCTGAAAATGACGCTGTTGATGCTGATTAACTTTTAATCACACTGAGACCGAATAAATTGAATCTATTGTTTCTCTAGAAGTTTTTTTTAATTTGAATTATTTCAAATTTTGTACCCGCATGTTTATTTCGGATTTTATTAAATATTATGCATTGTCAATTATTTTAAAATGTGCACAGCTCCGACAGAAAGATTTTTGCACAGCCCAGTCAGAAAGATTTATGCACAACCCAGACAGAAATAATTATGCACGCGAAAGCGTCCCAAAAGTATGCATAAAATGGATGTCCGTTTATGTATAGATACATATGCATAATTATGTTTCGAAATTTTCGATCGGGATAGTCAGTGCTACTAGCATAATGTTTTCAAAAATTATCAAAATTTTATTTTTTTCAAAATTTTGCATTTTTAAAATCAGCTGAATGTTATATCTACTATAAAAAGGGTAAGGAGAGATGCCCTTAGCTGACGCGCCATCCTAGCCACCTTTGCAGTATTTAAATATGCCCGAGCGAACCAAATGGTTTACAATTCAGTTCAGTTCATAGAGTGAACTGAATTGAATTGAATTGTTTTATACTGAACCGAATTGAAGCACAAATTTTAATCCAGTTCAGTATTCAAACTGGATTGAATTGTAAATTTGGAATTGAATTGAATTGTTCCGACCACTAATTAGAAGATACAGAAAGATAAAAGTAGGCAGGAGATTTTGTCAAATGACAACGTTTGCGCAGTCGCTTACATATGTACATAGCATTACCAAGACATAAATATAATATGACCTCGTGCTTTGTATGTACTCTGGTCATTTAGGAAAACTACCTGAGGAAGAGAGAGCAGTTCGCTTTCTTGATAGAATATTGAATAAGTGGGGCGTGGATGGGTTTCCTGCAGTCCTCAACTTCAGAGATGATAAAAAGGAATACAATTATGAAGACATGATATTATTTGGAAGCTACGCAGGAAAGTTCAATTCGCTAAACATTTTGCATGGATTATATTTTGAATATTTAGATTTCAAAAATCATAAGACAGTTTCAAATTCGTTGTCCTAATAATTGTAACTCGTAGAAAAATACTGACAAGCGTTTTGCACCAAAATATATAACAATCGTGATATTCAGTTCGTTTTTTCCTCATTGAATGGAAAAGTATCCCATGAATTTCTAAATATTTCTGAATAAATTTTGGCATATTTTAGGGAATCTGTCGACAGTCTGGAAAGCCCCAGGAAATTTTGAAACATTTGCCAAGTCTCCAGATTTTGTAAATCCATTATTTCACGAAGGAAAACTCTACATGGAAAATGTTTGCTTTGATTGGGTTAGTTTTGTTTTGTGATTCCAAAAGTAATTTAAAAAGGTATCAATTCCTGCTTCAAAATGCTATAAATTTTTATTTCAATTTATAAATAAGAAGTATATACAACCTTATTTACGTCTATAAACGGTAGTTATTTACTTATTTGATGCGGACCAAAACATTTGAGACGAATTTAACGTCCGTTTTGAGCCATCATTTGAGAAATCATTAAATCAATTCAAACAGGATATCAGAAGGCGTCCCTCGCGTTTGCTGAGGTCGAAAGTATTTCCTGCATTTGGAGTTTCCGTTCTCTTGTGACATTATATTTTCAATTACTGAAAAGTATTTTACAAAGGAAGCTGACGCTCCAATATTTATAAATGACCTCTCTATATATATATATAAACAGCAAATTGAGCACTATAATAAAACAAGAAGTGTCTGCATGAATGCCACGTTCTCTGACATCCTTTTGAAACCCGCACAGAAAAAGTGTATTGTTATTGATTGAAACTAATTGAAATCCTACTCAGATTATCCTTGGAAGACATGAAAGTTGTTTTCGAAGAATTCCGACAAAAGGTATAAAATTGCAATTTTAAGCCAAAATGGGATTCGGAACTCCTGGAAATCCTCAACTCTCTCTTACTTGTTAACTGATGATAGTGATCTTGAATTTGACACCTCGTTCGGAGACTCTTCGTAAGAAACAGCAAATGATGATCCGCAAATCACCGGGAGCCAATCAGAATCCAAGAAACCATGGATTTACTGAAATAGTAAATTCTGTATGAATTGTAATGTGATGCAGTCTTCAATGGTCATGCAGTGTTGACAATTTGCAAGGAACAATTTGTCCTACTCATTGTTATAAAATCTACCCTGACCATCTATTGGGTGAACAAGAAAAACTGTTGATTAAAAGCAAAAATGACCTTACATGGAAATGCTTCAGAAACTACAGACGTGCTTATTTTTTTTGCTTCCGCATAAAACCTAGAAAATCTTTTGATTTTCATCATTTCTTAACTGCTCCAAAAATTATAAACGCATTTTGCTAATGATGCAAAAATCATAGAATAATTTTTAAAATTCCAAAGGTGATTTAAAAATCATAAACCGATTTTCAAAATTAAAAAAATTCAATTGTTTTAACTGAATAGGAGAATATTCCAAAAATAGGAAAACATGAAAAGACAATTGAACCCGTAACACTAAATCATTTCGTTCGACGGTATAGTTTTAGTCATTTCAAGGACGTCACTCAAGATCTCACTTCAAAATCCAACTTCAAGTTCCTCTTCAACTCAACTCAAGTTCCGATTTTAACTCAAGTTGGATCTGGCGCTTGAACTAAATGAAAATCGTAAACTTGAAATAAAGTTCCCCCAGAACTCAAAATCAACTAAAACTATAAATCTGAACTCAATTAGAATCTCACACTTGAACTCAAGCTGCTTCTTTCACTTGAACCTAACGCTAGAAAATAATTTCAAGTCAATTTTTCTAAAATAAACGTCAACTCACAGTTAAACTAATATCAGACTTGAAATTCAAGTAAATCTGAACTCACAATTACATTTCAAGTCAAACTTGACCTCGCACTTAAAAATTAACCTGAGCTCGCACTGGAACTTAAACTGAAACTCAACAAAATATCAAAACTTCAATTTTATTACAAATTGCAAACAACTTGAAATTTGAAGATGGTCTTCAAGAAGCTCCGTATTTATTTGTTTGACTACATTCATATTATTTGGTTTCTTCGAAATGCATCAGACTCAATTTTATTTTTACAAATGTCGATATAACCTTTTTTAATTTTTTTAAAAACTATTTATTTAACTATAATTTTTACAAATTTTTAATTTTCTTGCTTTCTTACATTTCCAAAAATAAATGACTACCCGGATGACAAGTGTTTAGAGCTGAAGCTGGGAGATATGCTGGTGGGTGGAGCGGACGGAACTCTCGGAGATTCTCTATTTCGCTGTTCATCCGGTCCCGACGAACTTCGCAGGCCGATAAACATCTTCTGGACTTGGACTCTGCAACATTGCAAGACAAAAGAAATTAGTTGAGGGTTGATGCCAATTGCATCGATGTCACTTCGAAACAAACAAAATTACTTCGCAGCTTCAATTCAAATCAAAATTATTTCGATGCAGCTTCGATTCAAATCAAAATTATTTCGATGCAGCTTCGATTCAAATCAAAATTATTTCGATGCAGCTTCGATTCAAATCAAAATTAATTCGATGCAGCTTCGATTCAAAGCAAAATTATTTCGATGCAGCTTCGATTCAAAGCAAAATTATTTCGATCCAGCTTCGATTCAAACCAAAGGTGTTTCGATAAAACGTCAATTTAAAGTAAAATTATTTCGATGCAGCTTTGATTCAAAGCAAAATTATTTCGATGCAGTTTCGATTCAAAGCAAAATTATCTCGATGCAGATTCGATTCAAAGCAAAATTATCTCAAAGGAGCTTCGATTCAAAGCAAAGGTGTTTCGATGAAGTGTCAATTTAGAGTAAAATTATTTCGATGCAGCTTCGATTCAAAGCAAAATTGTTTCGATGTAGCTTCGATTCAAAGTAAAGTTGTTTCGATGTAGATTCGATTCAAAGGAATGTTTACTCGATGGCAATCCGATTAAAAACATGCCTGTGTTTGTTATTTAAAAAATATTGTACTTGCATTGTCGGTAGAAATAAAGTTGTCTAGGCGCAATTTTGATTCAAACTAATGTTGTCATTCCAATATAGATTGAAAATTAATCGATGGAGTTTCGAATAAAAGCAAAATTCCGCATGTCCGAATTTAATGTTATTCGACTTTGCTCTACCCAATCAACAATCTGAGGTATTTCATGTGGGTATTTCTTTTATACACGCAATTTTATTTTTTGGGCTTCGACCTATTCCACGCAATGTTATTTTTTAACAAGTTTCCATTCCATTCAAGGTTAATTTCAGACAGTTTCAACATTCTGCTGCTTTTGCACTTTTACTAACGCAACCAGTGCTGCGGTTTAGTTGTTAGTGAATCTAAAAAAAGCAGATTTTTATTACAAAAGATGAACTATGAAAATGTGTTACAACATTATAAATACCTAATGATTCATAAGTATTTTTGGAGAATTCGAGTGGAAGCTAGTCTTAAGACATTTATAAATGCCATGACGTACTGCACAATTTACATGGCTTAAATAAGCTAACAAAAGACAAACGTTGTAGAATTAGTGCATGTGCACAGTGCTGCGCTCAAGTCAAGTAAATCCCAGACTTGACCATGAACTTGACTTGACCATGAAAGTCAAGTATTTTTCATACGATCTTGAACCATGGCGACTCATGTTCAGGTAATTACTTGAAATTTCACGGTCAAGTAATCAAGTACTTTTTGCGTCACTTGAACATGATCATGTACAACCAAAACTACACTTGACTTGACCATGAGTTGTCCATGACTTGAACCGAAACTATGCTTAATTATATATATATATAAAGGTACATGCATATGCTTAAACTAATTTAATCTCTTTTGTTTTCGCTTGTTCCGAAAACTGCAATAGCATTTAAGATAATTATTAACAAACTAAAAATGCAAAAAAAATTTATCTCAAAATGATTTATCAAAAAATCTTGCTCATTGAAGAAATTACTATTAATGCAAGCTACTACAACAGGTAACTAATTAAATTTGCATGCTGAACATGAGTTGAAACTTGTTGAAAATTAAAATAAGAAGTAGCGAAATGATATTTTGAAAGTGTCTTTGACATGCGCAACTTTATTTTACTTTAATCTGTATATGAAATACACATGGTTCATGGTCAAGTTTCTACATTATCAGACTTGACCATGAACATGACTTGGCACTCAAGTAGTACTCTCCGACCTGACCATGACGCTTACTTGACTTCAAGTGTCATGGTCAAGTTTATAAATTTCCTTACCATGACTTGAATGCTCAAGTTATGATTAATTTTTAACCTGACCATGACCCGAACTTGACCATGACTTGAAATACTCATGGTCTACTTGAAAATGTGCGCAGCACTGCATGTGTAAAAGCAGACGAATATAGGAATCTTGGGAAAATGAATTTTGTGAGTAATAGAAAGTGGCTCAAAAATTAAAATTGCATGGCATTGGGCGCAGTTCCAAAACATAAACTTGCATGAGTGGTGGCAATTGCGATGCCTCCATTTGCCTATTTTAGTTATGTTTTATTTATTTATTTTTACCAATTATTTATTTCTAGGTAATTTGTAGCATCTGTCCTAATCCACTTATTTAATCTATTTTTGAACTCCTTTCTTTTCCCTGTAACTTAAAATTTTCTGACGATTTCGGCCGAGTTCTACTTTCATGACCACAAAATTAATTTCCAACCTCCACTGATCCATATATTAACACTGTAATACATACGTAACTTCCACCAAACTTCCACTCGACTTTCCATCTAAACTTCCACCATCTCCTTGATCATTCCACTAAAAAATACTATGTTGCCCCCTACATGAGTTACTGCAACGTCGAACTCAATTCTTTTCTTTGCCCATTCATTTGAAAATGAGTCGTAAATAAATTTCGGTGTGTCAACTTATGTTCCCCATTTTTTATTGCGTAAAATTAATACGGAGGTGAAAGCACTTGAGTGTTTTAAGTTAAAACTAACTCGTGTAATTAACTATAAAAATACAGGGTACCTTTGAGGAAACAACTTACTGTTACAAAATAATTATATGTACAAGGATGATGGCCAGATTTTAATGGTGTTGTGTAGAATTATGTCGAAGATATGATAAAAACCAACCACTGGAAAACCACGTGATTCTAAAGAGCTCAGTTGCCGAACTTACCGGTGAACTGATTTTTAACAAAACTTTTAAAACGTTTTTAGCAAATTCCGTAACAACTAATGATTAATGGTAAGACGCAAAATTTTTAGCGTTGCGACTTACTTTTCCCAAGAAATTAAAACGCGGATTTACGGTTTGAATAGTCGCATACAGGGGGCAACGCTTTAACTATCTCCAGTTCGCACTTTGTGTTTCACCCACCAGAACGCAGCGAGATATGTTAATTAACACAGGGAATCAGGTAGGAGGACCTTTCATCTAATCAAATTTAGGTGAAAGATCTGGAAGGTAAACATGTGAGAAATTTTGGTGGAATGTTAAGTGGAAGGTGAATTGGAAGGTGGAAATCCTGGTGGAAGGTGGAAGGTCATTTTTCGCCCGGGAAAGAAGAACTCAGCCGACGATTTCTGATCATTCTCTGGGCTCTCAGGAAAGCTAAAGGAAGTTATACAATTTTCTTCACCCTAGTTCACAGAAAATGGTCAAGTGTAAACTTTTTTGACTCTCCCATTTTGTAGAAAATTTTATTTTAGAACCTGCGAAAATTGTTCTACTCCGACAGCTTAAAAACTCTGGTTTCGGGGGGCTTAGTTCCTCGAAGTAAGGATAATTTTTGGGAAAATGGGAATTGTAATCCTTTTTGATTTTACTCTTCTAAACGTTTGCTAAGAACCAATTTCATGGATCGGATTTGTCGTGGGATCACAAATCATTTCTTGTGGGGACAAATTTTTGTTACCAATTACGTCCCGTCTCGCGTCCCGAGTGATTTAAATAGGTTTTTACTCACCACTTGTCCAGAAACCAGAGTCGATTATAGTTTTTCCTGTATTTCGATCATTCTATTTTGAAGGTGCAAACTGGAAACAATTTTGATATAAAATAAATTAAATTAGCATGTAATTTACCATCACCACCCATTGACAATTTGACTGGTCCCTTAGACTCGAGACATTTTTGCTGTGCGTGTTCACACTTCAAAAGAAAATACCGTTTTTCAACGCCTCTCATTGTCAGTGCTACAAATTTGGAAACTAAATTTCATAAATGTAATAAAAATATCACCTCATTGCAATGAAATTAAATTGATGTGAAGAGAAACCAAGGCATTTACATTTTGGACTATTCCCTTCCTGCGTCCCAATACGTTTATATGAATATTCTGAAGCTAGTGAACGTTTGTGTCATGAAAATGTCAAGCTTGCTCTGTTTTTGTTTATCTTTAAAAGCCACACGCCTCCTCAAAAACTGGGTCACCAGACGGGCATTTTGGGAAATTTCAGATGGGCAAACAAAAACTATAGGGCATTTTTAATTCACGATATTTCAAATATCCTCGAATTTGGTTTCCTTAATTGCTCTTGACTTGATTCTGTTTCGTCTTTTATTCGGAAACACTAGTTAGTCTAGATAAAAACATTACGTAAAATTTAAGTTTTATTTAAAACTTAAAATTTTAACCGAAATTTAACACTGGGATTTTGAAGACCCATATGTTCCTAAAATAATCAGTTTTCAGCTTATTGCGCATAATGTTAATTTCCATAGCAGATTATATTTCAACTAAAAACTCGAAACCACATCACAGCGTGTATAGCACATCCTAACAGTATTGTACAAACGTTTCGGTACGACAGCCAAGAATTTGAAGCAAGTTTCAAAAAATACAAAACTTTTAAATTGTTGGACACATTTTTTTACAGAACCGTGAAGTAGCAAATTTGCTTCCACATAAAAAATTTGTGTTGTTCCCGTATCTCGAATCTCATGGGTATAGATTTTTGGAATTTATAGATTTAGGGGCTCCATTGTTTCGAATCAGCTTCCATTTAAAGCTCACTTGTTTCCATGCAGCTTCATTTTAAAGTATAATTATCTGGATACATTTTCGATTCCAAGCAAAATGGTCTAGATGTAGTCGCGATTAAAAAACATCTCGATGTAAATTGGAATAAAAGAAAAAAGTTCGAGACGCATTTTTGACTGTCATAATATTTAAGATGTAATCTTGGAAGAAGGAAGGTTACTTCGAAGCGATTTCCATTGAAAATAAATTTGTCACTCCAACTTTGATTGAAAGCTAAACTGTCCCAATGTAATTTCGATTAAAAATAAATATGTTTTGGTACAGTTTTTGACTAAAAGCAAAACGTTGTGTATTGAATGGGGGAGCAGTAATTGAGTGCTGCTCAATTATATTTGCCTGAAAATAGACAAATTTTCTTCTATTGAAATTCCCTGTCGATAATTTTAGTTTTAATTCAAAGCGAATCCATCTGAACATTTAAGTTCTTTCTACACAAAACACTAATTGTAAGTTGCATTTACGACGCCATGCTTAACAGAATTTGATTTAATGCCACCGCAGATATATGCCGTTGGTTGAATAATTAGGCGTGAACAATCTTAATTTGAATCGACTTTCCTCTAAGGAATAAGTAAGTTTAAGAATTTGCTGAAGATATTTAATTTATACACACATGTTTATTTTTTGAACTACGTCCTATGCCAAACAATGGCATGTTTTGAGCAACTTCACATTCCTGTTATTATTACTTTCAGACAGTTCCTAAATTTTTGTAGGAGATGTGTCTGATTGTTTGTAAGAGCTTTTGAACATTCGCACAAACAACCACTTTTGTGGTTTGGTAGCTTAATGAAACTTCTAAAACAAAAATAAAAGGCAGATTTAATTTAACTACGCAATGGTAATAATAAAAACATATGCTCCACCATTATTAACATCAAAGGATTCATTTGTTTCATATGAAGTATACTGGCCAAATGTAGTCATTCTTTGGATAGCAATAATTGTGACGTGGGTGAACCCATTTGCACAATTTACAAACTATAAATAAATTAAAAAATGACAAATTTTGTGGAGTAAGCTTTGTGCCAAAACAAACGGATATAGGAATTGTCAGAAAATAAACATGGTGAGGAATGGGATGTAGCCCCAAAAAAACATTGTGTGGCATTGGACGTAGTTCCAAAAAACAAATGTCCGTGCATATTGGCACTAGCGATGCTTCCTCTTGCTTGATCTATTATTTATTTCTTATTCATTTTTAATAATTATTACACATTTACAGGGTAGCATACCTCATAATTTTACAAATTTTGTACAAATAAATGATTTTATAAATATATTTAGCTAGTTATTAGTTAAAACCATTGGTAGTTTATCGTTAGCCATAATTACCATACAGTGGCATCTCTATTAAGTGCTGGGAAATACCCAGTACACGTTATTAAATTTGTAGTAGGTTGTACGATGTTATAAATTCATTGTACCAGACAGTTACTGAACCACAAAATGAGATATGACAATGTTAAATGGCACGTTAGAAAGATTGGTTCTCTCGTTTGTGGAGGGGGTTTGGGTCGAAAGGAAGAAGTACCAGGTGTGTGGTTGGTACTAACTGAAAATAAACTGTTAATGACAACGGCAAAACACGTAAGATATAGCGAGTTGTTTTTGGATGTGCCAGAAGCATTGGGGGAGTAATTTTTCTGAAACAGGTGCTGACAGCAAGGAATATGTTTTGATTCCACTGGAAACAAACTTGACATTAATGAAGACAAATTTGTTCTGACAATGAGCAATCTTGGAAGTTACACCGAGTGTTTTAAAGAAGCCAGGGATTTAAATGGCATTATTACCAGTTGACTTGATGTTTGGAATTCGCAAACAGACACTAAAATGCTGGGGGTGAATCAGAGCATAAGGAACTGATCTATGGCTGAATTTAATAAATGAATATGTAAGCGAGGTGGTATCTGATTCCTCTTTGACAGAACCAGTTTTTCTTCAAATAACACCAACTGTGCTCTCCGTGTGGTGAAACATACTTAGTAGCACGTTCGTTATTTCTCATTGTTAGTCCCTGATTTCCTTCAATTGTTACCAACTATGTTCTCGGTGGGGTTAAAATACAATTGTTGGAACTTCCGTGAATTGGTAAATATTAATACCTAAAATATTCCTAGTGCAGTGACTAAACTTGTTTTGCGGATGGAATCTCTTAGGATTGAAGG
The DNA here is from genome assembly GCA_947179485.1 of Allacma fusca. Taxonomy (NCBI): domain Eukaryota; kingdom Metazoa; phylum Arthropoda; class Collembola; order Symphypleona; family Sminthuridae; genus Allacma; species Allacma fusca. The sequence continues at coordinate 79,850,202 of OX359245.1, read as the reverse complement.
GGCCTCTCGCAGGATTCGCTGATTACATATGTTGTAGAGTTATAAATTTTCCTCCGATACAGTAGAACGTGAACTGTATTCAGGTTCAAAAAGTGCCTGGTACAATGTAGCATACCAGGTAGATATTTTTCCTGGTACAAGAAAATGAAGTTTATGTAGCGTGAACTACCATAATCACACCAAGTTTATGATCAAGGGCCTCCACCAGGAAGGAACGTTTATCTCAAATAATTGTGTTTTTAATTTTAGTTGCAATTTCAAAAGTGTTCATAGATTTGCCTTCCAAAAATGAAATGTAAGAAATGTAATGTAACTTTCATTATGATCAATTACATTATTAAGGAAGAAACTGTAACTACAAACTAGCTTTCCTTAAACATTTCTACGTGACTCAGAGGACAATTTCATGTTTTATTCTGTCGAAACGAGAATCGTATACTTACTTAAGCATAGTAAATGTTACTTTCACTCTGGCTCTCTAGCTGTGATTTTTAGCTACATGAGGGAGCCTCAAGTAATTAAGACTTGACTATCTTTTCTATGGAGTCATGCAAGTCAAGTCTAGTCAAGTCATGTGTTTTCGCAAGTTGCCTTAATCTATTCTAGTCACGTCACATAATAGTAACACCATTCGTAGTCACGTCTAGTGTATTCTTTTACGTCCATTTTGCTTCCTAGTCAAGTCTGACTAGACTAGGGCAGCAGTGATCGTTGCAAATGCGATTCCCGTGGATTTATAAATTCCCGCTGATTTGTTAAATGTTCTAACAGCCAGGGGGGTTATTCTCGAAAGACTAACGATCGTTACTTAAGTCGCAACTCTCGAGTTACGATAGTTGGGATTCTCAAAACATTTTGAAAATCGCCAGTTTTCAGAAAATCGCAAAAGTTGTCGTAACTTTACGGCAACTAAAAGGCAGTCGTAGGTACTTACGATAAAGCATTATTTATACTTCGGGGTTCATTTGAACGCCGTTCTGTCATTACAAAATTATTTATTTTTATTTTTTACGTAGTCCTTTGTGACAGGGTTAATTTTAACAATGGAGTTATTAGCTGCACTGGAAGACGAAAAACGAAGAGAGTTTAAAAGTTGTTCTGGACCGCACTAATCCATTGGAAGTTTTTGATGACCAAGGACTAATTATGCTAGATTTCCTAAAGTCGAAATTTTAAAGTTGATAGAAATGTGTAGTGTGTGAGAGGTGTCTCACACATCCTTATGGGAGTACTCATACTCCCATACTTATGTATATTTAAGGGGAAGTGGGGTGATTGGAACTGGGAGTTCCAAATCCTCCTCCACTTCAGGTTTAGTCCTGCTGGACTATTGCGATACATTAATAAAAGAGGTAGTAGCTTGACTCTCGAAGAACACACATCTCTTCCGCTCTTATTCTCCCATAAAACTTAGACTCTAATAAATATCTTCGAGACTTTCATAAATATCTTAGAGATTTTAATAAATATCTTAGAGCCACTTTATAAATTAAAGTTTAACTCGACTCTCAATTAATAGCGTGGTATTCGATGCGTCAAATGGCTTCACTATATTTGACACTGCCGTTCAAGGAGTTTCGAGTTTTTGAAAATGATTCTTTATGTGAATGGAATTAGCTGGAAATGAACACAGACCTTTTTGAATTTCAGCATTTCGTAATTACTGCAAAAATTATAAATATCTTTTGCCAACGTTGCAAGAATCATTTTTTTAAATTCCAAAGGTGGCTTAAAAATAGTAAAACGATTTTCAACATTAAAAATATTAAATTCTTTAAACTCCTTATTTGTATTTTATACAATATGAGCTATTGCATTTGTAGTAATTACCATCAATTTTATACAACCTATAATTCAATAGCTTTAGTATTGTGATCAATTCAGTATCAGTGTATCGTTTTAAAAGAATGAGTTTATGTGATAGAGACTTACAGTTGGAAGGCAATCTCACGTGATCAAAAAATATCGTTAATGCATTTATGGTTAATTTGCATATATTTAGTCTCGTCATAGATTTGAAGCAAAAAGTTCCTGTCATTCCAAAATGACACGCTCTCGTCCAGGATTAATTATGTGTCTATATTTGGAGCAAGAACAAACTGAAGTAATTAAGATCACTTAAAAAACCTAAAGAAGTTTCTTGGACAAAACATCCCATAATGAAAACAAATGAACCCCACCCTGGAATGAAATCACATCACCTCATTCAGACATGTACAAATAAGAAAAGACAAATAAAGAATTGCTCGCCTAATTATTTTCCCGTGATATTTGCTTATAATATAACATGTATATGTGTACAGGGGTAAGTTATGCTAATGTTTTAATATTTAAATTTGTACCATAACTCAAAAGCATAATCCTCTAACTATTACAACCCTACATTATTATTATACCCTTCGCCCCCTGTTGTGCATAAATTACCAGGTCCATTACCGTTTACTGCACGTATATAATTCCATCTACATTGCTGTTTTTATTTGCGGATCCAAATTACCAAATCAATATATCAACAAAAATTTATATTTTGTCCTAGTGACAACTCTTCCTCAAATTTGTAAATTATATACTGTAATTATAATGAACGTAATAAATAATTTGAGGCCGCTTAATCCGACTCAGACTCAGCATGTGACTTCGTGTGATCCACCATACTCGCTAGGCTCGGAGTTTTGACCAGGCACATGGCACACTGAGCCCATGGATTTTTACGTTGAATACCTCTTCTTGGATGACCTAGGCCTCTGGCTCGACAGCTTCTTGGACGGTAACCATGGGACTCGGTCCTGCGGTCGGTCCCAAACCAACCTCGGCTTCTGAAGGTTTGACCCCTCCATTTCTCTTCATCGACCCCCAGTGGGCCTCCTTGCCAGCAAAAAATGCAAGGGTATCCAAAATGACCCGGCTTTCTCGATCCCGTTCCTCCAGGACTGCCTTCCGTTTTTTGCAGACTTCCTCTGTCGTGTCGCAACCCTTGCAACAGGAAATACAAAATTTCCTTGGCAGGCTATCTGGCTGTTGAGTAAGTATCCGGTGCAATGGTCGGACTCTGCCCCACTTTGGGAGTGTGTAACTACGTAACCCTTCCAAATCGTCCGCCAGAAGTCCAGGAGAATAATCCGGGAAATTTCCTGGCCGTCGTTTCAGGTCATACAGCTGGATCCGAAGGCCCCTATGAACATCCCCTCTTGCTAATTCAAGGTAAGAGTCGAGAAATTCCTTTCTGTACCTATCCAGAACCGTCTCGGTTGGGAAGATATTACCCCTGAATTCCGAACAGCTGAACTTGATAGGCGGGCTGCACCCATAAAATCTTGCTGCCCTCACGGATTCCTCCAGGAGAAAATCCAGCGTCGGATCTATCCGTAACTTCGTTCTCATCTGCGAAATGAGAAGGGCATTCACCTTTTCTCGCTCCAGGATCTTCTCGTCAATCTCGGGGTTTCTTCTGGGTCCAGGTTGAATTGATGTGGCCTTTTCCGCCTCACAGGTCTTATCCATTTTTGAGCAGTGAATTCTTCCCGTCTAAAGCCCAGGAAATAATTGGAACAAGAAATAAACAACCACAGGTTCGTTAAGTACTTAAATTAAAAAATATTTCTATTCCCTTTGTATGCCCCGGAAACAAAACTTCCAGGCAATGTACTAAACGCTCTTTTTAGTATTTTGACCTATATAAACGGAGATAAAAATAAAAATAAAAATCACTTACTACCGACTTCTTTGTTTTTCACAAAAAGAATTAGCAAAGAATCCAGGCGTTTCTGAAATTCAAGGGAACCGACTACAACAGGTTATAACTTTGTTTTTTCGGAAATTACACCATGGATCGTTCAGGCTCTCGTCACCTCGGGAAATAACTCACAAATACTCTGACGAGTGAACTCGGCCCAGATATTTATAGGCAGTCTACAGGTAAGCACTGCGTATTTGGATTTATTTAATTTAAATATTTCCTTAAAATTATATATATTTCCCCCCAAAAATATATAAAAACTCAGTCCATTGTTTTTCCTTTCTTGAATCTTCCCATAATTATGTAAAATATATAAAATGCTCATGAATTGTTTTATTCAGGTACTAATAGTGTATTTACATTTTTCAGGTCATGGCTCCGTGGATTAATGTATCATTAATTCTTACTGACCCCAACTCGATTCAAATCCAAACGCGGAAAGACGGGCCGCTCCGTAATCAGCTCGGAATTTCCTGACTTGAAGAAATAGAGAGAAGAAATACAGGTAGGTATTTTTAAAGGGAATAATTAGTGGAAAGGAAACACTTGATAGCTTTAAGTTATTTCTTTAAACTAGTTACCCTTATTCCTAATACTCATTTGATTATTAAATATATATTTTGTAAACTCCCCTTAGAGTCCCAATTTGCGTTACAAATACCTAACACTTATTTAATTTGATTATATTAGTGTTTAACGTAAGTTAACTCCCTAAATTAACCCCCGGCACTAGTACTACATGACCGAATGAGGCTGTTATTACATCATTTAAAATAAAATAAAAAAAGGTAACTGTCTAAGCCTGGTCTCAATTACCACACCACCAGGTCGGGCATTATGTCAGTAGGGAATCTTTCGGGTTTCTTCTTTAACTCCCGGCTTCCCGTCATTTTCTCCGGGGGATGGTTTCTCTACGGGCTTGAAAAAACTTTGTCTGGGTTGTAACTCTTCCCGTACATCTGGGCTCGATGACGCTGGCAACCTGACTCGTCTCAAAGGCTCTCCGGGCGACCACTTTAGCTGCTGGCCTGGAAGATATTGGATTTTTCTCCAGTTGTGGGTAGTGGTCGGAACAATTCAATTCAATTCAAAATTTACAATTCAATCCAGTTCAAACACTGGACTAGATTAATATTTGGGTTTCAATTCGGTTCAGTAAAAAACAATTCAATTCAATTCAGTTCACACTATGAACTGAACTGAATTGTAAACCATTTGGTTCGCCGGGCATATTTAAATAATGCAAAGGTGGCTATGGTGGCGCGTCAGCTAAAGCCATCTCTCCTTACCCTTTATATGCTATTATGTTGAGCTCATTTTAAAAATGCAAAATTTCGAAAACAAAACATTTTGATAATTTTTGAAAAAATTAAGCTAGTAGTACTGACTGGTAAGTGTAAAAAAATTCCATTGAACCGTTTGTCGTTTCTGATTTTTTTACGTACGAACATGCATTACGATTTCTACCAATAAAGAACTCCTCCAAGAGAGTGGCCTTAAGAATGTTCACAAAAAGTTTGAACAAAATTGGTTTGGAGGAAAACGTCGGGACAAACAATCCCAAGCATCCACGGACAACAGATCTTATAATGGGGCTGACGCCACCCTACAAATATTAGCACATTTTAATGGTGGATGTATTGACACAAAGATGGTGCTAGACTTTTCCTTACAATATCGGCTTTGATTCAGCCTGAAATTGTTTTGAATTGGAATTCAAAGAAAACAATTCGATTCGATTCAACAGGTAAATTGAATTATTCGGTTCAGTAAACGGTCGAATTGAATTGAAAAATCCCTGAATTGAACTGAACTGAATTGAATTGTAAAATTGCAATTTAAACTGAATTGGTCCGACCACTAGTTGTGGGATGGAATCCCGGCTGGCTTTCGACCTGGCTTTCGATGATGTCCTGGATCTAGTTTCACTCACGAAAACTTGGCTTGGTTCGGAGGTTTCGTCGCTACTCCTACGTAAAGTTGGCACCTTAGATTTTCCAGGAACCACCGAAACTCCTTCTCGTGGTACAGGGCTTTGCGTCATTCTTCTGCTTGGGGCTGGCTCCTCATGGGAATTATGAATATGGTTTCGGACGGCCTCTGCAAATGACAGACTCTTCGCTACAGCTTACACCTTTCCTGAAGAACTTCGAGAGGTATTTGACCTTAACGTCCTGCGTAAACTTGTTGTACTCCCGCTGCTTCGGTTGTGAGAACTGTTGGGGGGTTCATTCCCCTCATTCCCGGTGTCCCTATTTCGAACTTTCCTCCAAAGCGTAATCGAGTCTTTTGAGTATTCGATTCTGGTAGGCGTTACCTTCACTAGTGAGGAAGTTGGTACGCTTGTCTCAACTCTGGCTGGGAATGGATTTATTAGGGGCATCCAAAACGGGCAGTAATCCATCATCCACTCGAATAAGTCTGGCGAGCTATCTCCATTAGCATGAGTACATATGCAAGATCGGTCGTTGTCCTCCAGGGTATCCGGTAGTCTCTCAAAATGTCTTCTTTCTTCCATAGGGGTTGACGCCGCCGTGGGAGAACCCTATATCTTTGCTGAAGTATTTGAAAGGACTCTAAACGTGTTTTTTGGACTAGTCTGGTGTTCCCGTAATCCACTCACTTCTTTAGTGGACTCCCGGGAACTTTCTGATAACAGACTCACATTCTGCCGAGAGTCTGTATTTTTCAAAAATGCAGCTGAGCTATGTTGTGTCTCTGGGGAGAAGTAGTCACTCCTGGCTTAATTTGAGGACGGGGTAGTATTACTTTTCTTTGCCCTTTTGGTCGGTCCTGTCTCGAATCCACTGGCTGTGCCTGACACTGATCTATATTGGTCTCCAAGAGATCTTTTTGAACCGCTGTCTGTCCCTGACTTAGTAACACTTGGCTGTCGAAATTCCTCGGGAATGGGAATGGCTTGGGGCTTTTTTTTAATTACTAGATCCGCGGTTTCTGCTCCTGTAGGGATCAGCTGGAAGTCAATGCTAGCTTGGTCCCTAATATACTCAGTGAGTTGGGAATAAGGTTCATCTCGCTCTTTCGGTGGGACCGCTGGAATGCAAATATGTTTAATGCCTTTTTTCTGTGTTTTAGTTACCTAAACACACTCTTCGAAAACTTCAAAGGCCTTCGGGGATCTGACTGGTGATGGTGGGGGATTGTTCGGAGGATATATTAACAATCTCTCAATCTATCACAGAAACGTCGCCTGTCATGCTCTGGGGATCTTCTACTTCGTTCGGGGGTTCCACTGGAGGTAGGATTAACTCATGACCATTAATACTGGAAATTGAATCGGAGATCAGTGCTCCCACGTTAATCCTATTAGTGGAGTCATTCCTCAGTCGCTGATTGTATTCCGAGGGGATTTAAAATAATTCCGAAATTATTTTTCCGTCCTGGGAATCTGATATTTGAACTCTTGGTTGACCTTGAGCACTTGTCTCTAATCCGGACCTAGCTCTCGTTCGTACTGGTGTCCTCACAACTTCGCGGGTTGTACTCTTGGGGGAATAAATTCCTCCTTTGAAGATCGTTGGGTTGACCTCGGTTGCGACCTCTGTGGTGACCTAGCCGCATTCAGTTCCTCCTGAATTATCGCCGCCAACGGTGCCAACTTCGGTATGGCTGGGACTTGGTTCTGAAGTAAGTCCAGTAGAGGTATTGGGTTTTCGGGAAGTTCCTCGCCCAAGTCAAACGATAAAGTAGAGGGACTCAATGGACGTACTCTCCTAGGCTGTCGTCTCTCCTGGTATTGCTCCTGTCGAGGTAATTCTTGGAACGAGGTTTGATTTTTAAACTCGTTAAGAACCTTATGTCTGAAAACTTTGGCGTACTCTTCCTGCCACGCCACCGGTGGTTTGTAAGCCTTTAACTTGTGGGAATGCACTCGAATTAGCCTGTGCTTGCTAAGCTGGCAACCTCTATATTCAACGATGAAGGATGTATCTCCACGTGCCTCTACGATCTCGTAGGCCCGATCCAGTACAGCTGGAGCCCCCTTCGTGACGAGTCTGCGACCTTACTAGGTCTCCCACTCTGAAACAGTTTGGTTTTCGATTTTTCTGGTACTGCAGTTGATTATTACCACTAACGTGGCCCTGGAATTGATTCTGATAATAAATCGGATTTGCCTGACTGAACACTTGAGGTGGTTGTTGATAGAGGGCCTTGTTCTGGTTAAGCTGGTAATCTGCTTGATTAGGCTGGTAGGTATGGTTCTGATTTTGCTGATGAAACTATTCTGACCCGGCTTGTGACATATGTTTGTATTCATAAACTAACTTGGACCTGTAATGTCTGGGGTGAAAACCAATACTTGTATTGACTCCTTTGACATTGAAATAAAGCACATTATTATTATTATTATTATAGAAACGGGTTTTAAATCTGGTTGGCCGAATAGTTGTTAATTTGTGAACATTTGAATGAAAATACGTCGACTCTTGCAGAATGATAAAACACTACTGCAGATCCTCAACTCCATGCTCTGTAATCTCTTGCGTCATTCATGTTTTCAACGAAATTTTCATCGTTAAAAATCACAAGAATGCCTTCAGTCCATTTTACCAATTCAGAAATATAAAAATCTCTCACGCATAGCTCCAAATGGTTTAAGTTATTTCAAGGACGTAACTCAAGATCTCACTTCAAAATCCAACTTGAAGTTCTCAACGCAAAAACTCAACTCAAGTGGGATCTCGTGCTGGAACTAAATGAAAATCGTAAACTTGAAATCAAGTTTCCTCCAGAACTCAAACCCAAATAAAACTATAAATCTGAACTCAATTAGAATCTCACACTTGAACTCGAACTGATTCTGACACTTGAGCCTAACACTAGAAAATATTTTGAAGTCAATTTTGCTAAAATGGACGTCAACTCACAGTTAAAATAATATCAGACTTGAAATCCAAGTAAATCTGAGCTCACAATTAAATTTCAAATCTAACTTGAGCTCGATATTAAAAATTAACTTGAGCTCATACTTAAACTTAAACTCAACAAAATATCAAAACTTCAATTTTATAACAAATTGCAAAGAACTTGAAATTTGAAGTTGGTCTTCCAGAAGCTCCGTATTTATTTGCTTGACTACTCTCATATGATTTAGTTTCTTCGAAATGCATCAGACTCAATTTTTTACAGACGTTTATTATTCAGACAGATTTTGTATCTGTCGATACGACTTTTTAATTGTTGAAAAACTTATTTATATTAATAATTAATAATTATTTGTAACAATTTTTAATTTTCTTGCTTTCGTACCTTTTTGAAAATAACTGACTGCCCGGATGACATGTGTCAAGAATTGAAACTGGGAGATATGCTGACGGGTAGAGTGGACGAAGCTCTTGGAGGTACGCTACTTCGCTCACTGAACTTATCTGTCGGGTTGAAAGTTGCCCCGCCAAGTTGTAAGGTGATTTGATTCGTCGTCAGCATTTGTGAAAATAAAATTCAAAATATTAAACGACAGAACGATTTATTTATTGCTAATTTAGGTAACTGTTTTATGTACTATTTTTTTTCGTTTTGCACTATTGCGCTTCGTAGTACCTCAGAATTTATTTTAACTTTAATGTACGGTATTTAAGAAAGTACTGCTTAAAAAATATTTTGTGGTACAAGATTTTAAAAATCACTGTTGACTTAAACATCAAATCCCTGCCAAATAAAGTCAATCAATCTAAAAATCCCTGTTTTCATACCAATTTTCCCTGAAAAATGCTAATAGAATAATAAAAAGGACACCCGAAAGCAGTACTTTTAATTTGACAGGGGGACCCTCACTTGCTTGAATTGTTAAATCCCATAAGAGAAATCATTTTAACAACTCGAGCAAATCCAAACCAATGCTCAAACACAACACCAAATATTTGCCATTTTTTAGCGTGGCAGTGCTAGCGTTGTTCGATTAATACATTGGTACGAGAAATACGGAGTAATAAAGCATGCTAATCTTACCTTTTTTTCGGTTTATACCACTCCAACTCACGACATTTTTGAAACCTTCACACCTACTCTTTACCTGTGCTTGTAAGTAGGAGTGTGTTGTTGTGGTTATCACTCGCGAGTAGACTCCATGTGAGTTCCAGCGATTCCGAATTCAGGTCTGAAAATTTTGCAAAAACCACATTCAAAAACGTTCGGAGTGTAATATCCAGTTTGAGTCGGATAATTTGAAGGGCGTTTACTTTGAGTCCTAATTTATTAATTTAATTTAATACCTCTCGCCCGCATGGTGTTCCAATCGATGCATCGTGAGTAAATGTAAAGATGGAGAGATAAACTGCAGTGGGCAGTGAGAAGAGGAAACGATTATAGAGAGAAAGACTTTATTGACACTGCTTCTCAATGGAAGTAGCCCTTATGGACTCAGTATATATACTAATAACAATTTTCAATTAAGTAACTAATTAGTATAATTTATGACTTATAAAGATGATTATTATAAATTAATGCACTGTTCTTAAAAACTAAAGATAATATTTCTTCAATAACTTTCATTGGTATCCTAAACCGTTTTAGGAATGATGCAAAAAAATTTGAAATTGTTCCTCGTGCCCCAATGTATAATCCAAATGTTTCCATTTCTTTTAGATTGAATTTTGATTTAAAGTATGGGATACATGGATCATAAATTGATTTCTTTTCTTGATTCACTTTTTCAGGCTGATGAATATCTTGTTCCATTCGTATTGTTGTATCTAAAATGTACCCTTTTTTAGAGTTTGGTTCAATTGCAAGAATATCAACTCTTCTATTTGTCCCATTTTCATCCTCACAGTATACTTCTTCTTGGACTACATATTTATTTTCTTTAAATTTTGTAGCTAATACCGTACGGATACTGTGATGTCGATTATTACGTAATAATTCTCCTCTGGGGAATTTGCCATGGATATGTCCTAAGGTTTCAAACTCATTGCAATAACGGCAATTGCTATTACCTTGGCTGTAACCGGGATTTGATTTATTAGGCAATACATTACCATTCATTTTGATTGCATTTATCCATTTAGATGTTGATAACCCGAATTTATTAGTTATTCATTTGTTTGCATTTGGACATTGGGAAAATTGCGCGACACTTTGTCCTTTACTTGGAAGCTTACTCCATTTTTCATATTCTATCTTTTGCAACTCATTTTTAATAAGTTTATCTTTTCTTTATCTTCTTTTTTGATTGTTGTTTGTATGTGTTATTTATTGATTCTTCTGTATTGCTTCCAGAAATATCTTCATCTTGATAGATGTCAACAAGAGATGATTTGAATTCTTCGGTCATGTTAAGAATATCCGAGCATTCATTTTTGTCAGTTGTAAAATTTTTTATAACATTCAGAACTTAAATACCACTATTTTGTAGATTGTCACATGCATTATAATTTTGAATGTTTGCTTCCCATGAAGTTTTAATAATTCCCAGCCCTTTTACCTTACTACTAGAATAAATCATAGCGTCAGGGGTTGATGTTGGTATTTGCAAAATTTCTTTAACTGCACTTTTAAGGATTTTATCCACTTTATCAAAGAATGAAGGTGACATTTTATTTAAGGGAATGTGCTGTAGGGGGGAAATTAAAATCGGCCCGATAAATTCTTTTACGATATTCAATTTTTGGTCTGGATTGAGGAATGAAGTTGCAACAAGTCCTTAATTTGACCTCCAAATTTATGGAGTAATTTATCTTCATGGCATACTATTTTATCATTAAAATGTATACCAAGATGCATTTATTTATTTAATCAAGTCATCTGTACATAATTCGCCTTTCACCAGTATAATACAATTGGATTTTCTAGAATTTATTTGCAGTCCTAATTCGTCATAAAGTCCAATAAATGTTTGGTTGAGATTGATAGAAGATGTACGAGAGTTTGCCGAAACGTCTGAATCATCAGCAAAGTTTTGGTGAGTTTCGTTTGGGAAGTCAGGGTGAAGCTGTAAGCCATACATACGTTTTACAGATGGTTCATTTAATTCCATAATCTCATCATCTACTGCGTTGTTATTGATCCATGGAGATTGTGGAGCCCCTTGCATTACTCCACATTTGAAAAATATTTTTTGAGATTTGCCTTTAATTGTATTGATCCGTATGTAGTTCTCAACCATGAAATTAATGATAATGTTTTTGATTGCTGTTCGTGCTCTTCTAGCTTGAATTCTATTTGCAGTATGTAAGTGGCCTATCTTATCAAAAGCTTGCGTAACATCAAAGAATGGATTAGTTTAGTCCAATTTTTCAATTTTAGCCTTCTGAAGACACTCTTGTAATAAAGTTGTATTAATAAGAGTACCATGTTTGTTAATAAACGCTGTCTGTTGATCACAAAACGGAACATAGAATCTCATTCTAGAATTAAGGACCTTTTCCACTGATATTCTTAAAACAGAACAAACTGTAATTGGTCTGTAATTCTTAGGATCACTCTCATCTCCACCTTTTGATATCAATATTGTTCGGGCCTCTCGCATAAAATTAGGAACAAAATTGTGTTTAAGCATATATGTGATCATAGTAGCCAATATTTTTGAAGACTCAGAATTCGTAGCTTTCAGCCATCTTGGAAGAATGCCGTCCTCTCCTGCACTTGATTGTGAGTTCAATCTGTATATTTCTCTTGCTGTATCTTTTGGTGATATATTAATATCGAAAGATGCATCCAAAAGTTTCTGTTCTTCATGAGTAACTGGATTAAGTGCTGGGCGTGTTTTGTTATTAGGTGTCTCCCATCGATTTGAAAATTCTTCGTATAATTGATTTAATTCTATTGTACAGCCTTGGTCTTTCACATCTTTAATAATAACATTCATTGCTTTCTTCCTTTGATTAAAGTAAAGCCATTGTGTTTTATCTCCTTGGTATTGAGCTCTTCTTTTATTTCTGTTTCTTTTTGTAGCACGTTGTGGATTGGTGGTTGTTTGATAATTACGATCAACATTCTGAAATCCACCTGATTTTCGTGATCTATAGAATGTTTTGGCTGGATGTTCAGGGCCAGAAAGTACCTTTTAACATTTATGTAAGCATTGTTGGTAATCATAAATAATATATTCAAATGTATCATGTTTTGGTACATCATTAGTTGTCAATTCATTTAATTTGTTTAGAATTGTATCTAATTCATTTTTGAGTACGTTGTTGGTTGATGGTGTACTAGTACTTTTTTCATCCGTAAGATCATTTGCAATAGCTCCACTGTCAATATTTTGATGGGATCTGGTAATGTGTGATCTACATCCTCCTTTACTTTTACATAATTGTTCAAAGAAAGGACAAGGCCATCTAGAGTCATCTGGATTGTTCACACTGTAACTATCTCTTGTCTTTTGAATTAGAGTCTTGATTGTGTCGGCCATAAATCCCTCTCGGCTACTTTTTATTTTCACAATTTTATTGTTATTTTTCAGTCAATTTATCATTTTTCAAAAAAATGACTTTTAAACTTATCACAATTCTTTGTGTCCACTTCAATGTAGTATTTTTAAATCCAAAATTTTACATGATGACCATTGAAAAACAAACTTTTAATGTAAAATTCAAAATCAGCAATGTCCGTTTGGTATGAAACAATCAATAATTGTCCACTCCCCACTCTCAGAACATACATTTTCAAAATTGCATGCGACTGTCACTCCCGAGCATTAAAGTGTATTGATAATTCATGATATTCTTACTGTATTTTGTGGAAAACAATGTTAATTGACAATGCAATTGTGACACCTCATAACGAACTCGGAAAAGGTCGATATTGAGAATAACTTTGAACACACTTGTAATTGTAAAGACCATTCCGAACACCAAGTTTGTAGTCCCCGAAACAGAGTTTTGCCTCTTTTTGGAAACCTGAAAGGTCCGAATGCTAAATCAAATAACTGTAGCAATGAAAACTATTAAGTTGGAAGCGCAAGTGACATAGCGCAGTCTAATCATATATGTTTTTTATCATCCCACCAATAAGGTAGATGGCCTAAGTAGGATCCCAACTGGTATCCTACAAATACCAGCTTTTTAGTTAGTGGGCCAAGAATTTCACCATTTCTAAAAGTTAGTATGTATACAGAGGTGAGGCAACATCCTTGGACGGGGACGGATTGCTCCTTATTTTTTAGCGCACTTTATTTACAGTTACATAATTTTGTAATTCTGTTGATAATATTACTAGCAATAAGTGTACTAAATATCAGCGTGCTACGCCCACCGATGCCTCCACAAATAGCTCCTGAAGTTGAAGGTATCAGATTAGACGTTTCCGGGAAAGGTTTGACCCGGTGTCAGGTCAAACACGAATTTAAGAATCAAAACATCAGTGTCTCCAATCGAACAGTGTCCAGGGTAGTTAATTCAGTGGGGAAAAGACGGTTGGCTCAAACACTGGGACTTCCACGACCAAAAAACAACTACCCTAGAAAAGTCCTAAATTTGGTATTATAACGGGAAGTGGATATATTGACCTCTAAGTTTGATCCTTTGTCCCAAAGAGCAATTGCAAGGAAACTACACGTTTCTCAGAGGACTGTGAATCGGATTATTCACCAGGATCTGAAAGCGAAGACTAAAAAAGACCAGAGTTCACAAGCTGATCGACAAACATAAACGTATTAGGCAGACCAACTCCCGGAAGCTGTACAAGGAGCACCTGTCAGGGGGAAAATCGGATTTTGTGGTAAATCTAGACTAAACATACTGCTTTCTCAGTGACTGCAATGCCGATAGTCGAATTTACTATTCTAAGGCAGGTACGGTCACTGAGACACCCGTGATCCAGTGGAAGGAGAGGTTCGACTCGAAGATCATGGTCGTAGGAGCGATAACTGGAAGGGGAGTACTGCCTTTAATTAAAGTGCCTCCAAAAGTTAAAGTCAGTGCTGCCTACCATGTTGACCGCGTTTTGAGGCCCTTACTCAAAAAAGAATTGCCACCAATTTATGGAGAGGACACCTCAAAGGTCTTCGTACGTAACGACGCGGCAAGCTCCCACACGGCCAGAATTACCCGGGCATATTCAGAAGACCTCCACCGGAAAACTGGTATAACCTTAATTTAGAATAAGGAAATACCAGTAAAGTCACCGGACACCAGCCCTATGGACTTTTTTGGATTCGTTGCTTTAATACAGACAATTGGAAAAATAAAAGTATCTTCCATCTCGGGGCCTTGGAAACTTCTAATCTGCTACCTTCAACTTCCGGAGCTATTTGTGGAGGCATCGACGGGAGTAGCAAGTTGATATTCAGTACACACATTGCTAATACTATTATCAACATAATTACAAAATTATGTAACTGTAAATAAAGCGCGCTAAAAGTTAAGGTGCCCGGCGTTGGCGTCCAAGGATGTTGCCTCACCCTCTGTATTAATATTTTTACTCCCTGAAACATGAGTAGTCTCACCAGTCACATGCAAAGCATAACTGAATTTATATCAAGTATAATGTTGCGTCACCGCTGACACAAGGTTGTAGTACAAGCGTTTTATAAGCATTCAGTATTTATAATGATTAATGTTCATTTAATTAAAAGCATAAGCGTGATGAATAAGTTCTGAATATTCCTTAACGAATCCAACCTGCATCCTGCAGACAATTGCCGTTTTTAAACGTATGTACTTTTAATTCAGCGACTTGTGAACAGAGCTGCGCTCAAGTTCAAGTAGACCATGAGTATTTCAAGTCATGGTCAAGTAAAATATATTGGATACCTGAACATTCAAGGCATGATCAGGTTATGTATCTACTTGACCCTGAGATTTGAAATATAGATAGTAGTTTTGTTTGAGACTAAAAATTCTCAATGAGAGTCAAGTCATGTTCATGGTCAAGTAAAGATGTATAAATCCTTGATTAATAACACTGAGTATTTCAAGTACTTTTCTTTTCGTACTTAAATTTTCAAGTAACTGCTTGGAAATCCACGGTTGCACTAGTGAACTAAACAATAAGAATATAAAAGGTTATGAAAGCGACAAATAGAAATTGCTTCACTGTATTGTTCTATAAAATCAAAGCATTATTAATGAATCAAGCTACTTAATTTTGAGTACTCTTTTTATTCTAAATAATGTAACATTTGCACAACGTTAACAACTGCATTATATAAGCCAGTGTTTCATTAAAAGGGCGGACGCTGAATTGTGAATATTTTGAGTGAAGCAAAATAAACTTGAATGTTGGCGCAAAGCAATTATTATCAATAGTAAAATTCAATGGAAAATGATTTACTTGCACCTAAAAGACTTTCTATCTTAGGAAAGACTGTTCATAGTTTCGCATGACTGAAGGTAAGCTAAAACTAAAATACAAGAAATAAATTAATAATTAAAATTTAATTAATCAAAATTTTCTTGGAGAAGCTTGTGAAAATGAACAATCTTTACCAAACCCTTAGGAATAAATGATATTCAACTCTCAATTGCCGGTGTAGGACAGACGTTAGGTACTGTATGTTATTAAGGCTTTTAAGACAATTTGGTTACACCCGAAATTTCACGTACTTTCAAGAGTTGAAGTACTTTCGAGAAGTAACGTATTTCCGCGCAATTAGCTTATTGATAATTATCAGGTACTCTTGAGACATACACGCATTTTAACTTAACTTGAACACAGCCTGACATGACCTAACATTCGCCAAACCTTTTCGGCATAAGCTAAACACTGTCACGTAATAAAAAACATTGAACCAGCTAATACGCTATTGTAGAAGAGTGAGATGCAAGAGGAGCTTTATTTATTGAAATAAATGGAAGAGAAAGAATGAAGTGAATTTAATTGACGCTTTTTTGTTAGCTGTCCTCCCCAGTTCCTGTCAGCTATTCCTCAACCATTTTCATCTCCTTCAGCCATCCGCGGTATCTATCCCAGTATCAATCCTGAATAAATTAATGTCTGAGGAAGAATAATGAGCGGACCCTACAGGCAGAATATACAGATGGATATTGGAACTACAAGTGCATTAAATTGAGGTAAAGTATCGAAAAGATTTTGACATTGAGGCTGCGGATGTGCTTTCGAGAACGTTTGAAGTAAATTCCATCAATAAGTTAATACCTGTGGACCAAACTAAAGATCCATTACTTATACAGGTAATTAACTTTTGTAAAGATCCATCGGTGGATAACTAAACAAGTAGTAAAATTAGCTCGAGATGCTGATTTATCTAGTGATGGATGTATTTATAAATACGTGGTTAGTATTTCAAAATTGTGGGGAAATGATTCTAAATTTTGAAAAATAAGGGTCCAAAAAGATCAAATCATAATAGTTCTACAATATTTTTATGAAAACGATTTATCAGGACATATGAGAATCGCAAAAACTTATAAGCGGACAGAAGAGATTTTATTGGCAGAAACTGCGTAGTGATGTTATAAAGTATATTAAATTTTGTACAATTTATCAAGAAGTTAAGGCAGCTCGGTCACATAAGATTGGAATGGTCCATTCCCTAAAGTAGGCAAATCATGGGATGTTGTTTGCATTGATTTGTGTGAACCATATATTAAAACTCGTAAAGGTAACCGCTATCTTCTAGTAATTTTATGCAATACTGCAAAGTATGTTGAGCTATTTTCATTGAGAGCTGCTACTGCTGCTAATATTATTAAACGACTTTGGATAGTATTTTTACAATGGGGATTTCCTCTAACAATCACAAGTGACAACGCAACTCAGTTCAGTAGTATAACTTTCCTTCAATGGTGGTGCTCATTAAATATTAAGTCATAGAAAATTGCTTTATATCACCCCAGAGTAATCCATGTGAAAGTTATAACACAGCAGTAAAAGAACGTATTATCACACAAATCGAGGAATGTGTTTGTTTGGGTTGCAAGATAGATGAAATATATTTTGCAATTAATACCACTATCTTTTCTCCGGTTTATTGAAATTTTGAAAGGAAAATTAAGACTTCTGTCGATAATGCTTTAAAAATTAATTTATCAAGATTTAACGCAAGAGATCTGTTTATTGAACGTATGCTACAGGTTTTTAATTTGGCGAAGTTAAATAATTATGAGACTAAAAAAATATATTGTCATTTACAAAAAGACTAGAACAGCACCTAAATATAAAGTGGGAGTTTATTTAATAGCTCTGAATATATCAAATGCAGTAAAAGGCATAACTATATAGTTCTTTGTGTAAAAAGTTTGCAGGTAATTGATTGACTTGATTACGAACAACATTTGTGAATTAAAGGGCCCAAAAACTTCCCGATTAGTTGGCAAGTTCATGTCTCGCGAATAAAGCGAGCTTATCTCCAGCACTAACTCGGTACGCATTATGGTGTAAATGCAAACCGAAGCAGCTGACAGGTCATTAGTCATCCTGACAACCGAGAAGCGGGAAAATGACTACATACGTATTGTCTGTAGGAATATCTATGGAGGTGTCAAGGATTACAACGTGTGGTTTTGGGGGTCATAACTCAAATCACGAGTCTTTGGTTCATAATACTATGCTGGACGAGTGATATAGTGTACGGATAAAGCTCTGAAGCTGCACTTTCTATTTGCACAATGTTTAATAAATAAGGGTGGAAGATATCTTTTCCATTTTATGGTTAACTGTGTAAACAATTACTCTTTACTTATATCAACGGTTACTACAACTTCTATTACTATTATTGTTGCAACTACTACTATCATTATGATTGTTCTTATTGCACTAAAACTAAATTGTCATGACTTTTTTTTATATTTAATGTTACAATCTATATAATAAATTATATCCAGTTATTGACAAAGCAACTGTAGTTGTGTTGAGACAATTCCTTAAATGATAGCAACGTTTTGTTATTAAACATTATTTTATTTTGCGGACTACACTTCCCGCATAAAAACACTTTGTTAGCTTCAGTTAATGGAACAACAAAGAATAATACCTGCTGGATTAAGGGTAATTGTGTAACCCGGGTATCATCCAAGGTTTTACCTCGAAAATATTGTCCAGGTCAAGTAATTGCAGGATTAATATTCCTGCTTTTTAAAATCTGCATTCCTGAAAGAAATTTATAGGTTGTTTGGGTTTAATATGTAACATTGCAATAAACTTCCAATGCAGATGGGTACTGCAGCGAACATTTCCAAAAATATGCGGAGAAATTACATTAATTTACTGATAAAATTCAGTAGAGGAAACGCTGGGAATTTATCACGGTGAATATTTATTCAACCCACAAATGTGAAATTGAAGTCACAGTCTTAAATGCAATTTCAAACATTTTCGGCTCAATATGGTAATCTAATAGCCCGTTTTATTCAGCTAAGAAGGATAACTTATCCTGATCTTATATTAACTCGATTGGAGCTTTAACTAGCAAACATGACAATGCATAAATACCATTCAGTCCAGTATAGGAAGTTGTAAGGAGGTGAAATGATGGCATTGGAAAAAGTTGCATCTAATCTGCAAGGTATTACAACAACCATTAAACAATATGCCACATTCACTTCCATTCCACTCTCTACGCTCCCAATAATAATGTTAGTAATGAATAAATAAATAAAACCAAAAGGATGGGTTGCTTATGTGTAACTCCAGTAATGCGGAACCAGTAAAAAAGGGGACTCAAGACCAGAGATGAAAAATATATATTAGTTTATTATTACGGTTAGCTACTACAGCTCTGCTGTTACAGTTGGTCGCTTCAGTACGTAGACCTGGGAAGCACTAAGGCTCTCCTTATAGTAAATGTGGGAGGAAGACTGCAGAATGTCTCTCTTTTATATATTTAAATAATCTGCCTTAGATTAACTAAGGCAGATTGTCTATTTACATAGCAAGGGTACCGTCTGGTTACACTCTCCCCACTGAAAATTTAAAAAAACCCGGATTTTTATAATTTCCGGTTAGTAATGTAAAGGTGCCGTAGTTAGATTTCGCCACTTGTTGGAAAATGCACAAACCATTGAATATTTTGAATTTCAAAAATTAATTTGAACAAACTTGAAAAATAATAAGTAATTGTTGAAAATCCAGTAAATCAATATATCATTCAAAATGCAATAATGCTTAGAAAAAAACCAAATGAAAACGATGAATGGAGGTTAGAATGGTAGCATCATTGGTTGGTCGCATACGATTCCTGAGACCAGTAATTATATTGAATCTTGGATGTCTTGAACATAGTCGAAAAAATGTACAAGGCACGCTGGCGCAACTACAGTACAATACATAAATGCAATGGATTCACCTATTAATTAAATTGAAGTTTGGGAAACTGCCGAGGACGTGAATATTTATAAACAACTACAAACATGAGACACGCTCGTGCTTTGTAGTTTAAGACCTAACATATTTTAAAATCTTAACGTAGTATTTGTTGCCAGAATAGTATTAAAATTACGTGCACTAGCTATTTACACAATACTAGTATCCCCACAAAAATGAATAAAATTGACAAAATTACATTCGTTAAACTAATAATTTGCTTTGCACAATTCTTCCTAGACAACGTTTTTCCGCAGAAATTCAAAGTTATGAATTTAAATAACAAGCACACCAAAATGAGTGACGACCTTTCAGTAAATGTGACAATTACCACTACGCACACAATTATAACTTCTTGTAGTTTCACCAAAAAAATCAGAAATTCGGCCGGCATTTACATTTCAGTGTTGAAACAAAAACTAAGCATTTTGCTTAACATAATGTTGTTAGGACCCAGACCGTTTTTTCGACCTGAATAAAACATTTATTCATTCACTCATTACATGAGTAGTCCTAAATAAACAAATTTAATAATTCCAATATGTTTCGGTGCAGTGTTTTTGACACTGTCGAATGCTACCAGTAACGTTTTTGAACGCATGTATTTGCATTGCCGGGAAATACATAATTGATCTTCCCGGGTAACTAACAAATTCATACATGTAGTCTAAGGTCCACAGACAGCGTATATGCAAAATGTTGAGATGAACCGTATTGAGTTTTAAATCCAACGTCAAGACCTTTTATTCCATAAAATTTTACCATAATCCCTATAGAAGTTTGAGTAGTCATTGATACTCTTAATTCAAATTCCGAAAATAGATTCTAGTCTGTAACTAATTTATTCCTGTTGTCTAAACGTTTGTTTTCTATTATTATTCATAAGATTCATTATTACTAATAGCAGCAGTAAGTGCGCCAACAATACAGATCGTAGACAAAGCCTTGCCTCCCCACAAAACATGGTACCTGTCTCCCCAAAGCGCATCTACTGGGAAACTTCCATCGTGGTTTTGCATTTCAAGCAATTTGTCTGCAATTTGTTTTGAATACTTCTTGCAGCCCAAATTTTCTAATACCAGGAGCGCTAACGCATAATCTAAGGGAAACCGACAATCGGTTTGAGAATTTTCAACGGCAATACAAATCATTGGCGCAAATCGTTTTTTCACTCTAGAATTAATTTTAGCAAACGTCGAACAGTAGTACAAAAATGTGAAACCACTTGGGTAGTACAACGTTCCAGTCTTCCATTTTCCCGACCTCAGCCATTCATAAACGTAATCTTCTGTTTTCTGAACTTGATCTTCTTCCCGTAGTGTGTAGGCCAGACGCAAAACATTGCAACATATTGCAGCACAAAGCATATTTTGTCTCCGTTTGACAGCTGGTTTGTAATGAATTTCAACTACGCCATTTTCATCAACATTTGCAAACACTTTCTTTGCCACAGGATAAATACTGTCCAGTGTTATAATTCCCGCTTTAAGAAGTGATGTGTATCCCAGCGATGTGGAATCCACTTCATCAGCAAATATTTTTGGATCGAAAAAGTAGTTCAATGTGTCAAACGCAGCTGGTTTTAAAGAATCAGCAAGTTTGGATCGAACCGAAGGAGAAAACTCGCTCCAGAGTAGGTCAAGAGCAAAAAAGTAGGTAAATTGATCGGGAATACCAGAGTATTTGTAATCGTAGTCTTTAGTAAATTCGACCCTATCTTTTGTATACAACATTGAGGAAAAAGCGTAAGCTTTCGATTCGAATAAGTTCTCTAAGTAGATTAGGCCTCTGCGAATGGCACAATCTAGCCGGTTATTCAAACCTAAAATTAAAATAAAATGTCCAAAATTTAATAAAATGAAACATTTAGCAACCAAACATGTACAATTTATATTACGATTTCCAAAACTTACCTTCCATCCTAGGTCAACAATTCTGAAAAAAGTAAGGTAAATGCAGTTACATGAATTGCCACATGAACACTGAATTAAAACGACCTAACCAAGTGTTTAAATACTCAGGACGTTTTATCACGAGTTTTTCTAGTAACACGTTTAAGTCCATAGATTTTACTATAGGCTGTATTCATTTCACATTAAGTTTATATATATCCCAGAACGACTTCCACAAACAAACAAGTAATCTACAAGGGAACTGTATTTTTTGAGCAACAAGGTCATAAGAAACATACTTCATAACACAGCATACATTCACATTTCAGCCATTTTAACCTGACGGCATGTGGAATTTTATTTTTACAGGCTATAGACAAGCTAGAGTCCAAAGATTCCTGAATGCCAGATGTAATACAATTTTATTTTGTGTTTCAGATATTTCAGAAGGTAATTAAATATTATGTAATCGGATACGTAGGAATTTGAAATAACTTTTTAGACCGTGAAGTGAAATCCTTGTAGATTTCCCTGTACGCATTATATTAGGTGACGAACAGGAATATTTTGGTTGGAAATACAGTCGTATATGAAAAAAGGCTGTACATCCAAGTTATGTCCTAATAAATGGCCTTTTGTTGCTGTGAACATACGCATGATGAAGCTTTTATTTTTCACAATAATTTGAAACGGAAACGTTACGGCATAAGCGTGCCTTTTTAGCTGAGGTAGTGTACATTTCAGTTCACGTGGATTTATTGGCAAATTATACTTGAACAGAACTAAATATTCTGCCGTTTGAATGCTACCAGACAAAAAAGTCGATTAAAGCAAAAACTCAATAATACATCACTAATTTACAAAACTGAGTTTCCCACGTGCTAAAACCTGACTGCTAATAAAAGGTATCTGACATATTATTATTGAAACACCAAGGAAAACGTGTCCGCAGACATTGATCAAAGCGAGACGTAGCACAAGTTTCTCTTTGCATTTTGTAAACTTAAAAATTCAATTAAATATTCAGTAAACAAAAACGCAATAATTCAAAGAATCTAGACGCTTCTATGGGCGTCAAGTGAAACCGTTGCGAATTTCCTTGTACGCATTACATTAAGTACCTAACGCAGGTATTCTTTTGAGCAAAACAGTCGCATTTAATACTATAGGTGTTAAATTCATGTTGGTAATCTTGATAAAAGATCTTTGGTGGCTGTCAAGTATACGCATGATAGAGCCTTTATTAACAACAGTTGTTTTAAACTGAGTTGTTACGTCAATAGCGTGTCTGTTCAACAAAGGTAGCATACGATACCTATATATATAAAGACTTTATTGACACTGCTTCTCAACAGAAGTAGCCATACATTGACTCAGTATACTATTTCCTAGTGTATTACATCATATATGTATGATAGTACAATGTGTTATGAATTTCTATATAAATGATTATTACATATTAAAGCACCACTTTTTAGCACTATTGCTACAACTTCATCAATAACAGTATTGGGAATTCTAAATCTTTTTAGAAATTTTACAAAAAAATTTGAAATTGTTCCACGTGCACCTATATACAATCCTATTGTTTCAATTTCACGTAAATTAAATTTACTTTTGAAGTAAGGTATACATGGATCATAAATAGATTTTTTCTCGTAGTTGACATTATCTGCTTGGTGGAGGTCTTGTTCCATTCTAATTGTAGGGTCTATTATGTATCCCTTCCTAGTAATATGGTCGTAGGCAAGTATGTCTGCTCTTCTACTTGTATTATTGTTGTCTGTACAGTATATTTCTTCCACAACTCTTAATCCTGTTTCTTTAAGTTTAGAAGCTATAAGTGAGCGAATGCTGTGGTGTCTATTGTTTCGAAGTAGTTCCCCCCTCGGGCATTTACCAAGAATATGTCCTAAGGTTTCAAACTCATTGCAGTTTCTGCAACGGCTATTTCCTTGGCTGTATCCGGGGTTGGTTTTTACTGGCAAAACATTTGCAGCCATTTTAATTGCATTGGTCCATTCCGATGTTGAAATTATGGTAAAACATACTTAAACAGAATTATCTAAGCAATCCACGTTTTGAATACAAATTATTAGGAATCAGGAGCGTTCGAAGCAAAAACTCAATACTACAGCATGAGTTTAAAATTCCGAATATCACAAGTGCTAAAACTTGAATACAGATAAAATGCATGTGACATTTTAAAACTTGAAAGCTAAGGATAATATAGTCTGCAAAATTTCCTTGAATGCGAGATGTATTATAATTTACGTTTTATATTTTCGATATTTAAAATGGTAACTAAGTATCATGTAATCAAATAAACAGGAATTTGAATTAACTAGACGCTTCTCAGGCCGTCAAGTGAAACCGTTGTCGAGTTTCTTGTACACATAACATTAAGAAACTAACAGATATATTGTGGTGGGCAATACAGTCGCATATAATAAATAAATGCTATACATCCAAGTTATTGGTCCTAATAAAAGACCCTTTGTTGCATGCGAACATACGCATGATGAAGCTTCTATTTATCACGGTAATTTGATACCGCCGAGTTGCGAAAATAGGGGGTTTTTTAGCTGAGGTAGTATAAATTTCACT
Source organism: Allacma fusca (assembly GCA_947179485.1). Taxonomy (NCBI): domain Eukaryota; kingdom Metazoa; phylum Arthropoda; class Collembola; order Symphypleona; family Sminthuridae; genus Allacma; species Allacma fusca. The sequence continues at coordinate 79,825,743 of OX359245.1, read as the reverse complement.
ACACAAAGCTTCATTCGCAAATTATACTTAAACACAACTGAGTAATCCACAGTTTGATTGCTACCTGGCAGGAAAAAAGGGCATTCAAAGCAAGAACTCAATAATACAGCAATCATTTACAATTCTGAATGTGCCACTTGCTAAAACCTGACTGCTGTTAAAAGTTATCTGACATAGTTTTATTTAAAGGCAAAGGAAAAACGTGTCCGCAGACTTTGATCAAAGCTAAACGTAACACAAGTTTCTCTTTGCATTTCGAAAACGTAAAAAAATAATTAAATATTTAGCAAATAAAAACGCCATAATTGGAAAAATCTAGACGCTTCTAAGGCCGTCAAGTGAACCCGTTGCGAATTTCCTTGTACGCCTTACATTAAGTACCTAACGCAGGTATTCTTTTGTGCAAAACAGTCGCATTTAATAATATAGGTGTTACATTCAAGTTGGTAATCTTGATAAAAGATCTTTGGTGGCTGTTAAGTATACGCATGATAAAGCCTTTATTAACAACAGTTGTTTTAAACTGAGTTGTTACGTCAGTAGCGTGTCTGTTCAACAAAGGTAGCATACAATTCCTATATATAGCTATTATGGTAAAACACACTTAAACAGAATCATCTAAGCAATCAACGGTATGAATACTGATTATTAGGAATCAGGAGCGTTTAAAGCAAAAACTCAATACTACAGCATGAATTTAAAATTCCGAATTTCCCACGTGCTAAAACTGAATACAGATAAAATGCATCTGATATTTTAAAACTTGAAAGTTAAGGATGAGCTAGTCTGCAAAATTTCCTTGAATGCGAGATGTATTGTAATTTACGTTTTGTATTTTAGATATTTAAAATGGTAACCAAGTACTATGTCATCAAATACACAGGAATTTGAATTAACTAGACGCTTCTCAGGCCGTCAAGTGAAACCGATATCGAGTTTCTTGTACACATAACATTAAGAAACTAACAGATATATTGTGGTGGGCAATACGGTCGCATATAATAAATAAATGCTATACATCCAAGTTATTGGTCCTAATAAAAGACCCTTTGTTGCATGCGAACATACGCATGATGAAGCTTCTATTTATCACGGTAATTTGATACCGCCGAGTTGCGAAAATAGGGGGTTTTTTAGCTGAGGTAGTATAAATTTCACTACACAAAGCTTCATTCGCAAATTATACTTAAACACAACTGAGTAATCCACAGTTTGATTGCTACCTGGCAGGAAAAAAGGGCATTCAAATCAAGAACTCAATAATACAGCAATCAGTTACAAGTCTGAATGTGCCACTTTCAAAAAAACCTGACTGCTGTTAAAAGTTATTTGACATAGTTTTATTTAAAGGCAAAGGAAAAACGTGTCCGCAGACTATGATCAAAGCTAGACGTAACACAAGTTTCTCTTTGCATTTCGAAAACTTAAAAAAATAATTAAATATTTAGCAAATAAAAACGCCATAATTGGAAAAATCTAGACGCTTCTAAGGCCGTCAAGTGAACCCGTTGCGAATTTCCTTGTACGCATTACATTAAGTACCTAACGCAGGTATTCTGTTGTGCAAAACAATCGCATTTCATAATATAGGTATTACATTCAAGTTGGTTATCTTGATAAAAGATCTTTGGGGGCTGTCAAGTATACGCATGATAAAGCCTTTATTAACAACAGTTGTTTTAAACTGAGTTGTTACGTCAGTAGCGTGTCTGTTCAACAAAGGTAGCATACAATTCCTATACATAGCTATTATGGTTAAACACACTTAAACAGAATCATCTAAGCAATCCACGGTTTGAATACTAATTATTAGGAATCATGAGCGTTTGAAGCAAAAACTCAATACTACGGCATGAATTTAAAATTCCGAATTTCACACGTGCTAAAACCTGAATACAGATAAAATGCATCTGATATTTTAGAACTTGAAAGCTAAGGATAAGCTAGTCTGCAAAATTTCCTTGAATGCGACATGTATTGTAATTTACGTTTTGTATTTTAGATATATAAAATGTTAACTAAGTATTATGTAATCAAATACACAGGAATTTGTATTAACTAGACGCCCATGAGGCCGTCAAGTGAATCCGTTGTCGAGTTCCTTGTACGCATCCCATTAGGAAACTAACATAAATATTGTGGTGGGCAATAAAGTCGCATATAATAAATAAAGGCTATACATCCAAGTTATTAGTCTTAATAAAAGACCCTTTGTTGCATGCGAACATACGCATGATGAAGCTTCTATTTATCAAGGTAATTTGATTCCGCCGAGTTGCGAAAATAGGGTTTTTTTTTAGCTGAGGTAGTATAAATTTCACTACACAAAGCTTCATTCGCAGATTATACTTAAACACAACTGAGTAATCCGCAGTTTGATTGTTACCTGGCAGGAAAAAAGGACATTGAAAGCATGAACTCAATAATACAGCAATCATTTACAATTCTGAGTTTCCCACGTGCTAAAACCTGACTGCTAGTAAAAGTTATCTGACATAATATTAATTAAAGACAAAGGAAAAACGTGTCCGCAGACATTGATCAAAGCGAGACGTAACGCAAGTTTCTCTTTGCATTTTGTGAATTTAAAAATTTAATTCAATATGTAGTAAATAAAAACGCCATATAAGAAGAATCTACACGCTTCTAAGGCCGTCAAGTGACCCCGTTGCGAATTTCCTTGTACGCATTACATTAAGTACCTAACGCAGGTATTCTGTTGTGCAAAACAATCGCATTTAATAATATAGGTATTACATTCAAGTTGGTTATCTTGATAAAAGATCTTTGGGGGCTGTCAAGTATACGCATGATAAAGCCTTTATTAACAACAGTTGTTTTAAACTGAGTTGTTACGTCAGTAGCGTGTCTGTTCAACAAAGGTAGCATACAATTCCTATGCATAGCTATTATGGTTAAACACACTTAAACAGAATCATCTAAGCAATCCACGGTTTGAATACTAATTATTAGGAATCATGAGCGTTTGAAGCAAAAACTCAATACTACGGCATGAATTTAAAATTCCGAATTTCACACGTGCTAAAACCTGAATACAGATAAAATGCATCTGATATTTTAGAACTTGAAAGCTAAGGATAAGCTAGTCTGCAAAATTTCCTTGAATGCGACATGTATTGTAATTTACGTTTTGTATTTTAGATATATAAAATGTCAACTAAGTATTATGTAATCAAATACACAGGAATTTGTATTAACTAGACGCCTCTGAGGCCGTCAAGTGAATCCGTTGTCGAGTTCCTTGTACGCATCCCATTAGGAAACTAACATATATATTGTGGTGGGCAATACAGTCGCATATAATAAATAAAGGCTATACATCCAAGTTATTAGTCTTAATAAAAGACCCTTTGTTGCATGCGAACATACGCATGATGAAGCTTCTATTTATCAAGGTAATTTGATTCCGCCGAGTTGCGAAAATAGGGTTTTTTTTTAGCTGGAGTAGTATAAATTTCACTACACAAAGCTTTATTCGCAGATTATACTTAAACACAACTGAATAATCCGAAGTTTGATTGCTAGCTGGCAGGAAAAAAGGACATTGAAAGCATGAACTCAATAATACAGCAATCATTTACAATTCTGAGTTTCCCACGTGCTAAAACCTGACTGCTAGTAAAAGTTATCTGACATAATATTAATTAAAGACAAAGGAAAAACGTGTCCGCAGACATTGATCAAAGCGAGACGTAACGCAAGTTTCTCTTTGCATTTTGTGAATTTAAAAATTTAATTTAATATGTAGTAAATAAAAACGCCATATAAGAAGAATCTACACGCCTCATAATCCGTCAAGTGACCCCGTTGCGAATTTCCTTGTACGCATTACATTAAGTACCTAACGCAGGTATTCTGTTGTGCAAAACAATCGCATTTAATAATATAGGTATTACATTCAAGTTGGTTATCTTGATAAAAGATCTTTGGGGGCTGTCAAGTATACGCATGATAAAGCCTTTATTAACAACAGTTGTTTTAAACTGAGTTGTTACGTCAGTAGCGTGTCTGTTCAACAAAGGTAGCATACAATTCCTATGCATAGCTATTATGGTTAAACACACTTAAACAGAATCATCTAAGCAATCCACGGTTTGAATACTAATTATTAGGAATCATGAGCGTTTGAAGCAAAAACTCAATACTACGGCATGAATTTAAAATTCCGAATTTCCCACGTGCTAAAACCTGAATACAGATAAAATGCATCTGATATTTTAGAACTTGAAAGCTAAGGATAAGCTAGTCTGCAAAATTTCCTTGAATGCGACATGTATTGTAATTTACGTTTTGTATTTTAGATATATAAAATGTTAACTAAGTATTATGTAATCAAATACACAGGAATTTGTATTAATTAGACGCCCATGAGGCCGTCAAGTGAATCCGTTGTCGAGTTCCTTGTACGCATCCCATTAGGAAACTAACATAAATATTGTGGTGGGCAATACAGTCGCATATAATAAATAAAGGCTATACATCCAAGTTATTAGTCTTAATAAAAGACCCTTTGTTGCATGCGAACATACGCATGATGAAGCTTCTATTTATCAAGGTAATTTGATTCCGCCGAGTTGCGAAAATAGGGTTTTTTTAAGCTGAGGTAGTATACATTTCACTACACAAAGCTTCATTCGCAGATTATACTTAAACACAACTGAGTAATCCGCAGTTTGATTGTTACCTGGCAGGAAAAAAGGACATTTAAAGCATGAACTCAATAATACAGCAATCATTTACAATTCTGAGTTTCCCACGTGCTAAAACCTGACTGCTAGTAAAAGTTATCTGACATAATATTAATTAAAGACAAAGGAAAAACGTGTCCGCAGACATTGATCAAAGCGAGACGTAACGCAAGTTTCTCTTTGCATTTTGTGAATTTAAAAATTTAACTCAATATGTAGTAAATAAAAACGCCATATAAGAAGAATCTACACGCCTCATAATCCGTCAAGTGACCCCGTTGCGAATTTCCTTGTACGCATTACATTAAGTACCTAACGCAGGTATTCTGTTGTGCAAAACAATCGCATTTAATAATATAGGTATTACATTCAAGTTGGTTATCTTGATAAAAGATCTTTGGGGGCTGTCAAGTATACGCATGATAAAGCCTTTATTAACAACAGTTGTTTTAAACTGAGTTGTTACGTCAGTAGCGTGTCTGTTCAACAAAGGTAGCATACAATTCCTATGCATAGCTATTATGGTTAAACACACTTAAACAGAATCATCTAAGCAATCCACGGTTTGAATACTAATTATTAGGAATCATGAGCGTTTGAAGCAAAAACTCAATACTACGGCATGAATTTAAAATTCCGAATTTCACACGTGCTAAAACCTGAATACAGATAAAATGCATCTGATATTTTAGAACTTGAAAGCTAAGGATAAGCTAGTCTGCAAAATTTCCTTGAATGCGACATGTATTGTAATTTACGTTTTGTATTTTAGATATATAAAATGTTAACTAAGTATTATGTAATCAAATACACAGGAATTTGTATTAATTAGACGCCCATGAGGCCGTCAAGTGAATCCGTTGTCGAGTTCCTTGTACGCATCCCATTAGGAAACTAACATAAATATTGTGGTGGGCAATACAGTCGCATATAATAAATAAAGGCTATACATCCAAGTTATTAGTCTTAATAAAAGACCCTTTGTTGCATGCGAACATACGCATGATGAAGCTTCTATTTATCAAGGTAATTTGATTCCGCCGAGTTGCGAAAATAGGGTTTTTTTTAGCTGAGGTAGTATACATTTCACTACACAAAGCTTCATTCGCAGATTATACTTAAACACAACTGAGTAATCCGCAGTTTGATTGTTACCTGGCAGGAAAAAAGGACATTTAAAGCATGAACTCAATAATACAGCAATCATTTACAATTCTGAGTTTCCCACGTGCTAAAACCTGACTGCTAGTAAAAGTTATCTGACATAATATTAATTAAAGACAAAGGAAAAACGTGTCCGCAGACATTGATCAAAGCGAGACGTAACGCAAGTTTCTCTTTGCATTTTGTGAATTTAAAAATTTAACTCAATATGTAGTAAATAAAAACGCCATATAAGAAGAATCTACACGCCTCATAATCCGTCAAGTGACCCCGTTGCGAATTTCCTTGTACGCATTACATTAAGTACCTAACGCAGGTATTCTGTTGTGCAAAACAATCGCATTTAATAATATAGGTATTACATTCAAGTTGGTTATCTTGATAAAAGATCTTTGGGGGCTGTCAAGTATACGCATGATAAAGCCTTTATTAACAACAGTTGTTTTAAACTGAGTTGTTACGTCAGTAGCGTGTCTGTTCAACAAAGGTAGCATACAATTCCTATGCATAGCTATTATGGTTAAACACACTTAAACACAATCATCTAAGCAATCCACGGTTTGAATACTAATTATTAGGAATCATGAGCGTTTGAAGCAAAAACTCAATACTACGGCATGAATTTAAAATTCCGAATTTCACACGTGCTAAAACCTGAATACAGATAAAATGCATCTGATATTTTAGAACTTGAAAGCTAAGGATAAGCTAGTCTGCAAAATTTCCTTGAATGCGACATGTATTGTAATTTACGTTTTGTATTTTAGATATATAAAATGTTAACTAAGTATTATGTAATCAAATACACAGGAATTTGTATTAATTAGACGCCCATGAGGCCGTCAAGTGAATCCGTTGTCGAGTTCCTTGTACGCATCCCATTAGGAAACTAACATAAATATCGTGGTGGGCAATACAGTCGCATATAATAAATAAAGGCTATACATCCAAGTTATTAGTCTTAATAAAAGACCCTTTGTTGCATGCGAACATACGCATGATGAAGCTTCTATTTATCAAGGTAATTTGATTCCGCCGAGTTGCGAAAATAGGGTTTTTTTTAGCTGAGGTAGTATACATTTCACTACACAAAGCTTCATTCGCAGATTATACTTAAACACAACTGAGTAATCCGCAGTTTGATTGTTACCTGGCAGGAAAAAAGGACATTTAAAGCATGAACTCAATAATACAGCAATCATTTACAATTCTGAGTTTCCCACGTGCTAAAACCTGACTGCTAGTAAAAGTTATCTGACATAATATTAATTAAAGACAAAGGAAAAACGTGTCCGCAGACATTGATCAAAGCGAGACGTAACGCAAGTTTCTCTTTGCATTTTGTGAATTTAAAAATTTAACTCAATATGTAGTAAATAAAAACGCCATATAAGAAGAATCTACACGCCTCATAATCCGTCAAGTGACCCCGTTGCGAATTTCCTTGTACGCATTACATTAAGTACCTAACGCAGGTATTCTGTTGTGCAAAACAATCGCATTTAATAATATAGGTATTACATTCAAGTTGGTTATCTTGATAAAAGATCTTTGGGGGCTGTCAAGTATACGCATGATAAAGCCTTTATTAACAACAGTTGTTTTAAACTGAGTTGTTACGTCAGTAGCGTGTCTGTTCAACAAAGGTAGCATACAATTCCTATACATAGCTATTATGGTTAAACACACTTAAACAGAATCATCTAAGCAATCCACGGTTTGAATACTAATTATTAGGAATCATGAGCGTTTGAAGCAACAACTCAATACTACAGCATGAATTTAAAATTCCGAATTTCACACGTGCTAAAACCTGAATACAGATAAAATGCATCTGATATTTTAAAACTTGAAAGCTAAGGATAAGCTAGTCTGCAAAATTTCCTTGAATGCGACATGTATTGTAATTTACGTTTTGTATTTTAGATATATAAAATGTCAACTAAGTATTATGTAATCAAATACACAGGAATTTGTATTAACTAGACGCCTCTGAGGCCGTCAAGTGAATCCGTTGTCGAGTTCCTTGTACACATAACATTAAGAAACTAACAGAAATATTGTGGTGGGCAATAAAGTCGCATATAATAAATAAAGGCTATACATCCAAGTTATTAGTCTTAATAAAAGACCCTTTGTTGCATGCGAACATACGCATGATGAAGCTTCTATTTATCACGGTAATTTGATTCCGCCGAGTTGCGAAAATAGGTTTTTTTTAGCTGGAGTAGTATAAATTACACTACACAAAGCTTTATTCGCAGATTATACTTAAACACAACTGAGTAATCCGCAGTTTGATTGTTACCTGGCAGGAAAAAAGGACATTGAAAGCATGAACTCAATAATACAGCAATCATTTACAATTCTGAGTTTCCCACGTGCTAAAACCTGACTGCTAGTAAAAGTTATCTGACATAATATTAATTAAAGACAAAGGAAAAACGTGTCCGCAGACATTGATCAAAGCGAGACGTAACGCAAGTTTCTCTTTGCATTTTGTGAATTTAAAAATTTAATTCAATATGTAGTAAATAAAAACGCCATATAAGAAGAATCTACACGCCTCATAATCCGTCAAGTGACCCCGTTGCGAATTTCCTTGTACGCATTACATTAAGTACCTAACGCAGGTATTCTGTTGTGCAAAACAATCGCATTTAATAATATAGGTATTACATTCAAGTTGGTTATCTTGATAAAAGATCTTTGGGGGCTGTCAAGTATACGCATGATAAAGCCTTTATTAACAACAGTTGTTTTAAACTGAGTTGTTACGTCAGTAGCGTGTCTGTTCAACAAAGGTAGCATACAATTCCTATACATAGCTATTATGGTTAAACACACTTAAACAGAATCATCTAAGCAATCCACGGTTTGAATACTAATTATTAGGAATCATGAGCGTTTGAAGCAAAAACTCAATACTACGGCATGAATTTAAAATTCCGAATTTCACACGTGCTAAAACCTGAATACAGATAAAATGCATCTGATATTTTAGAACTTGAAAGCTAAGGATAAGCTAGTCTGCAAAATTTCCTTGAATGCGACATGTATTGTAATTTACGTTTTGTATTTTAGATATATAAAATGTCAACTAAGTATTATGTAATCAAATACACAGAAATTTGTATTAATTAGACGCCCATGAGGCCGTCAAGTGAATCCGTTGTCGAGTTCCTTGTACGCATCCCATTAGGAAACTAACATAAATATTGTGGTGGGCAATACAGTCGCATATAATAAATAAAGGCTATACATCCAAGTTATTAGTCTTAATAAAAGACCCTTTGTTGCATGCGAACATACGCATGATGAAGCTTCTATTTATCAAGGTAATTTGATTCCGCCGAGTTGCGAAAATAGGGTTTTTTTTAGCTGAGGTAGTATACATTTCACTACACAAAGCTTCATTCGCAGATTATACTTAAACACAACTGAGTAATCCGCAGTTTGATTGTTACCTGGCAGGAAAAAAGGACATTTAAAGCATGAACTCAATAATACAGCAATCATTTACAATTCTGAGTTTCCCACGTGCTAAAACCTGACTGCTAGTAAAAGTTATCTGACATAATATTAATTAAAGACAAAGGAAAAACGTGTCCGCAGACATTGATCAAAGCGAGACGTAACGCAAGTTTCTCTTTGCATTTTGTGAATTTAAAAATTTAACTCAATATGTAGTAAATAAAAACGCCATATAAGAAGAATCTACACGCTTTTAAGGCCGTCAAGTGACCCCGTTGCGAATTTCCTTGTACGCATTACATTAAGTACCTAACGCAGGTATTCTGTTGTGCAAAACAATCGCATTTAATAATATAGGTATTACATTCAAGTTGGTTATCTTGATAAAAGATCTTTGGGGGCTGTCAAGTATACGCATGATAAAGCCTTTATTAACAACAGTTGTTTTAAACTGAGTTGTTACGTCAGTAGCGTGTCTGTTCAACAAAGGTAGCATACAATTCCTATACATAGCTATTATGGTTAAACACACTTAAACAGAATCATCTAAGCAATCCACGGTTTGAATACTAATTATTAGGAATCATGAGCGTTTGAAGCAAAAACTCAATACTACAGCATGAATTTAAAATTCCGAATTTCACACGTGCTAAAACCTGAATACAGATAAAATGCATCTGATATTTTAAAACTTGAAAGCTAAGGATAAGCTAGTCTGCAAAATTTCCTTGAATGCGACATGTATTGTAATTTACGTTTTGTATTTTAGATATATAAAATGTCAACTAAGTATTATGTAATCAAATACACAGGAATTTGTATTAACTAGACGCCTCTGAGGCCGTCAAGTGAATCCGTTGTCGAGTTCCTTGTACACATAACATTAAGAAACTAACAGAAATATTGTGGTGGGCAATAAAGTCGCATATAATAAATAAAGGCTATACATCCAAGTTATTAGTCTTAATAAAAGACCCTTTGTTGCATGCGAACATACGCATGATGAAGCTTCTATTTATCACGGTAATTTGATTCCGCCGAGTTGCGAAAATAGGTTTTTTTTAGCTGGAGTAGTATAAATTACACTACACAAAGCTTTATTCGCAGATTATACTTAAACACAACTGAATAATCCGCAGTTAGATTGCTAGCTGGCAGGAAAAAAGGACATTGAAAGCATGAACTCAATAATACAGCAATCATTTACAATTCTGAGTTTCCCACGTGCTAAAACCTGACTGCTAGTAAAAGTTATCTGACATAATATTAATTAAAGACAAAGGAAAAACGTGTCCGCAGACATTGATCAAAGCGAGACGTAACGCAAGTTTCTCTTTGCATTTTGTGAATTTAAAAATTTAATTCAATATGTAGTAAATAAAAACGCCATATAAGAAGAATCTACACGCTTCTAAGGCCGTCAAGTGACCCCGTTGCGAATTTCCTTGTACGCATTACATTAAGTACCTAACGCAGGTATTCTGTTGTGCAAAACAATCGCATTTAATAATATAGGTATTACATTCAAGTTGGTTATCTTGATAAAAGATCTTTGGGGGCTGTCAAGTATACGCATGATAAAGCCTTTATTAACAACAGTTGTTTTAAACTGAGTTGTTACGTCAGTAGCGTGTCTGTTCAACAAAGGTAGCATACAATTCCTATACATAGCTATTATGGTTAAACACACTTAAACAGAATCATCTAAGCAATCCACGGTTTGAATACTAATTATTAGGAATCATGAGCGTTTGAAGCAAAAACTCAATACTACAGCATGAATTTAAAATTCCGAATTTCACACGTGCTAAAACCTGAATACAGATAAAATGCATCTGATATTTTAAAACTTGAAAGCTAAGGATAAGCTAGTCTGCAAAATTTCCTTGAATGCGACATGTATTGTAATTTACGTTTTGTATTTTAGATATATAAAATGTCAACTAAGTATTATGTAATCAAATACACAGGAATTTGTATTAACTAGACGCCTCTGAGGCCGTCAAGTGAATCCGTTGTCGAGTTCCTTGTACACATAACATTAAGAAACTAACAGAAATATTGTGGTGGGCAATAAAGTCGCATATAATAAATAAAGGCTATACATCCAAGTTATTAGTCTTAATAAAAGACCCTTTGTTGCATGCGAACATACGCATGATGAAGCTTCTATTTATCACGGTAATTTGATTCCGCCGAGTTGCGAAAATAGGTTTTTTTTAGCTGGAGTAGTATAAATTACACTACACAAAGCTTTATTCGCAGATTATACTTAAACACAACTGAATAATCCGCAGTTAGATTGTTACCTGGCAGGAAAAAAGGACATTGAAAGCATGAACTCAATAATACAGCAATCATTTACAATTCTGAGTTTCCCACGTGCTAAAACCTGACTGCTAGTAAAAGTTATCTGACATAATATTAATTAAAGACAAAGGAAAAACGTGTCCGCAGACATTGATCAAAGCGAGACGTAACGCAAGTTTCTCTTTGCATTTTGTGAATTTAAAAATTTAATTCAATATGTAGTAAATAAAAACGCCATATAAGAAGAATCTACACGCTTCTAAGGCCGTCAAGTGACCCCGTTGCGAATTTCCTTGTACGCATTACATTAAGTACCTAACGCAGGTATTCTGTTGTGCAAAACAATCGCATTTAATAATATAGGTATTACATTCAAGTTGGTTATCTTGATAAAAGATCTTTGGGGGCTGTCAAGTATACGCATGATAAAGCCTTTATTAACAACAGTTGTTTTAAACTGAGTTGTTACGTCAGTAGCGTGTCTGTTCAACAAAGGTAGCATACAATTCCTATACATAGCTATTATGGTTAAACACACTTAAACAGAATCATCTAAGCAATCCACGGTTTGAATACTAATTATTAGGAATCATGAGCGTTTGAAGCAAAAACTCAATACTACAGCATGAATTTAAAATTCCGAATTTCACACGTGCTAAAACCTGAATACAGATAAAATGCATCTGATATTTTAAAACTTGAAAGCTAAGGATAAGCTAGTCTGCAAAATTTCCTTGAATGCGACATGTATTGTAATTTACGTTTTGTATTTTAGATATATAAAATGTCAACTAAGTATTATGTAATCAAATACACAGGAATTTGTATTAACTAGACGCCTCTGAGGCCGTCAAGTGAATCCGTTGTCGAGTTCCTTGTACACATAACATTAAGAAACTAACAGAAATATTGTGGTGGGCAATAAAGTCGCATATAATAAATAAAGGCTATACATCCAAGTTATTAGTCTTAATAAAAGACCCTTTGTTGCATGCGAACATACGCATGATGAAGCTTCTATTTATCACGGTAATTTGATTCCGCCGAGTTGCGAAAATAGGTTTTTTTTAGCTGGAGTAGTATAAATTACACTACACAAAGCTTTATTCGCAGATTATACTTAAACACAACTGAATAATCCGCAGTTAGATTGCTAGCTGGCAGGAAAAAAGGACATTGAAAGCATGAACTCAATAATACAGCAATCATTTACAATTCTGAGTTTCCCACGTGCTAAAACCTGACTGCTAGTAAAAGTTATCTGACATAATATTAATTAAAGACAAAGGAAAAACGTGTCCGCAGACATTGATCAAAGCGAGACGTAACGCAAGTTTCTCTTTGCATTTTGTGAATTTAAAAATTTAATTCAATATGTAGTAAATAAAAACGCCATATAAGAAGAATCTACACGCCTCATAATCCGTCAAGTGACCCCGTTGCGAATTTCCTTGTACGCATTACATTAAGTACCTAACGCAGGTATTCTGTTGTGCAAAACAATCGCATTTAATAATATAGGTATTACATTCAAGTTGGTTATCTTGATAAAAGATCTTTGGGGGCTGTCAAGTATACGCATGATAAAGCCTTTATTAACAACAGTTGTTTTAAACTGAGTTGTTACGTCAGTAGCGTGTCTGTTCACTAAAGGTAGCATACAATTCCTATACATAGCTATTATGGTTAAACACACTTAAACAGAATCATCTAAGCAATCCACGGTTTGAATACTAATTATTAGGAATCATGAGCGTTTGAAGCAAAAACTCAATACTACAGCATGAATTTAAAATTCCGAATTTCACACGTGCTAAAACCTGAATACAGATAAAATGCATCTGATATTTTAAAACTTGAAAGCTAAGGATAAGCTAGTCTGCAAAATTTCCTTGACTGCGACATGTATTGTAATTTACGTTTTGTATTTTAGACATATAAAATGTCAACTAAGTATTATGTAATCAAATACACAGGAATTTGTATTAACTAGACGCCTCTGAGGCCGTCAAGTGAATCCGTTGTCGAGTTCCTTGTACACATAACATTAAGAAACTAACAGAAATATTGTGGTGGGCAATAGAGTCGCATATAATAAATAAAGGCTATACATCCAAGTTATTAGTCTTAATAAAAGACCCTTTGTTGCATGCGAACATACGCATGATGAAGCTTCTATTTATCAAGGTAATTTGATTCCGCCGAGTTGCGAAAATAGGGTTTTTTTTAGCTGAGGTAGTATACATTTCACTACACAAAGCTTCATTCGCAGATTATACTTAAACACAACTGAGTAATCCGCAGTTTGATTGTTACCTGGCAGGAAAAAAGGACATTTAAAGCATGAACTCAATAATACAGCAATCATTTACAATTCTGAGTTTCCCACGTGCTAAAACCTGACTGCTAGTAAAAGTTATCTGACATAATATTAATTAAAGACAAAGGAAAAACGTGTCCGCAGACATTGATCAAAGCGAGACGTAACGCAAGTTTCTCTTTGCATTTTGTGAATTTAAAAATTTAATTCAATATGTAGTAAATAAAAACGCCATATAAGAAGAATCTACACGCTTCTAAGGCCGTCAAGTGACCCCGTTGCGAATTTCCTTGTACGCATTACATTAAGTACCTAACGCAGGTATTCTGTTGTGCAAAACAATCGCATTTAATAATATAGGTATTACATTCAAGTTGGTTATCTTGATAAAAGATCTTTGGGGGCTGTCAAGTATACGCATGATAAAGCCTTTATTAACAACAGTTGTTTTAAACTGAGTTGTTACGTCAGTAGCGTGTCTGTTCAACAAAGGTAGCATACAATTCCTATACATAGCTATTATGGTTAAACACACTTAAACAGAATCATCTAAGCAATCCACGGTTTGAATACTAATTATTAGGAATCATGAGCGTTTGAAGCAAAAACTCAATACTACAGCATGAATTTAAAATTCCGAATTTCACACGTGCTAAAACCTGAATACAGATAAAATGCATCTGATATTTTAAAACTTGAAAGCTAAGGATAAGCTAGTCTGCAAAATTTCCTTGAATGCGACATGTATTGTAATTTACGTTTTGTATTTTAGACATATAAAATGTCAACTAAGTATTATGTAATCAAATACACAGGAATTTGTATTAACTAGACGCCTCTGAGGCCGTCAAGTGAATCCGTTGTCGAGTTCCTTGTACACATAACATTAAGAAACTAACAGAAATATTGTGGTGGGCAATAGAGTCGCATATAATAAATAAAGGCTATACATCCAAGTTATTAGTCTTAATAAAAGACCCTTTGTTGCATGCGAACATACGCATGATGAAGCTGCTATTTATCACGGTAATTTGATTCAGCCGAGTTGCGAAAATACGGTTTTTTTTGCTAAAGTAGTATAATATTCACTACACAAAGCTTCATTCGCAGATTATACTTAAACACAACTGAGTAATCCGCAGTTTGATTGCTACCTGGCAGGAAAAAAGGACATTTAAAGCATGAACTCAATAATACAGCAATCATTTACAATTCTGAGTTTCCCACGTGCTAAAACCTGACTGCTAGTAAAAGTTATCTGACATAATATTAATTAAAGACAAAGGAAAAACGTGTCCGCAGACATTGATCAAAGCGAGACGTAACGCAAGTTTCTCTTTGCATTTTGTGAATTTAAAAATTTAATTCAATATGTAGTAAATAAAAACGCCATATAAGAAGAATCTACACGCTTCTAAGGCCGTCAAGTGACCCCGTTGCGAATTTCCTTGTACGCATTACATTAAGTACCTAACGCAGGTATTCTGTTGTGCAAAACAATCGCATTTAATAATATAGGTATTACATTCAAGTTGGTTATCTTGATAAAAGATCTTTGGGGGCTGTCAAGTATACGCATGATAAAGCCTTTATTAACAACAGTTGTTTTAAACTGAGTTGTTACGTCAGTAGCGTGTCTGTTCACTAAAGGTAGCATACAATTCCTATACATAGCTATTATGGTTAAACACACTTAAACAGAATCATCTAAGCAATCCACGGTTTGAATACTAATTATTAGGAATCATGAGCGTTTGAAGCAAAAACTCAATACTACAGCATGAATTTAAAATTCCGAATTTCACACGTGCTAAAACCTGAATACAGATAAAATGCATCTGATATTTTAAAACTTGAAAGCTAAGGATAAGCTAGTCTGCAAAATTTCCTTGAATGCGACATGTATTGTAATTTACGTTTTGTATTTTAGACATATAAAATGTCAACTAAGTATTATGTAATCAAATACACAGGAATTTGTATTAACTAGACGCCTCTGAGGCCGTCAAGTGAATCCGTTGTCGAGTTCCTTGTACACATAACATTAAGAAACTAACAGAAATATTGTGGTGGGCAATAGAGTCGCATATAATAAATAAAGGCTATACATCCAAGTTATTAGTCTTAATAAAAGACCCTTTGTTGCATGCGAACATACGCATGATGAAGCTTCTATTTATCAAGGTAATTTGATTCCGCCGAGTTGCGAAAATAGGGTTTTTTTTAGCTGAGGTAGTATACATTTCACTACACAAAGCTTCATTCGCAGATTATACTTAAACACAACTGAGTAATCCGCAGTTTGATTGTTACCTGGCAGGAAAAAAGGACATTTAAAGCATGAACTCAATAATACAGCAATCATTTACAATTCTGAGTTTCCCACGTGCTAAAACCTGACTGCTAGTAAAAGTTATCTGACATAATATTAATTAAAGACAAAGGAAAAACGTGTCCGCAGACATTGATCAAAGCGAGACGTAACGCAAGTTTCTCTTTGCATTTTGTGAATTTAAAAATTTAATTCAATATGTAGTAAATAAAAACGCCATATAAGAAGAATCTACACGCTTCTAAGGCCGTCAAGTGACCCCGTTGCGAATTTCCTTGTACGCATTACATTAAGTACCTAACGCAGGTATTCTGTTGTGCAAAACAATCGCATTTAATAATATAGGTATTACATTCAAGTTGGTTATCTTGATAAAAGATCTTTGGGGGCTGTCAAGTATACGCATGATAAAGCCTTTATTAACAACAGTTGTTTTAAACTGAGTTGTTACGTCAGTAGCGTGTCTGTTCAACAAAGGTAGCATACAATTCCTATACATAGCTATTATGGTTAAACACACTTAAACAGAATCATCTAAGCAATCCACGGTTTGAATACTAATTATTAGGAATCATGAGCGTTTGAAGCAAAAACTCAATACTACAGCATGAATTTAAAATTCCGAATTTCACACGTGCTAAAACCTGAATACAGATAAAATGCATCTGATATTTTAAAACTTGAAAGCTAAGGATAAGCTAGTCTGCAAAATTTCCTTGAATGCGACATGTATTGTAATTTACGTTTTGTATTTTAGATATATAAAATGTCAACTAAGTATTATGTAATCAAATACACAGGAATTTGTATTAACTAGACGCCTCTGAGGCCGTCAAGTGAATCCGTTGTCGAGTTCCTTGTACACATAACATTAAGAAACTAACAGAAATATTGTGGTGGGCAATAAAGTCGCATATAATAAATAAAGGCTATACATCCAAGTTATTAGTCTTAATAAAAGACCCTTTGTTGCATGCGAACATACGCATGATGAAGCTTCTATTTATCACGGTAATTTGATTCCGCCGAGTTGCGAAAATAGGTTTTTTTTAGCTGGAGTAGTATAAATTACACTACACAAAGCTTTATTCGCAGATTATACTTAAACACAACTGAATAATCCGCAGTTAGATTGCTAGCTGGCAGGAAAAAAGGACATTGAAAGCATGAACTCAATAATACAGCAATCATTTACAATTCTGAGTTTCCCACGTGCTAAAACCTGACTGCTAGTAAAAGTTATCTGACATAATATTAATTAAAGACAAAGGAAAAACGTGTCCGCAGACATTGATCAAAGCGAGACGTAACGCAAGTTTCTCTTTGCATTTTGTGAATTTAAAAATTTAATTCAATATGTAGTAAATAAAAACGCCATATAAGAAGAATCTACACGCCTCATAATCCGTCAAGTGACCCCGTTGCGAATTTCCTTGTACGCATTACATTAAGTACCTAACGCAGGTATTCTGTTGTGCAAAACAATCGCATTTAATAATATAGGTATTACATTCAAGTTGGTTATCTTGATAAAAGATCTTTGGGGGCTGTCAAGTATACGCATGATAAAGCCTTTATTAACAACAGTTGTTTTAAACTGAGTTGTTACGTCAGTAGCGTGTCTGTTCACTAAAGGTAGCATACAATTCCTATACATAGCTATTATGGTTAAACACACTTAAACAGAATCATCTAAGCAATCCACGGTTTGAATACTAATTATTAGGAATCATGAGCGTTTGAAGCAAAAACTCAATACTACAGCATGAATTTAAAATTCCGAATTTCACACGTGCTAAAACCTGAATACAGATAAAATGCATCTGATATTTTAAAACTTGAAAGCTAAGGATAAGCTAGTCTGCGAAATTTCCTTGAATGCGATATGTATTGCAATTTACGTTTTGTATTTTAGATATATAAAATGTCAACTTAGTATTATGTAATCAAATACACAGGAATTTGTATTAACTAGACGCCTCTGAGGCCGTCAAGTGAATCCGTTGTCGAGTTCCTTGTACACATAACATTAAGAAACTAACAGAAATATTGTGGTGGGCAATAGAGTCGCATATAATAAATAAAGGCTATACATCCAAGTTATTAGTCTTAATAAAAGACCCTTTGTTGCATGCGAACATACGCATGATGAAGCTGCTATTTATCACGGTAATTTGATTCAGCCGAGTTGCGAAAATACGGTTTTTTTTGCTAAAGTAGTATAATATTCACTACACAAAGCTTCATTCGCAGATTATACTTAAACACAACTGAGTAATCCGCAGTTTGATTGCTACCTGGCAGGGAAAAAGGACATTAAAAGCATGAACTCAATAATACAGCAATCATTTACAATTCTGAGTTTCCCACGTGCTAAAACCTGACTGCTAGTAAAAGTTATCTGACATAATATTAATTAAAGACAAAGGAAAAACGTGTCCGCAGACATTGATCAAAGCGAGACGTAACGCAAGTTTCTCTTTGCATTTTGTGAATTTAAAAATTTAATTCAATATGTAGTAAATAAAAACGCCATATAAGAAGAATCTACACGCTTCTAAGGCCGTCAAGTGACCCCGTTGCGAATTTCCTTGTACGCATTACATTAAGTACCTAACGCAGGTATTCTGTTGTGCAAAACAATCGCATTTAATAATAAAGGTATTACATTCAAGTTGGTTATCTTGATAAAAGATCTTTGGGGGCTGTCAAGTATACGCATGATAAAGCCTTTATTAACAACAGTTGTTTTAAACTGAGTTGTTACGTCAGTAGCGTGTCTGTTCAACAAAGGTAGCATACAATTCCTATACATAGCTATTATGGTTAAACACACTTAAACAGAATCATCTAAGCAATCCACGGTTTGAATACTAATTATTAGGAATCATGAGCGTTTGAAGCAAAAACTCAATACTACAGCATGAGTTTAAAAGTCCGAATTTCACACGTGCTAAAACCTGAATACAGATAAAATGCATCTGATATTTTAAAACTTGAAAGCTAAGGATAAGCTAGTCTGCAAAATTTCCTTGAATGCGACATGTATTGTAATTTACATTTTGTATTTTAGACATATAAAATGTCAACTAAGTATTATGTAATCAAATACACAGGAATTTGTATTAACTAGACGCCTCTGAGGCCGTCAAGTGAATCCGTTGTCGAGTTCCTTGTACACATAACATTAAGAAACTAACAGAAATATTGTGGTGGGCAATAGAGTCGCATATAATAAATAAAGGCTATACATCCAAGTTATTAGTCTTAATAAAAGACCCTTTGTTGCATGCGAACATACGCATGATGAAGCTGCTATTTATCACGGTAATTTGATTCCGCCGAGTTGCGAAAATAGGGTTTTTTTTAGCTGAGGTAGTATAATATTCACTACACAAAGCTTCATTCGCAGATTATACTTAAACACAACTGAGTAATCCGCAGTTTGATTGCTACCTGGCAGGGAAAAAGGACATTAAAAGCATGAACTCAATAATACAGCAATCATTTACAATTCTGAGTTTCCCACGTGCTAAAACCTGACTGCTAGTAAAAGTTATCTGACATAATATTAATTAAAGACAAAGGAAAAACGTGTCCGCAGACATTGATCAAAGCGAGACGTAACGCAAGTTTCTCTTTGCATTTTGTGAATTTAAAAATTTAATTCAATATGTAGTAAATAAAAATGCCATATAAGAAGAATCTACACGCTTCTAAGGCCGTCAAGTGACCCCGTTGCGAATTTCCTTGTACGCATTACATTAAGTACCTAACGCAGGTATTCTGTTGTGCAAAACAATCGCATTTAATAATAAAGGTATTACATTCAAGTTGGTTATCTTGATAAAAGATCTTTGGGGGCTGTCAAGTATACGCATGATAAAGCCTTTATTAACAACAGTTGTTTTAAACTGAGTTGTTACGTCAGTAGCGTGTCTGTTCACTAAAGGTAGCATACAATTCCTATACATAGCTATTATGGTTAAACACACTTAAACAGAATCATCTAAGCAATCCACGGTTTGAATACTAATTATTAGGAATCATGAGCGTTTGAAGCAAAAACTCAATACTACAGCATGAATTTAAAATTCCGAATTTCACACGTGCTAAAACCTGAATACAGATAAAATGCATCTGATATTTTAGAACTTGAAAGCTAAGGATAAGCTAGTCTGCAAAATTTCCTTGAATGCGACATGTATTATAATTTACGTTTTGTATTTTAGATATATAAAATGTTAACTAAGTATTATGTAATCAAATACACAGGAATTTGTATTAACAAGACGCCTCTGAGGCCGTCAAGTGAATCCGTTGTCGAGTTCCTTGTACACATAACATTAAGAAACTAACAGAAATATTGTGGTGGGCAATAGAGTCGCATATAATAAATAAAGGCTATACATCCAAGTTATTAGTCTTAATAAAAGACCCTTTGTTGCATGCGAACATACGCATGATTAAGCTTCTATTTATCACGGTAATTTGATTCCGCCGAGTTGCGAAAATAGGGTTTTTTTAAGCTGGAGTAGTATAAATTTCACTACACAAAGCTTCATTCGCAGATTATACTTAAACACAACTGAATAATCCGCAGTTTGATTGCTACCTGGCAGGGAAAAGGGACATTAAAAGCATGAACTCAATAATACAGCAATCATTTACAATTCAGAGTTTCCCACGTGCTAAAACCTGACTGCTAGTAAAAGTTATCTGACATAATATTAATTAAAGACAAAGGAAAAACGTGTCCGCAGACATTGATCAAAGCGAGACGTAACGCAAGTTTCTCTTTGCATTTTGTGAATTTAAAAATTTAATTCAATATGTAGTAAATAAAAATGCCATATAAGAAGAATCTACACGCTTCTAAGGCCGTCAAGTGACCCCGTTGCGAATTTCCTTGTACGCATTACATTAAGTACCTAACGCAGGTATTCTGTTGTGCAAAACAATCGCATTTAATAATAAAGGTATTACATTCAAGTTGGTTATCTTGATAAAAGATCTTTGGGGGCTGTCAAGTATACGCATGATAAAGCCTTTATTAACAACAGTTGTTTTAAACTGAGTTGTTACGTCAGTAGCGTGTCTGTTCACTAAAGGTAGCATACAATTCCTATACATAGCTATTATGGTTAAACACACTTAAACAGAATCATCTAAGCAATCCACGGTTTGAATACTAATTATTAGGAATCATGAGCGTTTGAAGCAAAAACTCAATACTACAGCATGAATTTAAAATTCCGAATTTCACACGTGCTAAAACCTGAATACAGATAAAATGCATCTGATATTTTAGAACTTGAAAGCTAAGGATAAGCTAGTCTGCAAAATTTCCTTGAATGCGACATGTATTATAATTTACGTTTTGTATTTTAGATATATAAAATGTTAACTAAGTATTATGTAATCAAATACACAGGAATTTGTATTAACAAGACGCCTCTGAGGCCGTCAAGTGAATCCGTTGTCGAGTTCCTTGTACACATAACATTAAGAAACTAACAGAAATATTGTGGTGGGCAATAGAGTCGCATATAATAAATAAAGGCTATACATCCAAGTTATTAGTCTTAATAAAAGACCCTTTGTTGCATGCGAACATACGCATGATTAAGCTTCTATTTATCACGGTAATTTGATTCCGCCGAGTTGCGAAAATAGGGTTTTTTTAAGCTGGAGTAGTATAAATTTCACTACACAAAGCTTCATTCGCAGATTATACTTAAACACAACTGAATAATCCGCAGTTTGATTGCTACCTGGCAGGGAAAAGGGACATTAAAAGCATGAACTCAATAATACAGCAATCATTTACAATTCAGAGTTTCCCACGTGCTAAAACCTGACTGCTAGTAAAAGTTATCTGACATAATATTAATTAAAGACAAAGGAAAAACGTGTCCGCAGACATTGATCAAAGCGAGACGTAACGCAAGTTTCTCTTTGCATTTTGTGAATTTAAAAATTTAATTCAATATGTAGTAAATAAAAATGCCATATAAGAAGAATCTACACGCTTCTAAGGCCGTCAAGTGACCCCGTTGCGAATTTCCTTGTACGCATTACATTAAGTACCTAACGCAGGTATTCTGTTGTGCAAAACAATCGCATTTAATAATAAAGGTATTACATTCAAGTTGGTTATCTTGATAAAAGATCTTTGGGGGCTGTCAAGTATACGCATGATAAAGCCTTTATTAACAACAGTTGTTTTAAACTGAGTTGTTACGTCAGTAGCGTGTCTGTTCACTAAAGGTAGCATACAATTCCTATACATAGCTATTATGGTTAAACACACTTAAACAGAATCATCTAAGCAATCCACGGTTTGAATACTAATTATTAGGAATCATGAGCGTTTGAAGCAAAAACTCAATACTACAGCATGAATTTAAAATTCCGAATTTCACACGTGCTAAAACCTGAATACAGATAAAATGCATCTGATATTTTAGAACTTGAAAGCTAAGGATAAGCTAGTCTGCAAAATTTCCTTGAATGCGACATGTATTATAATTTACGTTTTGTATTTTAGATATATAAAATGTTAACTAAGTATTATGTAATCAAATACACAGGAATTTGTATTAACAAGACGCCTCTGAGGCCGTCAAGTGAATCCGTTGTCGAGTTCCTTGTACACATAACATTAAGAAACTAACAGAAATATTGTGGTGGGCAATAGAGTCGCATATAATAAATAAAGGCTATACATCCAAGTTATTAGTCTTAATAAAAGACCCTTTGTTGCATGCGAACATACGCATGATTAAGCTTCTATTTATCACGGTAATTTGATTCCGCCGAGTTGCGAAAATAGGGTTTTTTTAAGCTGGAGTAGTATAAATTTCACTACACAAAGCTTCATTCGCAGATTATACTTAAACACAACTGAATAATCCGCAGTTTGATTGCTACCTGGCAGGGAAAAGGGACATTAAAAGCATGAACTCAATAATACAGCAATCATTTACAATTCAGAGTTTCCCACGTGCTAAAACCTGACTGCTAGTAAAAGTTATCTGACATAATATTAATTAAAGACAAAGGAAAAACGTGTCCGCAGACATTGATCAAAGCGAGACGTAACGCAAGTTTCTCTTTGCATTTTGTGAATTTAAAAATTTAATTCAATATGTAGTAAATAAAAATGCCATATAAGAAGAATCTACACGCTTCTAAGGCCGTCAAGTGACCCCGTTGCGAATTTCCTTGTACGCATTACATTAAGTACCTAACGCAGGTATTCTGTTGTGCAAAACAATCGCATTTAATAATAAAGGTATTACATTCAAGTTGGTTATCTTGATAAAAGATCTTTGGGGGCTGTCAAGTATACGCATGATAAAGCCTTTATTAACAACAGTTGTTTTAAACTGAGTTGTTACGTCAGTAGCGTGTCTGTTCACTAAAGGTAGCATACAATTCCTATACATAGCTATTATGGTTAAACACACTTAAACAGAATCATCTAAGCAATCCACGGTTTGAATACTAATTATTAGGAATCATGAGCGTTTGAAGCAAAAACTCAATACTACAGCATGAATTTAAAATTCCGAATTTCACACGTGCTAAAACCTGAATACAGATAAAATGCATCTGATATTTTAGAACTTGAAAGCTAAGGATAAGCTAGTCTGCAAAATTTCCTTGAATGCGACATGTATTATAATTTACGTTTTGTATTTTAGATATATAAAATGTTAACTAAGTATTATGTAATCAAATACACAGGAATTTGTATTAACAAGACGCCTCTGAGGCCGTCAAGTGAATCCGTTGTCGAGTTCCTTGTACACATAACATTAAGAAACTAACAGAAATATTGTGGTGGGCAATAGAGTCGCATATAATAAATAAAGGCTATACATCCAAGTTATTAGTCTTAATAAAAGACCCTTTGTTGCATGCGAACATACGCATGATTAAGCTTCTATTTATCACGGTAATTTGATTCCGCCGAGTTGCGAAAATAGGGTTTTTTTAAGCTGGAGTAGTATAAATTTCACTACACAAAGCTTCATTCGCAGATTATACTTAAACACAACTGAATAATCCGCAGTTTGATTGCTACCTGGCAGGGAAAAGGGACATTAAAAGCATGAACTCAATAATACAGCAATCATTTACAATTCAGAGTTTCCCACGTGCTAAAACCTGACTGCTAGTAAAAGTTATCTGACATAATATTAATTAAAGACAAAGGAAAAACGTGTCCGCAGACATTGATCAAAGCGAGACGTAACGCAAGTTTCTCTTTGCATTTTGTGAATTTAAAAATTTAATTCAATATGTAGTAAATAAAAACGCCATATAAGAAGAATCTACACGCCTCATAATCCGTCAAGTGACCCCGTTGCGAATTTCCTTGTACGCATTACATTAAGTACCTAACGCAGGTATTCTGT
The DNA here is from genome assembly GCA_947179485.1 of Allacma fusca. Taxonomy (NCBI): domain Eukaryota; kingdom Metazoa; phylum Arthropoda; class Collembola; order Symphypleona; family Sminthuridae; genus Allacma; species Allacma fusca. The sequence goes on along the minus strand of OX359245.1, from coordinate 79,801,008 downwards.
TGTGCAAAACAATCGCATTTAATAATATAGGTATTACATTCAAGTTGGTTATCTTGATAAAAGATCTTTGGGGGCTGTCAAGTATACGCATGATAAAGCCTTTATTAACAACAGTTGTTTTAAACTGAGTTGTTACGTCAGTAGCGTGTCTGTTCACTAAAGGTAGCATACAATTCCTATACATAGCTATTATGGTTAAACACACTTAAACAGAATCATCTAAGCAATCCACGGTTTGAATACTAATTATTAGGAATCATGAGCGTTTGAAGCAAAAACTCAATACTACAGCATGAATTTAAAATTCCGAATTTCACACGTGCTAAAACCTGAATACAGATAAAATGCATCTGATATTTTAGAACTTGAAAGCTAAGGATAAGCTAGTCTGCAAAATTTCCTTGAATGCGACATGTATTATAATTTACGTTTTGTATTTTAGATATATAAAATGTTAACTAAGTATTATGTAATCAAATACACAGGAATTTGTATTAACAAGACGCCTCTGAGGCCGTCAAGTGAATCCGTTGTCGAGTTCCTTGTACACATAACATTAAGAAACTAACAGAAATATTGTGGTGGGCAATAGAGTCGCATATAATAAATAAAGGCTATACATCCAAGTTATTAGTCTTAATAAAAGACCCTTTGTTGCATGCGAACATACGCATGATTAAGCTTCTATTTATCACGGTAATTTGATTCCGCCGAGTTGCGAAAATAGGGTTTTTTTAAGCTGGAGTAGTATAAATTTCACTACACAAAGCTTCATTCGCAGATTATACTTAAACACAACTGAATAATCCGCAGTTTGATTGCTACCTGGCAGGGAAAAGGGACATTAAAAGCATGAACTCAATAATACAGCAATCATTTACAATTCAGAGTTTCCCACGTGCTAAAACCTGACTGCTAGTAAAAGTTATCTGACATAATATTAATTAAAGACAAAGGAAAAACGTGTCCGCAGACATTGATCAAAGCGAGACGTAACGCAAGTTTCTCTTTGCATTTTGTGAATTTAAAAATTTAATTCAATATGTAGTAAATAAAAACGCCATATAAGAAGAATCTACACGCCTCATAATCCGTCAAGTGACCCCGTTGCGAATTTCCTTGTACGCATTACATTAAGTACCTAACGCAGGTATTCTGTTGTGCAAAACAATCGCATTTAATAATATAGGTATTACATTCAAGTTGGTTATCTTGATAAAAGATCTTTGGGGGCTGTCAAGTATACGCATGATAAAGCCTTTATTAACAACAGTTGTTTTAAACTGAGTTGTTACGTCAGTAGCGTGTCTGTTCACTAAAGGTAGCATACAATTCCTATACATAGCTATTATGGTTAAACACACTTAAACAGAATCATCTAAGCAATCCACGGTTTGAATACTAATTATTAGGAATCATGAGCGTTTGAAGCAAAAACTCAATACTACAGCATGAATTTAAAATTCCGAATTTCACACGTGCTAAAACCTGAATACAGATAAAATGCATCTGATATTTTAGAACTTGAAAGCTAAGGATAAGCTAGTCTGCAAAATTTCCTTGAATGCGACATGTATTATAATTTACGTTTTGTATTTTAGATATATAAAATGTTAACTAAGTATTATGTAATCAAATACACAGGAATTTGTATTAACAAGACGCCTCTGAGGCCGTCAAGTGAATCCGTTGTCGAGTTCCTTGTACACATAACATTAAGAAACTAACAGAAATATTGTGGTGGGCAATAGAGTCGCATATAATAAATAAAGGCTATACATCCAAGTTATTAGTCTTAATAAAAGACCCTTTGTTGCATGCGAACATACGCATGATTAAGCTTCTATTTATCACGGTAATTTGATTCCGCCGAGTTGCGAAAATAGGGTTTTTTTAAGCTGGAGTAGTATAAATTTCACTACACAAAGCTTCATTCGCAGATTATACTTAAACACAACTGAATAATCCGCAGTTTGATTGCTACCTGGCAGGGAAAAGGGACATTAAAAGCATGAACTCAATAATACAGCAATCATTTACAATTCAGAGTTTCCCACGTGCTAAAACCTGACTGCTAGTAAAAGTTATCTGACATAATATTAATTAAAGACAAAGGAAAAACGTGTCCGCAGACATTGATCAAAGCGAGACGTAACGCAAGTTTCTCTTTGCATTTTGTGAATTTAAAAATTTAATTCAATATGTAGTAAATAAAAACGCCATATAAGAAGAATCTACACGCCTCATAATCCGTCAAGTGACCCCGTTGCGAATTTCCTTGTACGCATTACATTAAGTACCTAACGCAGGTATTCTGTTGTGCAAAACAATCGCATTTAATAATATAGGTATTACATTCAAGTTGGTTATCTTGATAAAAGATCTTTGGGGGCTGTCAAGTATACGCATGATAAAGCCTTTATTAACAACAGTTGTTTTAAACTGAGTTGTTACGTCAGTAGCGTGTCTGTTCACTAAAGGTAGCATACAATTCCTATACATAGCTATTATGGTTAAACACACTTAAACAGAATCATCTAAGCAATCCACGGTTTGAATACTAATTATTAGGAATCATGAGCGTTTGAAGCAAAAACTCAATACTACAGCATGAATTTAAAATTCCGAATTTCACACGTGCTAAAACCTGAATACAGATAAAATGCATCTGATATTTTAGAACTTGAAAGCTAAGGATAAGCTAGTCTGCAAAATTTCCTTGAATGCGACATGTATTATAATTTACGTTTTGTATTTTAGATATATAAAATGTTAACTAAGTATTATGTAATCAAATACACAGGAATTTGTATTAACAAGACGCCTCTGAGGCCGTCAAGTGAATCCGTTGTCGAGTTCCTTGTACACATAACATTAAGAAACTAACAGAAATATTGTGGTAGGCAATACAGTCGCATATAATAAATAAAGGCTATACATCCAAGTTATTAGTCTTAATAAAAGACCCTTTGTTGCATGCGAACATACGCATGATGAAGCTACTATTTATCACGGTAATTTGATTCCGCCGAGTTGCGAAAATAGGGTTTTTTAAAGCTGGAGTAGTATAAATTTCACTACACAAAGCTTCATTCGCAGATTATACTTAAACACAACTGAATAATCCGCAGTTTGATTGCTACCTGGCAGGGAAAAGGGACATTAAAAGCATGAACTCAATAATACAGCAATCATTTACAATTCTGAGTTTCCCACGTGCTAAAACCTGACTGCTAGTAAAAGTTATCTGACATAATATTAATTAAAGACAAAGGAAAAACGTGTCCGCAGACATTGATCAAAGCGAGACGTAACGCAAGTTTCTCTTTGCATTTTGTGAATTTAAAAATTTAATTCAATATGTAGTAAATAAAAACGCCATATAAGAAGAATCTACACGCCTCATAATCCGTCAAGTGACCCCGTTGCGAATTTCCTTGTACGCATTACATTAAGTACCTAACGCAGGTATTCTGTTGTGCAAAACAATCGCATTTAATAATATAGGTATTACATTCAAGTTGGTTATCTTGATAAAAGATCTTTGGGGGCTGTCAAGTATACGCATGATAAAGCCTTTATTAACAACAGTTGTTTTAAACTGAGTTGTTACGTCAGTAGCGTGTCTGTTCACTAAAGGTAGCATACAATTCCTATACATAGCTATTATGGTTAAACACACTTAAACAGAATCATCTAAGCAATCCACGGTTTGAATACTAATTATTAGGAATCATGAGCGTTTGAAGCAAAAACTCAATACTACAGCATGAATTTAAAATTCCGAATTTCACACGTGCTAAAACCTGAATACAGATAAAATGCATCTGATATTTTAGAACTTGAAAGCTAAGGATAAGCTAGTCTGCAAAATTTCCTTGAATGCGACATGTATTGTAATTTACGTTTTATATTTTAGATATATAAAATGTCAACTAAGTATTATGTAATCAAATACACAGGAATTTGTATTAACTAGACGCCTCTGAGGCCGTCAAGTGAATCCGTTGTCGAGTTCCTTGTACACATAACATTAAGAAACTAACAGAAATATTGTGGTGGGCAATAGAGTCGCATATAATAAATAAAGGCTATACATCCAAGTTATTAGTCTTAATAAAAGACCCTTTGTTGCATGCGAACATACGCATGATGAAGCTTCTAGCATTTCGTAAACTTAAAAATTTAATTTAATATTTAGTAAATAAAAACGCCATATAAGAAGAATCTACACGCTACTAAGGCCGTCAAGTGACCCCGTTGCGAATTTCCTTGTACGCATTACATTAAGTACCTAACGCAGGTATTCTGTTGTGCAAAACAGTCGCATTTAATAATATAGGTATTACATTCAAGTTGGTTATCTTGATAAAAGATCTTTGGTGGCTGTCAAGTATAAGCATGATAAAGCCTTTATTAACAACAGTTGTTTTAAACTGAGTTGTTACGTCACTAGCGTGTCTGTTCCGCAAAGGTAGCATACAATTCCTATAGATAGCTATTATGGTAAAACACACTTAAACAGAATCATCTAAGCAATCCACGGTTTGAATACTAATTATTAGGAATCAAGGGCGTTTGAAGCAATCATAGTCTTGAGATTTCAAAAGAATTATTAATTCTTGGGACAGAAAATCCACACTTGGAATTATGTATACCAAAAATGGATTAGAAAAGGAAATAAGTATTCACCTTGTACATTTCTAATTTTAACAAAAAAGTTATACTTGAGTAGTTGGACTCAACTCTGCAAGTCTTGTCAAAAGGGGTTATAGAGAAAGGAGATTTTTGAATTTCTAAAAGGAATCCTTCCCAAAACAAATTGTATTGTTGTATCTACATATAGGTAGATGGATACACAGATACATGCAGGATTTCCGAGTGAAAGCCTTCTTCATTGTCATCTCCCATATTGTATTTGAAATTACAAGTATTATATCCTCTGTACTTGGACAATGCAAAGGAGCTTCTGGTAATAATACAACTCGGACGGAGGCTCTGCTAAAAGATGACAAAGTTTTCAAGATAACCTCTTTAAGGAAGAAAGGGTAGAGTTGCTCTTGGCAAGGATCCCCTGTCCCATATAATGTGTGTCAGTGGGGTGACAGGAGGGTTAATAAAATATTTATTTACGACTCAAAACATTATTTTATTCTCAGACTTTACTTTTCTTTCAACTCCATACAGATTTGACTATTTCCTCAGAATACAATAATCTGTATATGTCTTGTCTCTAACAGAATGTTCTTAGATGTTCTCACAATGTAATTTGAAATATATTTTCACAGAGTCTAACCAAACCCCAAACTTTGACTAAGCTTCTGTGGCAATCCACTACGGAATTATGTACACACAATGACTTGAAAATATTTCTTCAGATCCTCCATAATATCTCAATATTATACTAACCTTAACTATTGTTAGCCCCATGATATATCTGTGACAACAATAGAGAGCCAATGTTTTCTGTTTAACCTCATATGTACGTACCTAGTGTATAGAATTATTGATCTTACATGAAGCAACTGTGTATATGTATGGACGAGTGAAAGGGCTAATTTGTTTTTGGTAGTAACAATCCTTTGAGCAAGACTGGGAGAATGCGTATAAACTTGTAAGGAATTCCAGAGCCTCAATTACAATAAAACTTAGGATGGGGGTTCCAATTGGAACAACTCCATACTACTGTAATATCATGACTTTAAAACCTGTAGATCATTGCGTAATAGATTTGTACTTACATATGAAAATTATCATAATTACATTTGTAGTTAGGACAATTTACTTGTAATATTTGCATTTGCTAGTAAAAATGACAAGGGATCAATTAGCCTCATAAAAAGACATTCCCTTGGCTATAGAGGAGAGGCGATATGAAGATAATCATATGATCTTTTACATGATGTTGGATATAGATAATTATAGTTGTAGGGCTTATGATGTATCAGGTTTGCTATAAATTGGAGATTATCAAGATCAATTTTTAAAATCCGGAACTTAATGCTATATGGTTCTGTAGAAATATATGAAGTTTAATGTAGAAGTACATATGAGTTTTGTGAGTATGTAAATGTATGGGAGTATATATTTATGTATATATGGCCCGTGTGCATATACATATGTAGATACATATAAAGGTGCGGAACAAGTATGACCAGTGAGTTACTACTTGTTTCCTCGAACAAAAATAATAACTTGTGCTGAAACAACTCACCGACTTCTAGTAATTATGTGCAAACATTATTCATACACAAAAATATATCCTATAGTACAGTAATAATAATCTCCTCAATGAGAGGGTATAAGGTTGGTTTGAAACTCATCCCATAATTTATCGGTCCATCTGCTAGTTATCCCATTGATTCTCATCTGTAACTTATCCTCAGTGGAAAGATTCAATCGCATCAGTGTGAGAATCTGTAAACTTGATTTTGGGCTCAAGACCACAATTCTCCTCTGTTGTAAAATCCTTTATGCTATTAACTAATAGATTCTAACAGTTTTATAAACTTAAATTCTAAAATCTGATTTTGTCGAGGGCCCAGCCTATTTAGATAGATACATATGTATACCCAATAGAATAATTCAGGAGTGTATTACAAAAATATAACGGAGGCTCCCGCAATTAAATACTCCTTAAATAGTCCAATGTAATGGATTTCAAAATATTTCAAGAACTTCTCTAAAGCATTTACAAAATGTACATAAGGAGGGGATTTTAAATGAATACATACTGAAAGAAATTCCCTCGTTATGTATAAAATTTCTTAGAGGTGCTTTTCTAAAGAGGAGACCCTGTATAGATATACAAGAAGTAGTACAGCGATCTACATAAATGGAGAAGATGGAGCTTTAAAGTGTGTAAAGATATCAAGCCATTTCTATGTTCACAATAGAGTTTTCTTTTCCAGGATCCATTCCCATAAGGATTATCTCTTAATCTATCTACTTGCATATCTTACAGTCTGAGGGAAAGATCCCATCAATGAATGAGTTCTTAGCCTAATCACCAACCCAGTCTTCCTCATCTCTCATCGGATCTTCCACACACCTTACTCCAAGAGAGTGTCCTACCCTTCCATTACCTCTCTCCCTCTCTCTCTCTCTTTCTCTTTTCTGTAGACAGATATGAAGATCCAGATAAAATGTGTTTTGTATCTGTGTGAATCAAGGAACGGGACAGGGATTTCTTGAACTAATAAATAAATAGAGAAATATTATCTGCTCCATTCACTATACACACACACATTACAAAAATACTCAAGTATAGACATATGTATACAGTGTGTACAAGAAGCCTGAAAGCCTATATACCTGAAAGTACAGTAAATTTTCACCCAGATTAGGATATGACAACTGATTAGGGTTAAAGGACAACAACATCCTATTATACTCCCTGCTCTTAATAATATTACGTACACTTCCTTCAAATCCACTTCAGGGAGTGATCACACAGGTTTAAGGAAACCCACAGGAGTAATATATTATTAGGAGAATTTCAAGTCTGAGATTCCTCTATATTTATGAAAGTGTAGGGATTTTAAATCTGAGTTTAGGAATTACATATATACAAACCGATTGTAAAAATTGTTCTTGTATTTGCTCATGCTCAGGCGGTCTTAAGAGCATAGGATTTGCAAATGTAAATGATACTGGAAGAGCAATAAGTACTTAAAGACTTTTTATTTTATATTAATTTTATTTAACTAGAACTTTCAAACACTAAGTCTTCCATTGCAGCAAACTCAGTTTTTTATATATATAAAAAATATAATATAAAATTCCACTTAAAAACTCTGGCGTAATTTTAATATACATATGTAGGCACATAATTCCAAGAATAAGGACAAACGTGAAGTTAATTACATCAAATGGGATGAATTTCCAAAATTGGTATAAAATCAAAAGATTTGTAGATTCTGGTAATTTATAAAGCTGGAGATGTTCCAAGATTAGATACAACAACTGTGAAATGTACAAGAGGAAAAGTGTAAAGTTAAAACTTACACTCAGGCTATATAGTCCAAGGAATCCTAGGTTCCTCAAAGGATCTAGTAAGACAGAGCAAAGAGCCTCACTATTCTAGACTCAGGCGTTGTTGTTCCAATATACAAATCATATATGACCATCCCACAGAGATATGTCATTCGAGACGAATTTGTTTTTGGTAGTAAGTTGGTAACTTAAGAAAAGGAGATAATGATGAAAGTAAAAATAAAACATGTATTTCCAATATAAGCATTTCTGATGAATAAACTAAATATGATTCTGAGATTTTTGCTTCATGAAAAAACCAACAGCAACAAAGTACACTAACATTGAACTATAGAGTGGAATATGACTCCAGAGCTCATGAATTGAGGACATCACAGAAATTTCCTTAGCATTTCTTTTTTATGCCAATGCGAGGAATATTATAAGACAAACGCTATAATTATAACAACATAACGAGTTAAATATAATAATCAATATAATAATATATAATATATCAATCTATATATATATATATATATATATATAAATGGCTAAATGCTGCGCGCTACTGGCAAGACGTAAAGTTTTGAACTCTTAATAATTCTTAAAGTTTTTTGTAAAAATTAGCAGTGTTATCGATAACTACACCATCTCAACTATATTGATTGCAATTATAAAAGTGAATTAGTTAAGTTTACAACAAAAGCTAATCAGCCAAAACCAGATATAAGCAAAAAATATAGATTTTTTAGTAGTGGCTCGTGGGAATATATGTACACGAAAGTAACTGATGCAAGCCGGGGCTGTGGATTCAAAGATAGAAGACCAGATAGTACATCCCTTACACAGGCGTAAAAAACAGCTGTCCTTTTTTCTCACGGTATACGTAGGGCCGGGCATCACTGACCTGTCATATCTCATTGGAATCAAAAGATACTAGCAGTCCTGTATGTTATCTCCGCAGAACATGGACATCAAGGATACCAGCAGTCCTGTATGTTATCTCCGCAGAACATGGACATCAAGGATACCAGTCAAGTCAATAGCTTCTCAGAGCTGACGAAACTTATGACAGACCAAAACGGGGAACTGAGGAAGGACATGAAAGGCATTAATGAAAAATTGACCGGATTAATTGTGAGGATGGACCAAACCGACTGCAGAGTCGGGTCAATTGAACACAAACTGCAAGAATTGGAGACTCTCATGGCTAAACAAAAATCGGCAACAAATCGGCTGGAGAGAATGGAGATGCAGAAAATTGTAATGATCTACGAATGGCCAGAGGATCAATCTCCAACAGTGGATGCGGACTTCATAATACGAGGAGAGATTGGGGTCAGCAGTGCAACGATATGTGATGCAATAAGACTGAAGATAAGCCCGAAGGTGAAATCTAAGATCACGCCACTAAAGGTTACACTCAAGGACAGATTCGATGTCCATCTTGTTATGAAAAACAAGGCTCGACTTAAGGAAAAACATCCCAAAGTAACAGTAACGAGGGGCTTAATCGAAGAAGATAGACAGATTCAGAAACAGCTTTACGAGGAACTGAAGAGACACAGAGCTGCAAATCCAGGGAAAGAGGCTAAATTCATTGCAGCAAGTGTAATTGTGGCAGACGGTGTCAAATATACAGTCAATGACGGTGAGATTGTGAAATTGGGGAAAGTCAGATAGGCAAAATGCTCATATACAAAAACAGCTAGCTACGATGAAATGAATATAAGCTTTTGGAATATACACGGTAAAAATAACTTAATTAATCTCGATAAAAATGACGGAAGAGCGATACTTAGTTGGGATGTGATTGGTATATGTGAGACTTGGGATACAAACGAAAACTTACAATTAGGCAATAACTTTAAGGATTTTGATTTTATACACTTTCCTGCTAGTAGAATTTCAAATTTCGGAAGAGCATCAGGAGGAATTGGTTTTTTGATTAAAAATAGTAGATTTCAGTTTATTAAAACTATAGTTGCGTGTAAATATTTTTTATTTGTAAAACTAAAATGCAAAAGTAGCTCGGAAATATTTATTTGTGGATGTGTATACCTCCCATCAGATAATTCGCTCTGGAGTAAGGCATGTACAGATCTTAAACACACACTAAATGAAATATGTGTAAATGACACTCATGTTATTGTAGGTGGGGACTTTAATTGCAGAATTGCAAATAAGGATGTTGTTTCACCGGAAATAATTTTAAACTCTAATCTTGTTGCAAATAGGAACTCAATGGACACTGTACTTAGCGCGGAAGCGGATCAACTCCTTGATACCTTTGCTGAAGGTGGTCTAATAATTTTAAATGGGAGGACAATTGGAGACTGAAGTGGAAACTTTACTTACGTCGGGCATAATGCCTGCAGTACTATTGACTACTGCACATTGGGACTGAGCTTAGCACATAGAGTCGAACTGTTTGAAGTGGTAAATATGGGAACATCGGATCACTTCCCTACTGTCATAAAGTTATTTAATAAGAGAAAAAAATATTACTTTCCTCATGAATATAAGAATATGGTAAATATAAATGTAAAGGCTGAATGTCTCTCTTTGTTTATAGAAGACCTTAGAGCAAATGATCCCAGTATTCCGAAAAGTGACCCTGAAAGCGTTTTTAATGATCTTACGGAATCTTTCAAGTTGATGGCGGGGAAATGTGACTGTCTTAAGCAACGCATTCGTAATCCGGGCTGGTCAAATAAACCATGGTATGATGAAACTTGTAAAAACACTAAACCATCGTTAAAAGTAATAGCAAGAACTCTCAGGGTAAATGGTTATAAAGCAGAGGATAGAAGAAACTTCATTCAGATGAGAAAGACATACAAAGAACTATGTAATGAGAAAAAGAAGGAATATTTTAAAAACATTGAAAATGATATCAGTAATTCCAAAAATTGTAGGGATTTCTGGAAGGCGGTAAATAAATTTAAATCAAGAATATCAGAGAAAGGTATAGTAGGAAAGCGCAAATGGGAGAATTTCTATCAGTATTTCATGCCCGAAAGGGAATACGATACAGAATATCACAGTAATGTAGGTGAAGAATATATTGACTCAGTTATTAGTATGGTGGAACTTAAGGACGCACTGAAGACATAAGTAAAGGGAAAAGTCCAGGTGTGGACGGAATTTCAAATGACTGTCTAAAGATACTGCCTGAAAACTGGCTGGAAGCAATTTTAGCGTTATTTAATACAATTTTCAACTCGGAGGATTGTCCTACACAGACGGGAGATATAAAAATTATTACATTGTTTAAAAAAGTGGATAAATCCGAGCCAGCAAATTACAGGGGAATTGCTTTAATAAGCTGTATAACCAAACTTTTACACAAGTATTGCTAAATAGAGTCATGAAATGGGTAAATATGACAAACATTTTGCAGTCACAGGCAGGATTTCGAAAACATAGGTCATGCATTGACCAAATCTTTGTTCTATCGGGTCTAATACAAAACCGTCCCAGGCAGAAAAGTATACACACTCTTTGTTGATTATAAAAGAGATTTCGACTCTATTTCTCATAAACTCCTATGGAGGAAACTCCATCTGCAAGGCTTCAGCTGTAAAATTATTAGAATTTTGAAAAGTATTTATTCAAAAGCTAAGCTAAGAGTAAGAACGTTTGAGGGATATACAAAATATCAAAATATAAATGAAGGGGTTCTACAAGGTGAAATTATGTCCCCCTTACTCTTCTCACTCTTTATAGCTGACATGGATACCTTTTTCCAGACTAGAGGAGTTTCAGGAATTAGTATTACTGAGAAAGTATCCATATTGAAACTAATGTACGCCGATGACACCATTATCCTAGCACATAGTCCTGGCGATCTGAGAAAAAAGCTCAAGATCTTGGAAGAATTTTGCAGAGAAAATAAACTGGAAGTGAATACAAACAAAACCAGTTTTAATATTTGCTAATAGACAGTCACGCCGTCTTCCAAAGTTTGACTTCAATGAAGTAAATCTTGATATTGTAAATGAGTAAACATACCTGGGAGTTCCTTTTCACAGCACAGGATCTTTCAGACTTACTACCAAATATTTCAAAAAGAAAGCAACTCTTGCAATGATGGAAGTTTTAAAAATAATTAGAAAATCAAAATGTAACTCGTGGGTTTCAATAAACAGACTCTTCGACTCTATGTGTCTCTCAAACCTTTTGTACTCGGCAGCCGTATGGGCTATGGGATATGAAAATGAGATGGAAACTATTCAGACCACCTTCTTTCGCAGAGTTCTGGGAGTGCAAAGGAGAGTATCCAATCACTCAATAAGAATAGAATCCGGGAGATGTCAAATAAAATGTACAATTTTAAAATTAGCTCTAGGGTACATAATTAAAATACTTAATATGGGTAAGGATAGGTATCCGTTTATAGTACTTAATAAACTTATAAGTACAGATGAGGGAACTACATTCCCACCTGCATGGAACTGGGCAACTAGGATAAGAGAATCGATGCAATCATTAGGTTTAAATTTCAACTGGAAGATGTTATCCCACGATTGGGTAAAAGTAAATATAAGTCAAATATTGGAGGTAGCAGGGATGAATTCTTATATGAACGATCTGGACAAAATGTTTGCATCAAAGGAGAACCAACAATATAAGTATCTACTTAGAAGGGCTCTATACCCGGGTTATTTAATGTCCAATTTACCTTTCTATAAAGTAAGAATATTAGCACAATTGAGATCAGCATCATCTGTGGAATCAACTATTGTATACCAAGAAAACTCAATTACATTAAGAGGAAATGAAAACTGCTTCTTATGTGGAGAAGGTGTATCGTCGTGGGAACATGTTCTAAATACTTGTAAAGTTACAGAACAAATTAGAAAAAATATAATGGGTGTTAACGTAAGACAAGAATTAAGTTACATAGAAATACTAAACGAAACTGATATGTACAAACTCGATTATATGTATAAGTTATGTTGTGAAACTTGTAAAGTATTTGGGAACAACGAACGTATAGCGGGAACAATATAATTATTAATGTTGCTGTACGCGTTGTCAACAAACAATCTGAAAGCAGCAGAAAGAAAGTTGATTTTAGAAGTCATTAAGAAGCATTATTCGAAATCCCCCACCACAATGTTAAAATACACTGAAAAAACCGCAGACCCTATGGACTTCGAATGATACTCCTTTATCTATTTATTTTTTATTTATAAGAATCAATGTTACAAAACATAAAAAGCAATATATTGAAAATATTAATTAAACAATAATAAAAACAATAGTGTCATTTACTGTTTTTGACAACAAAATTTACATCGTAAGCTTATGATGTTGTATTCACCTTTTATAAATTCAGTTTTTTTCCCTTTATTTCTTTCGCTATAACGAAAATAAAAAATGGAATTCTTGTGGGTTTTATAACAAGGCATATAAAAAACATCTATATAATTTAATGAATCCTTAAAATACAAAATTTCATTCATATTTCTTAATGTAATTAAAATCAAACGTATATATTTGTATTTTAAATATATTTAATAAGGACAATTCAGCAAAAAAGATCTAAAGTTACACTTCATTTTTTGAAAGTAACAAAAACCTTTTACTTAATAACTTAACATATAGGAATATGTTTCATGATCGTGCAATAATGTGTACCTCTTATAATATTTTCGCATTTAATTAGAATTGAAACATTATCTTACCGAATCTAATGTTGCGTTCGGCGAAACTTTTCGATGTCTGAAGTGGGCAACCGATGGAGAACCACCTTGCATTCCCTCAGCTGAAACATTTCGGGGTCATCCTCGTCGGATGTATCCCCTTGGTGGGCCTCCACACTGGCACCGTCCCAATCGTATTCCTCTTGAATACGACGGAGAATCACCTATATTTGATACATAATAAATATAATAAAACAAAATAGTGCACACTGGTTCTTTTTTAACACATGAAAAAAAGCAATTGCACTAGTTAACTATACATCAAATATATAATTATTAATAATAAATATAAACATATATTTACCTCGTGATCTCCGTCTGGAGTTTTCACCTCCTCGAGGTATTCGTTCGGGTCGTCCTCCGAATCGGTCTTATCTCGATTCAGAATGAGTGAGTTAGTCTGTGTTCCAGTTGACTTCTTGGGCACTTCCAAAATTTTTGGAAGCCCACTATAGCAGTCATGTCTGCATGCCATAGATTCCAAGCTTGCTCCAGTCGAAACTCGTAGTTTCGTGCGATTTCGGTCCCAAACACAAGAGGTCTTGTTACCTCACGAATCAAACGTACCATATATTTCATAGACAAAAGCTGTAAAAAAAGCATATAATAAATACAGGTTAGTACAGTAAAATAGTAAATATAATTTAAACTAGTTTTATAGAGTCAGATTTACATCCAAATAAAGCAAGGTTCAACAACAACAAAGCTTTAACACTCACGCTCGTGAGAGAGAGAGTTGTGAGACAGAATTATTCATCTGTCTACAATCAGTCTCGGGAGTAGACGGGACAACTATAAAATAAAAGTATATACATTTATATACAACGTACCCATTAGAGCATCTCGGGCGGTTGAAATTTGCGGGTAAGCCCGTAAAAAGCCCGGCCCGCCCGGGCTTTGGGCGGGTACGGGTAAAATTTATTACACTTGACGGGCTACGGGCGGGTACGGTTTTTTTAATGCGGTTGAAAAAGACCGTAAAAGCCCGTAATAACCCGTGGAAAAATTCATGTGTGGTGCACGCTGGATCAGGGGTTGTAAAAGTACATTTGCTTGAATACATGAAACGATTTTCGAACGTTTGTAATTTTATCTTTAAAAAAGACTCGACATCCAATGTCAACGAATTAAATTACAGGAAACAGTCGGAAGATTGCAAGTTTGGAAATCATTTAAACACGTACTAGTTGAATATAGGTTTCCATAAATTATGTGAATGCAATGAGTGCAGGGACATTTTAGCAGGCAATCGCGCTAAGTAGGTACGTCAACTCTGGCCAAACATAATTGTAAGAATTCTGCAGTGGAAGCAACACCAGCTCTTACCAATTGCATTCAAAAAAAGGCGAAAATGAAAAATTGAATTAAAACATTGTTCTGAGTCTATAGCTATGGATTTACAAGCTGCACTGGTATTAGCGGGCGGGCTACGGGCTTTTTTAAATTTTACGGGCCGGGCCGGGCTTTATTGTTGAACTTTAATTTCGGGCCGGGCGGGCACGGGTAAACATTTACGGGCCGCGGGCGGGTACGGGCCTAAAATATCCCACGGGGTGATGCTCTAGTACCCATCACACTATCACTAATAAATATATTACTACCGCCACGACTGAAACATTATATTCATCATTACCAAATTTGTAGCATGTATCAAAATTGTTTTTTAAGATAAAGTTTTAATGCTATGAAACTTTAGCAACAATAGTTAACACACCAGTTTTATTTGAAGGCCCCTTCCTCTCTACCCTTAATATGGACGAGTTCACTCAAAATTTGCACGCCTGTATTACAACGCAAAAAAACAAAATAACACTTGTCAAGAATCTAATATGAATCATCAGCACATCCTTGTTATTCAATATTGTACATATATGCTAGTATTGCTGTTAATAAGAAGTAGAAACCAAATATTTAAGACATTTTAAAGATACGTTTACGACTTGAATGAGTAATCAAAAATACAAAACAGTAAATCGTTTTATTGCTAACCTTCAACACACCATGACGGACCAGGCTGAGGCTCCTCCTTGACACGAGGTATTGGTTCTCCAGCAGCCAAAGGACCAATTGGGACCTCTGGAATCTCATAGCATTCTGACAAATGCTTCTCAAGAGACGTAAAGTCAATGAAAATAAGCTGACATCGAGGACAGTACATGGAAATATTTTCTGCGGACATATTTCTACAAAAACATGTTTATATAAATACAAGTTTATAATTACATAAATATTAATGCATACACAATTTTGTAAACTCAAATTTGTATTTACAAAATTATAGTACAGTAATCTTTGCCCCTAACTTAAATTTGTATTTACAAAATTATAGTACAGTAATCTTTGCCCCTAACTCAAATTTGTATTATTGAAACAACTCCATCATGCGCTCACTACAGTTAAGTAATAAAATCCTTTAATAACACAAGCATCTGCAAACTTGAACTCAAAACCCAAATTCAGGAATTCAAACATGTCTCTACACCTGGAGTCAAACAAGAAATCCCTATTTCAAACTTGAATTTCAATCTCAAATTTGAACTTAAATCTCAAACTTGAACTTCAATCTCAAACTTGAACTTCAATCTCAAACTTGAACTTCAATCTCAAACTTGAACTTCAATCTCAAACTTGAACTTCAATCTCAAACTTGAACTTCAATCTCAAACTTGAACTTCAATCTCAAACTTGAACTTCAATTTGAAACTTGAATTCAAATCTCAAACTTAAATTAAAACCTCAAACTTGAAATTTAACCTCAAACTTGAAATTAAACCTCAAACTTGAAATTAAACCTCAAACTTGAAATTCAACCTCAAACTTGAAATTCAACCTCAAACTTGAACTTCATCATCAAAATTTAATTCAAATCTCAAATTTGAATTCAAACTTACACACCCCCATCGCCTTAAAGTGAAACATCATGCAAACTTTGAAACTATACTTGAACTCCAAGTTGAAGTCAAAGTGTGCTTAATAATCTAAGAATTTCAAACAAGCGACCAAAATAAGTCTGTGGAGCGGAAATGGTTTACTTGTGAGAACAAGTGTTTTTTCGTATGTTGTTTATTGTTTGCTTGAGATTTTGGAAAAATTTAAAAAAATGGGCTGATGGAATGCGGGACAGAATTTTAATTCGTATTTGCGGTGACCCTGTAAATGAGAATGGATTGAATAATATTGAGAAATGTACAGGGGTCCAATTGTGACTGAGCCGCCCTTTTCATTTCCAGACCTCGTGTAAATCATGATCATTTGGATTTTGTGAAAATGTGAACTTAAAGACGTGAACATTCTGCCTCTGATTAATAAGGCCGGAGATGGAAAGCAATTACATATTGATTATTCTAAGCAAAACTTCTCTCGACACTTAAACCAAATCTCCAAAGTCCAAACTCTTTTTAGCATGTCATAGAATAGCCGTGTGAATATTTTAAACCCAGTCAGCTCATCAACATTCAAGCAATCTCAAATGGTTGTAATCTGCGAGAGCTCAAGTTTAAAAATAAATCAAGTTCGAGCCTCAAGTGACTTGACCTTGAACTTGAAAAGCCACACTTGACCCAGTACTCAACGTTAGGTTAAATCTGGATTTGAAGTACAATAATTAAAAGCATGGGACAAATGACTACAATATAAATAATGTCACCAGAACACTAGCTAGATCTCAACATGTACCGAAACGTACACTTGACTTCAAACTTCAACTTGACCTTACATTCGATAGCAAACTTGAATTATTTATGCTTACATTAGGATTCAAACAGTGGTCGGATCGATTCAATTTGATTTGAATTTTTCAATTTGATTCAATTTGAAGCTTGAATTAAATCGAAAAACCGATTTTCGATTTATTTTGCCCCAAAACAATTCAATTCGATTCAATTCACCCAGTGAATCGAATTGAATCGTAAATCGAACGATTCAAGAGGGAAAATACAAAATTTTTCTTATGTTACTGGAGTGTCGTATACATATTATAAAGGGTATAGTAAAAGCTACGCTAAAATAACAAAAGTTGTGGTATACATAGTATTTGGACTTTGATTATGCGGGGAAAAAGTACCCGTGCGCAGCCGAAGCAGTTTTGATGAATTGTTTGAATTGCAATTCACAAGATATGATTCGATTCAGTTCAATACCCAAATCGAATCATTCGATTTGGATTTGCTGCAAATCGAATCGAAATACTACTGAATCGAATTGAATCGAATCGAATCGAATCGAAAATTTCCAATTCTGAATTGAATTGGTCCGACCACTAGATTCAAATAATTAAGATTTTTAAGATTTTTAAGCGAAACTTGGCTTGAAATAAATACTCGACTTCAAATACAATATTTGGCCACAAATTCCATCTTCTAATGAATCTCGTACTTGACCTAAAACCTTCATTTCATCTAAAACTCCTACTTAGCCTCAAACTCAAACTTCACCTAAAATTTGAACTTGATTTTAAAATTCCAGAGGAGCTTCACGTTCTGAGCCATCATAAGCAAGAAGAGCTCACAACTTACAATAATAATCTGATTTTAAAACAATAAGATTCAGCAGTCCACAGTCACAAATATAAAAATGTATACAACGAACCAGACTTCAATTCAAGACTTCAACCAAATTCATGAACGCAGACCTGAACTCAAACTCAAAATTGAAGCATCAAGCTTTAAGCCAAACTTGAACACAAACTTGAGCTCACACTTGCATATCAAATCTCAAACCTTATCTCAAACTATAATTTAAATCTCAAACTTGAATTTAAATCTCAACCTTGAATTTGAATCTCAAAGTAGAATTTAAATTGCAAACTTCAATTTATATCGCAAACTTGAATTTAAATCTCAAACTTGAGTTTAAGTTTTATGTTTGAATTTAAATCTTAAACTTGAGCTTAAATCGCAAGCTTGAATTTAAATGTCAAACTAGAGTTTAAATCTTAAAATTGAATTTAAATCTCAAACTTGAGTTTAAATTTTATATTTGAATTGAAATCTTAAGCTTGATCCATAACTTCATCTCAAACTTAATAACAAAGTTAATCCCAAACTTGATCTCAAACTTAAAGCCAAACATCATGCTAAACGTGAAACCACACTTGAACTCTAATTCGAAATCAAACTTGACCTGCAAATTAAAGAATTTCAAAGAAGCGACCAGAATAATTCTGTGAAGCTAAAGTGGACTACTTGTGAGAATTGTTTTCCAGTGGTATGTTGGATTGCTTATTTGAGATATTTGAGACGGTCATGAGTCATTTTTAGCAGCTGAGCAAATCGGATGCACACTCAGCAAATGCGGGTTAAAAATTTTTGCGAAGCGGCGACTTTTACGAGTTGTGCGAGCAGAGCATAACGAGACAACGATATTGCAATAAAGTGTATGAGATTGTAACAAAAGCCCAGATTGTTTTCGTATCTCCTTAATTATTTACATTTGTTCCCCTCGCTTCAAAATGTCTCTTTCTCGTATTTTTTCCGAAAACCATAAAGAGAATTATAAATCTAAAATCAATGAGATTTTCCCTCTTATTTTTAAATAATTATAATAACTTTACGAAAAAATAAATGTTGCGGATTTTAGAACTATAGAATATAATGTATGCATACCTATAGGTAAATAAAAATGTTTGCTTCCTGTGATTCACCCAGTACGAAGAATATTGGAATTACGGAATATACAGGGTGTCCTATTTCAATTTTTAACCGAACTTTACCTAAACCTGATGTGAATAACCATTCCTTAGAAATTACTCCAGCATGACCTCAGCATAGATAAGTTATAAAAAATCTTTAAAACACAAAGATTTGTAAACTTGACCACAAAAACCAAATTCATGAACGAGAACTGAACTCAAACTCGGAATTGAAGCATCAAACTTCAAGCCAAACTTGAACACCAACTTAAACTCAAACTTGCATATCAAATCTCAAACCTTATCTCCCACTTGAATTTAAATCTCCAACTTGAATTTACAACTCAAACTTGAATTTATAACTCAAACTTGAATTTACAACTAAAACTTCATTTTACAACTCAAACTTGAATTTACAACTAAAACTTCATTTTACAACTAAAACTTCATTTTACAACTCACACTTGAATTTACAACTGAAACTTGAATTTACAACTGAAACTTGAATTTACACTTCAAACTTGAATTTACAACTGAAACTTGAATTTACAACTGAAACTTGAATTTACAACTGAAACTTGAATTTACAACTCAAACTTGAATTAAAATCTCAAACTTGAATTAAAATCTCAAACTTGAATTAAAATCTCAAAATTGAATTAAAATCTCAAACTTGAATTAAAATCTCAAAATTGAATTAAAATCTCAAACTTGAATTAAAATCTCAAACTTGAATTAAAATCTCAAACTTGAATTAAAATCTCAAACTTGAATTAAAATCTCAAACTTGAGTTTGAGTGTCATATTTGAATTTAAATCTTAAACTTGAGCTTAAATGTCAAGCTTGAATTTAAATGTCAAGCTAGAGTTTAAATCTTAAGCTTGAATTTAAATCTCAAACTTAAATTTAAATCTCAACCTTGAATTTGAATCTGAAAGTAGAATTTAAATCACAAATTTGAATTTATATCCAAGCTTGAATTTAAATCCCAAACTTGAATTCAAATCTTAAGCTTGATCCATAACTTCACCTCAAACTTGATAATAAAGTTAATCCCAAACTTGATCTCAAACTTAAAGAAAATCATCATGTTTAACTTGAAACCACACTTGAACCCTAACTTGAAATCGAACTTGACCTAAAAATTAAAGAATTTCAAAGAAGAAAGAAAATAATTCTGTGAAGCTAAAGTGGTTTACTTGTGAAAATTGTTTTTCCGTGGCATGTTGGATTGCTTACTTCAGAATTTGGGCAGATGGATAAATTTAATATGGGCTGGTGAAATGCGGGGCATAATAAAAGGGATGCGTATTTGTGGGGGTGTTGTAAATCAGAATGGATTGAATAATATCTGGAAATGTACAGGGATTGAGTTGTGAATGAGACGCCTTTCCGTCCATTTCCACGCTTCGTGTAAATCAAGATAATTTGGGACTTTGGGCAAATTTCACTGAAAATACGTGTACTTTTGCAGAATAATAGGACACAAAAGGAGATCCTCAACGCCATGTTGTGTAATCTCTGGCGTCATTTTTTTCTGGAATCATATTTTCCAACAAATCGCTCAACATCACATGAACGTCTTCAGTCCATTTCACCAATTCCCAAAATCAAAAACTTCTCACGCATAGCTCCAAATGGTTTCAGTCATTTCAAGAACGTCACTCAAGATCTCACTTCAAAATCCAACTTCGAGTTCCGCATCAAACTCAACTCAAATTCGATTTCAACTCAAGTTGCATCGCGCGCTTGAAGTAAATGAAAATCCTAAACTTGAAATCAAGTTCCCATTAAAACTCAAATAAAACTTTATACCTGAACTCAATTTGACTGTCATACTTGAACTCAAACTGATTCTGACACTTCAATTTTCAAGTCAATTTTGCTAAAATAAACCTCAACTCACAATTAAACTAATATCAGACTTGAAATCCAAGTAAATCTGAGCTCACAATGTAATTTCAAGTCTAACTTGACCTCACACTCAAACATAAACTTGAGCTCACACTTGAACTTAAATACAAACTCAAAAAATATCAAAACTTCAGTTTAATTAGAAATTCCAAAGAACTTGAAATTGGAAGTTGATCTTGGATCGGGTGCGTGTACTTGTTCAGAGATATATGAGTATGTACTAGTATGGTTTTAAATGTGGGATTCGAATAGTAAACGCAAACTCAAAAATATAAGAATGTCAGTTTAATTAGAAATTCCAAAGAACCTATGTATTAGTATGGTTTTTAAATGTGAAAATCGAACAGAAAATGTTTGTTTGAATTCGACGCCTGAAACGATTACGGACGGAGACACTTTTTGGTTGCGGGGAATTCTGGGCAAATGAACGGAATTAAGGAAAATGAGAAAGACGTTGTCTGTAGTTAATAATGTCGGAGATGAAAATCAATTACGCCAAACCTTGTCTCCGCACTAAAATCAAATCTGCATTCCATTCCTCGAGATCCATATCAGCTCTTCTGGATGTATTTACAAAATGTCAAATTTTTGAAATCCAATATTCGTGAAATTGCTGAGGAAAAGAAATTTTGGTTGCTGTCGTTTTATCATGAAAGTCCTGGCCGTTGTAAAATTATTCAACAGCACGGGGAAATTTTGTACTCAGAAGTGCAAGAAATATAAAACAAATAGCATATCATTTAGGTACCTAGCACAGAACTTCTCGTGTAAATCGACTTCAGAGAAACATTTCGCTGCTACTAAATTTTGATTAGAGCTGCGCGTAATGTGTGCGCAAATATTTACAACCTAAACGTTCCACAGTAGGGAACGCCGGTGCTGAATTTCTGAATGTATTTCCTACACGAAAATACTTGGAGTACTATACACACTATTTAAACCATGTGTGCGTACGTATGTGAGTATAATATCAGCTTACGGATATACTGAACTTGTTTCTAATTTTTCAACATCAGAGTTACTTATTTTCGAATACTCAGTAAATTCTAGTCCATTGTTTCCGGTGAACTTCAATTTTGAGATGTTAAGGGTGATTACGTCTCGTGATTTGCCTTTGTTTCGAAAAAATTCTAGCACCATTGTTTGAAATATTTTAAATCATTAATTTCAATCCTCTCAAAGCTGTCATCAATTTGAAATTAAGATAACTGGATGACTTGGAAGATTTTCATTAATGAGCGACCCGAGCTGAAGTAATGGTGTATGATTGGAATAACACTGCAGAGCATATTTAGTTTGCGTATAGTCAAGTTTTACTGCTTTTAATATTATGCAATTAATAAAATGATTATTAAATGAAGATACAAGATATTGCTATAATAATTATAGCAATATCTTGTATCTATGCCCATATCATTAATTATATATATAATTAATTACTACATTTTGATTACAGTTACGGGTTCGATTTTAAGCACTGGTCCCGAGCACCGCTCCAAGGGTACAGCAAAATACCTGCGACTAAATGGAAAGGACGCTGTATCTTGGTACAAATGTGATGTTAGGTGAAATAACTACTGTCGTGGGCCGCACAAAATGTATTGTTATACCATGTCGTGTTATTCAACTTGTTTGCTCAAATTCTACGTAAAATCATCGACATGTCTGTAGGACCAAGATCTCCCTCTGAAAAAATGCGCAGTAAGTGCTTAAATTTGCGCCATACACAAGCTCGATATCTGAGTTCATATTTCTCACGTGGATTGGATTTTTGTAAATCTCCCTGTGATCTATTCTGAATTTCCCGGCTTAATCAATTAACGAAATGTCCTCAAGGATTTAAAAAATTCCCGCTGGAAAAAAGGTCAACGAATTTTAAAATCCCTATTCGCAAAAATGAATCTCAGCCATTGAGATTTTCCAAGTCGGAAATATTTTTTCCGCTCGAAGAATGTTCCCGTCTTCCCACAAAAATCAGAACTGTTTTTTCTCTGCTCTTCCGGAGTCATTATTATGTGCAACCAAGTATAACATTAAGTAAATATGCGCTTAAAAAGTACTTAGGGTATTCAATGTTGTAGTCGCTCTAATCACAACCAGTTGTTAAATAATTAAGAACAACGACTTTTTTCCTTCTGAAAAAGAAATGCGTCAACAAGTCAATCTATTATTACACTGTGAGGCACTGTAGCCAATACTTTAACAAATTTAACCGCACACACAACATAAAACTGGAGTCCTACGAGTTGTGGCTCTGGGGTGGGTTAAAAAGTTTTCAAATGTGTGATAAAATTAAATATGCTGACGTACAAATGTTTTGAGCAGGAAATTCCAAATTAATTTTAGCAGCCAAGAAAACGCGATATGAACTTACTAATGCGTGTAGTGCAGTTACGACTCTTATGTGGTTCTCATTTCTTCTTTATTTAATATTTTTCACTTGTGCTTTTCCGAGTAGGAGTGATTTTTGCTGAATAAAGGTAAGTATACCGTTTGAGTAAACAAAGTTTCAAAATTTATAACAAAATCCCAGGTGGCACCAAAGACGATACCAGAGCTGCGCTCAAGTTCAAGTAGACCATGAGTATTTCAAGTCATGGTCAAGTTCAGGTCATGGTCAAGTAAAATATGATGGATATATCCAGTATACTTGAACATTCAAGTCATGGTCAAGTTATGTATATACTTGAACCTGAGATTTGAAATCAAGTAGTTATCATGGTCAAGACTAAAAATTCTACTTGAGAGTCAAGTCATGTTCATGGTCAAGTAAAGATGTATAAATCCTTGACCGGGAACCATGAGTATTTCAAGTACTTATTCAAGTAACGAAACGTTACGCATATCAAAGTTGTGGCGCCATATATTTCAATAGGCTTTTTTCCAAAGTGTCGTTGTCGTTACTCCGAGACTCCGTACCCATGCAAGTTCGTCAAAAAAACATCTTTACGCTTTACGATTCAATATCTCCAGATCCGCTTGGAAAGCCACGGTTTTACTAGTGAACTAAAGAATAAGAATATAAAAGGTTCGAAGCAGCAACTCTGAAAGCGACAAAGTTCAATAATTGTTGTACTGTATTGTTGTATAAAATAAATGCATTGTTCATGAATCAAGTTACTTAAATTCAAGTACTCTTTTCGTTCTAAATAATGTAACATTTGTACAACGTTAGCAACTGTACTACATATATAAGCCAGTGTGTTGCATTAACAGGGCGGACGCTGAATTGTGAATATTTTGAGTGAAGCAGCCTAAACTTGAATGTTAGCACAAAGTAATTATTATTAATAGTAAAATTCAATGGGAAATGATTTACTTACACCAATTTAAGACACTAATTAATCATCGAGATTTAATTAACCAAAATGTTTTTGGTGAAGCCTGTGAATTGTGAATAATATTTTCATTTGCTGTTTTAGTCGATTAATTGAATGCAGTAAGAAACATCAAGAGTATTTGATCAGATTATATACAATTAGTGTTGTTGCTATATTTTAAAGTGTGAATACTATTTTTATATTTCTATTTTGAAAAACTTGACAATTCAAGTCAAGTTCAAGTTCGGGTCATGGTCAAGTCATGGTCAAGTCAAGAGTTGTCCCGGCTATACTTGACCAGGTTCAAGTTACGCGAAAAGTACTTGAATACTTGACCCTGAATTTTCAAGTAATTGTCTGACCATGAACCGTCAAGTTCAAGACAGTCTGAAAAACCTACTTGACTGTCAGGGTCAAGTCAAGTTCAGGGTCAACTTTTCGTTTTACTTGACTTGAACGCAGCTCTGGACGATACCACCTGTCTGTTCAAAAAACGTCAATGTTAAATCCCCTAACAATTTTCAGTTTTTGAAAGTCGATGCAATTTTGATTTTCACTATTTCAATGAAATTCGAGTTTTACGTGCACATTTATATAGCCTTAATAAAATTCCCTCCAAACTAATCCCTTTATCATGGCGCATCCGTATGTATGTTGTTGATATGATATATTTACTCCATATTTAATCACTTATACATGCGCTTAAACTAGACTATTGTGATTTGCTCTATGATGTACATATTCACAACATTAATAATTAGCCCCACGCAAATATCGTCACACTGTTTTGAAAAATAATCCCTCCAACATGTCCACTAATGATCCCGTCCTCAAGGATTACCTCCAGCATAGCTTGTTTATCTCTGATGTGCATATGCACAGCCTGCATAGCTAGCCCCATCCTTAGACAAATATTGTCATATTTTATTCAAAGGTAATCTCTCCGACATGAACACTAATGTTTTCCTCAATGAATCATTCCGTCGTAGCCTTTTTATCCTGCATGTGCACATGTACATCCTGTATATCTAGGTCCTCACACACAAATATCGTCAAATTTTCTCGACTATTTTCCCTCTAAATTCATATTTGTGTTTTCGCTCCCAATGAATCCTTGATAGGATTGCATTTGGAGAAAATTTTATATTTTTATGGGGGAGGGGCAAATTATGGAATTTGCACATCTGCACGCTAGAGGGAAAACTTGTTATGCTGGAAGGGTTCATTGAGGAGGAACGCATTAATATCCATGCAGAATGGATTACCTTTGGAGAAAAATTAAATTTATTTGTATAGGGGGCTAATTATGAATGTTGTAAACAGGTTTACAAAATTGCAAATGCCCTGACATTTTCGGCTTTATCCCTGTCCAAATTGCCCTGGCATTTTCATTTGATGGTATTTTGCTCATCTGTGGCACGTTGGGTAGGTGGGTATATTCAGACTAAGGCATAAAATTTTGCTATGCTCCCGAGAATTGTTTCAATATTTAGCTGTAGCTATGGATCTACTTACTTTGCATACTATGTTACAAGGTAAAATAGACAACTTTATTGAAAATACAATAATTATTTATTATTTATTTTGGTGTATGAATTAATGCCTAATCATTTTCCTTCTGCAAACGAAATGCGTCAACAAGTCAACATATTATTACACTGAGACACTGTGGGCATTGCTTTAATAAATTTCCAAGAAATAAACCCGCAAACACAAAATAAAACTGGATTCCTACGAGCTGTGGCTTTAGGATGGGTTAAAGTGTTTTCAATTGTGTGATAGAATTAAATGCGCTGGCGTACAAATGCTTGGAGCAGGAAATGTCAAATTAATTCAGCAGTTAACAAAACGCAATATGAACTTAATAATGCAAGTAGTACAGATACGAATCTTATGCGGTCCTCTATTTATATTTTTTTCTTGTACTTTTCCGAGTGGGAGTGATTTTTGCTGAATAAATTTAAGTATACTGTTTGCGTTAACAAATGATATGAGTGCATTTTATACTGAATGAAATTGAAATGGGAATTTAAGTTTGCAATTGATGTAAACTAAATCTGGCACACTCTTTATACTTACATCCCATTTGACCACATTAATTGTTGTATATGCTTTCGCATAAAGTATACTGTATTGCAAAATACAGTAATCCAGTGTCGTCATCAGTTTAGAGATTAAATAATTATTTGTTGCGAAATTGTATTGTACAATCCCTGTTTTGAGTACTAAGTGTTCATATCATGTTTATACACACGCATGTATGCATTTTATATAAGTTTCGGATGGCGTACTTATTGGAGAAAAGTTGCTTCCTCATTTATGTTTAGTGTATTTTTATGTAATACTGCCTGAATTTTGGCAACGTTACAATTCAGTTCTCAATAATTTAGGAATACCATAAGTTAAGCAGAAACGAAACTCTTGAAGGACAAACACCTGCAACCAGTATTGTCTTTCACTGTCACATTGCAAATTGCCTTCCAGATCTACGTGACATCTTTATAAGTATAATCTTTCTTGTATATAAGATAGAACGAAAATATTAAAGAATAAGTCCCAACATATAAGTGCATTTTGTCCCTTCCAAATAGTGCAACTTACGTTATTAGAAAACAAAGGTGTTTTAATTTGTCAAGCTTTCCGTATGTGAAATCAACAAGAATTTTGCAATAATTGTCTTCTAAAAATGAACAGGAAATTTCTTGTCCTTTAGTTGATCGTTTATATATACTACCTCTATGAATCATAAAACTTTAAAGCAGACAAGTACAGGAAGTCTTCTGAATCCTGCCAAAGAACCTCCTGCAACCAATCTTCGCTAAACAGGATAACGGTTATCACTATGTGACTAAACATCAGCAATTCTATGAACTCAGTGGAACCATGTTTCTAATAGTAGGTCTGTATTTGATTTGTATTAAAATGGCTAGTAATTGTTACCAAATTATATTGATTGCTCTGACTAGTACTTACAGAATTTTCTAAAATTTATAATTTATTCGAATGGAAATTTTGAGTTGTGACGGGTACCGAAACTGCATGTGTTGAGGAATAAATATGTGACGATGAGGATGGGATTGTGTAAATTTCCTCCGAGAGTTCTTCTTTGGTATGAATAATCTAAATTCCTGTGTTGAATCCTTTTAAAATTTCCACTTGTTTGATTAAAAAGTCGATATTAAATATTTGGGTTAGTAACTTGGGCTTGTATATGGAATAAGTGTCATTGTTCGTGTTGCCCATGGGGCTGGAAGTTTCGTACCCACACATGTATCTGTTCCTAGAACCATTTTTCCAGAACTAACTCAATTATCCTGTTACGATAAAAATCCAAAGTTCGTAATCCTGTTTCTGGAGGAACATGATTGTTCCAGTTCATGTCCCCAGAAGTACTAAAAAACTCGCAGAAAATTGAAAGTACCGCACATTTATGCCTCAGCACCTTTATAATGTAACCAAATTTATGAATCTCTTTGAAAACCAAATCGACTTTATGAAAAATAAATAACAGTGCACCATGTCCAACGCCTTTAGGTACTCGAATTTAAATGAATTTAAATTTAAATTTTGTAGCAGTCTCTAAATTAATTGTCGCAGCGCAAAGTACAGAAGTTATTGAAATCAGCTATGACAAGTGTCAACTTCATTATCCTGAAACTATTAAACAAAACAGCGCGCTGCAGTTTTCTTAGCTTCAATTCGTAGCATTCATGAGAATTTCACTTTCGCAGCATGGGTAGGTGCATTTTAAAAATTAGCTTGTTAAATGTTAATTATTTGATGTATTGTCACGTACTCAGGGGTGGATTTATAAAATTGTTTGTTTAGCCTAGCTCTAACCCTCAAAACGGCTTTGTTAGCCTGTCCACTTGTAATCTCAGGGTCTTCAATGTTTTTTAAACCAAAATGTTGCCCCAAACTTTTGGGTGGGCAACACCGTAGATCCACCCTTGGACATACTTTTGAAGTTATGTTTTGTGTGTGAGGCATTTTTTTATTACAAACTTCGTGTAATTACCAGGTAGATACCGCTTTTGTTTCTGTTCCTTCACCCGCTTTTGTCCCTATATTTCGGGAACACTCCCCGTGTTCAAAAACGTTCCCAAAGTGGTTTGGGAACAACCACACTAATTCAAATATAGAATATTAACCAAGACGTCCGAACCATATTACGAAACTGAAATATTTAACAATGAATTTGAATTTCTTTTGTGGAAATTCGTAAATTTTCATTTGATATGGAAGTGGTCTTTAAATTACTGTAATACAAATATACTTAGTGTTAAGGTTACATGGTCCTTCCAATGATGGAAATTATAAATAACGGGGTATTTCGCTGGCCTTTAGAACGGGTCGGATTTGTGCAGGAAGATGGAAGGTATCTTTTCAAAATTTTAATTTTAAATTTTCAGTTTTGAAATGAACTGGTCCTTCCACTACCTCAAGTTATAAATATTTTTTACCTTGACTATGACTCGAACACATGGTCAACTTGAACTTGTGCGCAGCACTGATTGCTGGAGGGGTGAATACTGTAGTGTTGGCAAGTATCGCCAGTTTGTCAGTATCGGGAATATCGGTTTTGGTATTATGCATTTTGGCGATATTTGCGACAATATCGGGTATCGCCGATAGTTTTTGCTCAAGTGAATAAGCATATAAAGTATACAGAGTTAACGTTAACATCAACGGAACTAGCTATTAGCTAGTAGTTAGCTAGCTATTTGTGTCATCATTCATACATATATGAAAAATCTGAATCTTGTAATCCCGGGGCGATTACAAGGAGAGCAAAGCTAGTATGCAAAATATTGAATTTTATGCCTATGTAGATACAATGTATATTACATCTATGACAACCATTGTGGCGGTCATGTGATGCTACCGAAATTTTTTAAATTTATTCTTTCTAATTTTCATTTCATGGAAATTTGCAAAACTCTGCACTTTTGCATTTTCCCGGCGAGTATTGTGAAACTTAAATTGCAAAATCCGGTGTGAAACGTTACTACTTTGCATTTCGAATTTTACAAATGCAAAGTGCAATGGTGGAACAAAAACGTTTCAAAACCAAATGAAAAGTGAAAATTGAGGAGTGAAGAGCGCTTGGTGAAATAGGCCCCGGGACCCAGTTTTTCCTACCCGAACCCTCTTTCATGGTAACTGCTCCCGCCGACAATTATTTTCTAACAGGAGAAGTGGAAAGATCAGCGGGATAGTTCCCTTGACACACGAATATGCCCAGATTCCCAAACGTTTACCAAAAGGTGACCAGTCCAAATTTTAGCAAACTGGACAATCTTTAATGAAAACCTTTGCATGGAATTTACATGAACCCGAAATTGCACTTTCAAGTATCGATTCCAACGTGTGCTTGCTTTGTGCGTTCTTCTCCTTCGGTTTTCGCACTTCTGCAACATGCATTCTAGGAACTAATGATGCCAATGGTCTGGTCTGATTCAGATTTTATGAAACTGGTCTGATTCAGTCGTTTGGACGGGACCAAAAATATATCTGGTGTAGTCCAAGTGTTGAATCAGACCAGAGCAATAACGGACCATTATAAGTGGTCCGGGCCAGACCATTTGCATCCCTACTAGAAACCATGGCTGCAAAGATATGCACAGAAGCTGGAGGTCACTTTCATTTCTAGTGACTGTTGATTTTTCTGTAAATCGTCGTGATAAAAACTATACTTCTAATTTTCCTCGTTATTGAAATACTGTTGTACATTGCCCAATGATACTAACAAGGAAAAACCTTCGGTTCGCAAGATTTATGGACCCGACATTCAAATATCAGATCAAGTTTGGGTTTATGTAAGATTTCTTGCATGACATGAATTGGAATGACAAGTAACTCCTGGGACCCGAAACGCCAAGTCCGTGTACTTACAAATATCTACTTGAAAATTCAAGTGCAAGTCAAGTTCAAGTTCGAATCCTCAAAATACTTGACCCGAAAGCAGGTCTGAACCAAATATTTTTAAATGTTAAAAGTTCATTGAATCTCTGGATTATAAAATCACTGCACAGACAGGGGTCGGTTTTGTTTAAATCTCCCTTGAAGATAGCCAGGGATTCCATGTACAAGGAATCCTTGGTTGTAAATTTGGCATCTTTATACAACAAGATTAACTACCACATCATCAAAATTTGACAACGAAATCTTTCGAAAATTTTAGCGAATCTTTGGTCACTCGTTTGACCTAATGAAATCAAAAAATGTCAAATACACAAGTGTTAACATATTTACTTAAGACAGAAAAGCACAGTCACCAGCTTTTGCAAAGTAAATTATCTATACAGTGGTTCTCAAGGAATGAAAAAGTATCCATATGAAGTGAATGCTGAATAAGGGTTTACCAGTATGTAAGAAATTAACTGCATAATCGATGGGACCTTAGGATCGGATTGAAATTTTGTGAGTTTATTTACAGGGTTCAGCGTTCTAGCGCGTACAAGTATTGGTGCCATCTATGTCCATATATGATTTTTTCAAAGCTTAATTTGATCAACATTTACACCAGCTGCTATTCCTTGCTGGTTTGGTGACATAAGACTGGCCCAAATTGGTCAGAGCTGGTTTGTTTTAAATATGTTCGTATTGGCCACATGCGGTTTCTTTGCCTGACATTTGCCCATATTGAGCCCAGCTGGTACCATGGCCTCAGATTTGCTTATAATGGTTTCCGACGATATATGGGTCTTAAATTGGTCAATATTGGGCACAACTGCTTTAAATATTAAATATTTTATCATCCGAGGTTTTAACAAATTATTTTTACAGACTAACTATACAAGCTGACACCGAATAATTTTTCAGTTTGTTTGCTTTGGATTGCGTTCCCACGTTTGTTATAATAACAGTCTAAACTAAACTTCTGAGACTGCAATTATTTATTATGTAGCCAATTCATTCATATTCTTTCTTACAATTTTCGCTCGCAGCATCAAGATAATAGCGTGGGAACTAAAAATGCCGTCATTTGGAACAAGTATTTCTGCGATTATGCATTAATGTTTTCATTTTTACGCGTAAGTGTACATTCTACAGCAGTGTTGGATTTTTGTAAATATCTATTAGATTATTTTTTATATCTCCTGCTGAAATTAGCTGGTAGAAAAATAAAAACCACCTGCTGAAAAGAAACAAGCCAGTCGTTGAAAAACTCGTTTATCACTTCTACAATAGTGGCAGTTATATACGAGAATCAGTAAACGCATTAAAGTGGTTTTCACATATGTATTAAAATCACATATATTCGACCACAGATTTGACAGTTGCTTTGAATCGGACTAGATTGCCACGTTGGGTTGTAATCCTAGTCAAACTAATGTAACAAAGTCATCAGTCAATCCCAGACAAAGGGAAATTGTCTTCTCAAAAAATGTTAGGGAGGTACGGGTTATGCTGTCCCCGGCTGTTCGAAACTTGTACCAACCATTTCCTGACTTTTTGTTGTCAAAATTGCAATAATTTTTGCATTTCTTAAAAATCATCCCAGCACTCACAGAAGTCAGGGTTGAAAATTTGTCGAAAATTTGAATCGAAATCCAAATTAAATCAAAAAAAAATATTTGATTTGGAATCTTAATGTAAAGTTCTAAACAGGATTGGAAAATAAATATTGGTATTAAAACTTAATGATTTTCCGATAAATTCAAATTCCTTGTTTATTTACTATGGTTTTTGTATAAATAGTTCTTCAATGTAATAGTAAAACTGCAAAGAAACGATACTCATTTTTTATGACTACAACGACTAAAATAGAAATACAAATCAAAATAAAATACATTGTGCAAAACGTTTTTCTGCATTGCGTTTCATTTTAAACGATTACAAAGGTCCAATACTAGTGAAATCCACCTCTGAAGAGAAGTAGGATTGATTAGTTGTGTTTTTTTTGTTTAAAGTTCATGTTTGCGTTCCAAGAACAATGAATTTAGTACACACAAGACACAACTATAAAGATGTACTTAGTACCTTCACCTA
The DNA here is from genome assembly GCA_947179485.1 of Allacma fusca. Classification (NCBI taxonomy): domain Eukaryota; kingdom Metazoa; phylum Arthropoda; class Collembola; order Symphypleona; family Sminthuridae; genus Allacma; species Allacma fusca. The sequence goes on along the minus strand of OX359245.1, from coordinate 79,768,464 downwards.
CCTGCAATCCATTTTGCTTTAAATATTTGGTGCCCTGTAGTGTTTTTGTCAAAATAGCACATAAATGTTCTGTTTTTGTATCATAAAATGTATAATTTAGGCATCTATAATGCAAATATTAAATACATTATTTTCAAATGCCAATAGCAGTTAGTCAAACTATTTCGTGATGATTAATATTAGATAACCTAATATTCAAAGATATACAGGAAATACCAAAACAAATTGTGTTGATATACATTTCTCTTTACTATGCAATATCATTCCTATTTTTGTTGTATTTTTATGACTCGAAATTTATATACGCTAACTTTGCTCTTGCATAACGCAACCATAAAAATGCTAATGAATTTAAGGGGATTATCCTGTTTGTTTTAAACTCACGCTTGTTTTGTTATAATACATGGAAAACATTCCTACATAAATGTTGAAAACAAAAGGAACGAATGTTAAAAATTAACGAGAAAAAGGCGACTGGACAATAACAAGAGATTTCTTTGAATAAACAATACTAATAATTGATTGCCTCCAAACTAACTAGATCAAGTGGCAATTACTGTGCTAAAACATAATTTAGCAAAATGGCGACAGTTACTGGAGTGTCTGGAACGATCAATGCTGAATATGTTGACAACCGGGTGATAGTTAATTTGCATGCAGAAAGTAAAACACCGCCTCTGCACATGTTCGAAAAAAGGAACAAGCATTTTTTTGGCAGGGATGACAAAATTAAAGAAATCAAAGAAGCTATAGAGGAAATGAAGGAAGAAACGGATTCTTTCCGCAGAACAATTGTACTTCTGGGTTTTGGGGGAATAGGAAAAAGTGAGACAGCTAAGAGCTTTGCAGAAACGTTTTCCGATATCTACGACTATATCGTGTGGATTGATTCTGAAACTAAGCAAAGTGTGGAAGCAAGTTTCAGAGAATTGGCCGGAAGGATGGAAATGGAATTCAGATCTCTCGATGATGTTCCCAAAATTCAGGCGAAGATTTCAAACAGTTTCAAAAATGGATTATTCATCTTTGACAATGCAGAAGGATTAACCACGACAGAGACCCAATTCGGAATAGAAAACCTTTTGTTCAAGAAGTTTCCAAAAAACAAGCCAATTTTCTTAGCCACATCTCGTAATGGAATTAGTCTTTGGGGTGGCACGCGAAACGAAGTAAAGTTTATTTCCATCGATAGACTCACAGATGAAGAATCCACGGACGTTTTGAAGAACTACTTGTTCGTCCAAGGCCGTGAAATTCCTACTTCCTTGGAAGATGCTATTTCTTCATTGGTTAAAACTCTGGGGGGTTATCCCCTGGGTTTGAGTCTTGTTGGTTCCACAATAGTTGAAAAAGCAGAAGAAATTTCGCTTGATGAGACTGTGTCTAGGATTGAACTGTACACCGAAATTCTAAAAGATTTTCCACTTGGAGAAGTTTCCGGAGAGTTGAATTACAAAGCAGCCCTGGAACTGATTTACAACCAAACGGTTAAAAAAATTAGTGCTCGTGAATATGGGAGCATTGCAATTGAACTTCTTAATATCATGGCCTGTCTGAACCCCGATGGATTGTATTTGGGACTGATTAATGCAATCTACGGTGGAACAACTTGTGAGTCAAAAAGGGACAATGAAGTTACGAATCAGAATGTGAAAAAAGGACTTGTAATACTCAAAGATTACTCAATTGTGAAAATCGATAATTGGAAAAGATCAAGGATACACAGATTGATTCAACAATGTGCAAGCAAAACACAAGTTTGTCAGGAAGCACTGAGTAAAATTCGTACCTTTTTTGAACACAATGAGAAAAATTGCGATTGGGGCATTCACATCGGAACTTTATTTGACATGCTAACAACTGAGGGCGGTGTCGACAATGTGGAATACTTTCTGTGCTTACTGTTATGGAGGAGTGACACATGTTACTGGAAAGATCGTTTGCTGAAGTGTAAATCGTATTTTAATAAAAAATCATCCCCGGAACCTACGTTGTTTACGCTAGCGGATATTTATTACAATCTACGATATAGTCTTAATAAGAGATCTGTGAACTGGGAAGAAATAGAGACGAATAGATTCTGGACGAAAAGATTCTGGACGAATAGAAATATAATTCTCAATTTGCCACAAGATTTGAGACGTCGTGTGTGGGTTATCAGAGCATTACTTAAACTCTTACAGGTGTGTATCTCACGCAAATACGTACTAAACTTACTGAAAAGAGTATTAAACATTTTGACAGGAAGCTTTATCCACAATCAATCAATCACTTAAAGCTGTTAATTATTTTTGCAATTAGGTACCGCTGCCTTTAAGGAGGGAAAGATTAATTTCTTTTATAATTAGCTGTTGCATGGAATTTACAAATGAGAAATTGGGGATACTGATCACCGAACCTTGTAACCTCCTCATAACAATCTATGGACAGAAGAGTACTCGAAATGTCAGTGGAGATTCTGCATTCCTCAAAAAACTATTTGATTGTCCACCAAAGGAACTTCGGACTTACTTGTGGAAGACTTCATTGGTAAGTACGCTTTGGTTCATTTTATGAAGTCTACATTTCATCACAAACCCTTAGGCGAAACCTAAGCTGAAACAAATACTTAAACGTTCTATCAAAATATCTTTTAAAATGACTTTTTAAAGTTACACTGGTGTAAGTTAGCAATATGGCTGCTACTTGTGAACGACTGACACAATTTGTGTAATGTAACAAGTAATCAAGGTACCAAAATCCTTTTTGAGCATTCACACATGCATTTTCAATTTCTGCAGTCACGTTTGGTTTAATAATTTCTTCACATCGTTTTGATTCCTTCAATGTTTTTAATGTTGTGGCTTTTATTTTCCAGAATATTAAGGTTATATTATGAAATTAAAATTCCTATATTGTTGTCCATATGGGATGGAAATATCCCTTCCTCCAAGTAGGCCAATTCCTAGTTGTTTTATTAATGGTGTGCCTTCATCGTTCCTGATTCACTTAAAAGTAATAATTTTTAAACCTGAAATAAATTTTTATAAGTCAATATATTTGACCAGATTGTGAATGAGGTACAGTGGATTTTAAATTATTATACCTCACGAATTCAGTGTTCCCGGGTTTTCTAGACTAAAATGTAGACTTAGGTCATTAGTGAGGTGAAGTGAGTTAAGCATATACAAATGAAGATCATGTATACATACTTACACCTTACACGCTAAATAAGAGCATTTAACATAATACTTTTGTTTACATTTTTCATCAGTGCAATCAACAAAAATTCATTTTTCCTCTATGCGAATCAAGCCTAGCATTTATACAGTTACAATACTCTGTCTTGAGTGTAATTTGTTTTTATAATTTAAAATGAGGGTGTTTTACACTTGCGATATTTTGAGGAAGGGAATTGGTGTATAGATGGACGTAGTGTTTTCTTGGAAATATTCAAGAAAAAAGTATTTATTTCCAATCGTTATATTTATTGTGACTTTGATTTCATTTTATATTCATAGTTTTAACTTAGTTTGTACGGTCTAATTATTATCAAATTGGTATATGCCGTACAGGAAGTTGTGGTAGCAAGGAAATACATTCTTTGATTACTGTTAGAGGGAAGTACTGTTGCCTCATAATCTGGTCTTAAATTCCCTACACGCAAGAATTATTTTTGATATAATTACGACAGCTTAATGAGCCGAATAAGTGAACATTTCAGGATCATAGTGGCATTGTTTTGATTTCATAATGAAAAAGTGCTGTTGTAATTATGAACAGTACCCTACAGTGCCACTGAAATCATTCTGAAATCATTATGTTCTTCCAGTGCTAGCTGGGGTGCTTGATGCTAATGCATACCATGTAATTTAACACATGTAATAAACATATACTGATATATAGCCACCACTTTCGAAAATTTCTTAGCATTGAAAAGTTCAAGTTATACAAAGAGGAGCCTATAAGGACGAGTGAATATTTAAAACTTTTGTACGATTTCCCTCGCAAACCAGAGCGAGATGGCTCATTTTGCCAAATATATAAGCTCACACAATACCTTATAACGATTACGTTTTGCATGTAGTGATGGTTACTTGTTAGATCGCACGAAGGAGGATGGCATGATTTGAGCATTTTTCCCCAAATGCATTCCACAAAGTTCTCTTTGTTGAGCATTGCAGGTGTGCCTGATAAAAACATTAAGCTAGGTTAAGGAAATTTATCTTGAGGTCGGTTGGAGTAATAACGATGTGAAGTTCATGATTTAGCCATTTATTCATACTAAATAATAAAATAAATAATAATAAATGGCGTCTCGAAATAAACTTCAATATGCTGTTTGTAGAAAAATCTATGAAATGATTCTACTAATAACGTTACCAAATATTCTTCTAAACAACGGAACGAAGTTTTTGTAACGCGGTTATCAGAATTCTTGCCGCCTCTTTATATTGGAAAATATTTTTTTGGTACACTGAATACAGTGCAGGGGCAAATAAAACACCAATATTGGAAATTCCTGTAAAGCGATTCCAGAGGGGTTTATTAATTTAAAGAGTTATGACCAAAGCTCCCTAATTGACTCAGATTGGCAATTCAATTTTAGATAAGAAATCCTAACAATTTAATTTCTAAGAAATTTAGAAGGAAAATTTAAAATGATTACGCTTTAATTTATAGTTCGTGCTGGGAAATTCATATTTAGCGTCCTCTAGCACCGGACCCAAGTCGAACTGGCTCAAACTTATTGAGGGTTTTGACATTGTCCTTGAAACCTATCAGCACCCAAAGTCTGGATTCGATCTGGAGTTTACACCCCGAAGGTTTCCCTTGTAAATTGTATTGCATGTTTTGCATGTTCAGGAAATTAATTGTGAAGGTATTTTAAAGGATAGAGATACATGAAAATTAAAATCTACCATGTTCAATGTAATCCAATTTTATTTCAAGTTTCTGGTGTCACTGAAATTTTAAAATTTTAATAATTTTAATTACGACACAATATTGAATTCGCGGGTAAGCTTATGTGAAAATATAAAACAATTGGTACAAACAAATCAGTCTGGAAAAATATTTAAACATCTGAAGGAATACAAAAGGAAGTTTGCTTGTTTACGGGATTTTCAAATGTGAACCTTTCATTTATTCTAAATAATTACAACTTTAGAGAAGATCAGGCAACAGAATGTTTTTAATAACAATCAGAATTAAATTGTAGTTATATTGCTATTCCAAATCAAATCAAAAATAGTCACATAACTCAAGAAAATACGTGTCAAATGTATATCTAGATGAATTGTTGTTTTTATTTGTTTGAATTTTACGTATTTTCCAGACCATTTCAACTACGATTTCACAACTTGATAAACTCCTGAATGGAATTATTATACAAAATTATGCGAAAGTTACTATTACTTTTAAAAGTAATCAACTGAAAAGAACCTCCGTTTAAAAATTAAACAAATGATACGCTCTTTTTAGCGTAGAAATAAGTATTTGATACGTACATAATAACGTAAGATTTTATGTAATGGTAGTAATGAGAATAGGATGTTAGAATGAACGTAGGAATGAGTACATGTACGCAAATAAACTTGCTGACCGTTGGCTTTAATAAAAATGTCCAGAGTTGGAAAAGTTCTTCTCTGTGTGTGTAGAGATTACCCTTTGGCTCCTCTCAGTCCGAGCGGATGAGAAGAGGAGGGAAATCTCTCCATGCGTAGGACGTTTATATATACAAGTTATTAGTGCGTAATAAGCTTGAGACCATTGTATTTTAGAGTGTAAGACATTTTCCCAGGGAAAACAACTTTTGATTTCAAAGCATGTTAGTACATAAGTGTAACCATAGTTACGGTCTTATAACCTTAGGGTTAGGAGGAAGTTGTTTTGTAAATAAGGGAGACAAAGTAATTTTGTTCCGGAGCTCATAAGATTTTACGAGGGTGAGGGTTATAAAAACTCCTTCCTAAGTACTGGGATCTGTCTCGGACAATGGGTTCGATCTTTACGATCGCAATAAATGTAAGTTACGATAAGACCTAAGATTAAGAAAGTAATTGAAACTGATATTGCTTATGTATGTATTGCCATGTGTTTAAATGCAAAGCAATCTCGAACCGGCGCCAGGCTGGCGGGGTTGGAACTTGGTTTCGGCCAGATGGTCCGGTCATAAAAATCTATTCAATTGACTTCGGATTTTGAGAGTACGGTTGCGGCCGAGTATAAATACCCCAGGAAAATCTTACAGATTCACAGTCGATCTGAACACGCCGATCCGAAACGCTGTCCTCTTGGACTCTCTCTCTCTCCCTCTTCGTATAGCACTCGGGTTTCGGTTTTCTCCCTTTTTACTCCCATTTTATCAAAAATACTCTTGCTCTCAGAATCGAGTAGTTTTTCTGAAAGATAGCCTTTACTCTCAGAAGAGGAAGGATTTTACCACAGCTCTTCAGGCTGGTGGATTGTATTTCGAGAAATTTTGAGAAAACATTTAGAATTTTGATAGAAATTTTGGGAAACCTTTTGGGCAACCCTTTGATAACTTGTAATAGGAATTACACTTGAACTTTTATAACTTTATTAACTTTGTAGTTAGATTTAGAGAAGGTCTTCTTTGAATTAATATTTTTAATCAGAATTAAATCTTAGTGTTAACTTATAGTTTAGAAAATCAAACAAAGATATTATTAAGTCCCATTTTTGTATTTGTCTAAAGTTAAATAAAATCTCTTCAACATTTGAGGAACCAAAAGTAAACTTGAGGGAATTCATAGTACGTTATTTCCACTCAACTCAGACCCCTAACAAATTTGGTGGAGGTGCGGGGTATTCTGCTACTCTGAGATATTCTAGTTACGTCGAAGTATTTAATTACAAAGTATCTTAAATACTCTTGGTTAGTTGGAAATAGGAAGAAAACAGAATTTTAAAAAGAGAATTAACAATTTATCCTAGAATACCATACCAAAGTCAAACTGCAAAGCGAGTAAACGCCGAGTTGAGTAGGGAACGTACACTTTAAAGAGTGGAGGGAGAGTCCAAGAGTCGGAGGAACATTTATTTGAGAATAGGGAAAATTTATTTAGGAAAATAAAAGGAATTTATTTGGAAGAATAAACAAATAAATTGAGATTAAACTGAGAAAGTCAAGTAAATAAAGGAGATTTATTTTGCTGAATAAATAAAATTCAAATAAATCGAGAATAGAAGCTAGGAAGTGATAGTCTGACGATCCACACAACGGTACCTATCCAGGGTCGTTGACAACGGTGACTGGAGATCCTCACAACGGTACCCATCCGGGGTCGTTGACCATTTGGCCGATAGAACGGACTGCTGATTGCTGATCAAGACAACATACGGTTTGAAAATTTTCCGGTTAACTTTTGAATAGGGATTTAGAATTTAAAACATTTTTTCGGGTATTTAGAAAATGAATTATAGTTAAAAAAAAGGAGTAAAATTTTAGAGGGTACATATAAACCTACAAACCTTTCCAATTTCCTAACAGTATCACACTCAGACTAGCCTTTATGGTCATGGTATTTTCTGACGGTGGAATTTTAGACTTGGTAGTCATTTGCTGAGTGCGGAGAAGCGTTCTCCAAACAAAACGCTGGGGCTCCTTTTCTACTAGCCGCGGGAATAATACATATTCCATTATTGAGTATATGCTTGCATAAGTCAAGTTGTCAAAGGTGTGATATCCTTGTTCCAACACCCTAAAATTTTAGGCTTAACTTACCAGAAAATTGAACTAACCTTTGTATTGGAGATCTACGTAACTGATCACTACTGAGGTATTTTAATATCGAGTTGTTAGGTAAAGTTTTCATCAAACACTAGCATCAGTAAAAGGAAGGTAATGGTTTAGAAAATAATATTTGAATAAAAGGAGTAGAATAAACGATAAAAATTAAGGAATTTAAAACAAAAGTAGGTGATTTCACTAGGGATAGAATTTATAGTTGAGAGATCCAGGAGACAATAGTTGTAATTAGGTATCAAAGGTGAATAAACTCTTTTGCATTGATTATTTAACTATTGAGCTCTCAAGTAAAACCAGGATTATTCAGAGATAAATAATGGGTTGTTGTTGTATGAAAGTTGAACAAACGCTTTTACAGTTAGGGATTAATTATTGTACTCGGGTAAACTATTTCAGTAATATCACCAGTAACTAGGGACATATTTTTTTTCAAACGTACATGAGATCTTGGGTTAATGTATATTGGAATAAAAGCAGAATCCAAACTGGTATAATTCCTTTAGTATCTCCAGTATAGAACTAGTATTATCCGTATAGTTGAGACAGTTTATATTAAGTTCTCATCATAAAGACAACGTGAGTGGGAATTTATTATATTACTTGCAAATTATTTTGAAAATTTGTGATTCTGCTGTTGGGTTTTCTAATATTTAGCGGTATCTTGTTTTTCGGATACTGCAGATTTGAGAATAGAGCTACCTATTTGAGGATCGTTTCTAAATTGAAATTTTAAAGCAGCTTTCAGCAATTTAATTTTTTTGGGATAGACAGTTAGAGATTTTAATGGCAGGAAAACCAGCAAAATTAATCATAGTCCCACCCAAGTATTCTGGGGAGGATGGATCAGATTTGTCAGACTTCGTAGATCACTTTAACATCGCAGCTAGCAGTATGTACTGGGGAGATGAACAGAAGTTGTTATATTTCCCGAACTCCTTAACAGGAACAGCTTTTAAGTGGTATTTGACCTTTTTAGCGGAAAGGCAAAAGAACCCTGTCGTAGACGATAAGGGAGATGAGGTACCTATTACTTGGGACGAGGTATTAGGTAGATTTATTGATGCATTTGTACCATTGGCTAAAGATGTGGTAGCAGACATTAAGTTGGATGGTAGGAAATATAAGGTTACAGAGACTGTGGAGTCCTATTATTATGATATGATGAATTTAATGGATAAAAGTGGAGACAAGATCTCCCCAGCTAGAAGAGTTATGCGGTTAATTAAAGGAATGACTCCTTATTTTATTGATCGTATTATGCCACAAAAGCCTAAAACTCCTAGGGAATTCTTAGAAGCTGCGCGTACGGTAGCAGATACAAAGTATTTGACCCAGCATTGCGATCCCTATGAGACTATGGTAGCTGAGAAGGAAGACCCTATAGATAAACAGATGCAGTTACTTCTAGATAAACTAGACTTGTCTCTCAAGACTTTAGAGAAATTAAATGAAGAGAGCAAGGAGACAGCAGAAAGGGTAGAGCAGTTAGAGTCACCGCAGTATCCTTCAGGAAAATTCCCTTCAGCTCAGAGATCATCCGCCAACGACCATACATCCGGAGGTAATGATGATAGTTACGGGCGCTGTTCCTACTGTGGAAAACGAGGGCATTATGAGAAGGACTGCTGGATCAAAATCTTCCGAATGACGGGGCAGGTACAAGGGCCACGTGCGAAACGAGAAGGAAGTCAAAAACAAATTTCGTGGGGTCCTAATCAGGAAAACACGGGCGAAGTTCATTATGGTGATGATGACGAATAACCGTCGGGAAACTGATGTCAGCGCGTGACCACCGCGCCCATATAAATAGTGATTATGTGAACATCTATTACTATTACATAACTACAAATAATAAATTACTTTCAGTTCCAGTTAAGATAGGAGAAGCAGATAAAATAGCAATTATAGACACAGGCTCCTCAGTTACTCTAATTAATTCCGACCTTATTCATGATAGGGATATTTAAACTATAGCTTGTTCAGTTTATGTTAAGGGAGTTAATGGAGAAACAATACCGATTCAGGAGGAAGTTTCCGAAGATTTGGAACCTAAAGAATGTTATATAGTAGTAAATCAACAGACAACTAAACCCGACGTTTTAAATAAAGACACTGATGCACTTAGTAGGTTGCCATTGACTAGTACCAAAGATGAATACGAAAGTGCTTATGAATTCCCCGTTTTTGAAACGTTAGAGAATATTGAACAAACGCTAGAAGATACTCTAACGATAGATATTGAGGACCAAGAGATGGTATCATTGCAAGAAGAACGATCTGGAATGTTAGAAAATAGGCCTATTATTTCAACAAGATAGTAAGAAAGTTCGTACTAAGTATAGATTAATCAATGATATCATCTATGAAATTTCGAGTGAAATTCCAAGACTCGTGGTTCCAAAAGTATTAATTAAAGAAGTGTTACAGGCTACTTATAGAGATACGCTAGCAGCACATACAGGCTGAATGAAAACCTATCATAGGGTTAATAGGAGATTCTTTTGGAAAGGAATGAAAGCCGAGGAAGTAAGATATGTATTGACCTTCGAGGAATGCCAGTTACATAAATACTCTACAAATAGACCAGCAGGGCTTTTACAACCTATTGAAATTCCTCCCAAAATCTTTGCTATGATAGGACTAGATTATTGTGGTCCCTTTTTGGAAACAGAAAGGGGTAATAAAAATTTGTTAGTTGCAGTGGATTACACGAGCAAATGGGTAGCGACAGAATCCACCACTGCGGCACGAACAATTGACTTCTTGAAGAATGATATCATATTGAAGGTAGGGGTAATTAAACAGTTACTCACTGATAGGGCTCCAGCATTTTTCTCACATGTACGTAGAGAATTTTGTAACGATTACGGCATCAAACAGGTTTATACAAGTAGGTATAAAAAGTTCTACAAAATGAATTAGTGGAACGAATGAATGGATGTATAGTACGATTATTGAAGATATTCGTAAATGAGAGTCATTCAAATTGGGATGATTTGGTTGGTGAGGTGGTGTTTGCGATAAATACTACAGTCTCCGCTGCTACGGGGCAGTCACCATATTGTATGTTGCATGGATTGGAAGCAACATTTGAAATTGGGGATAAATGGGGAAAAGCTCCATTTCAGGAAGACTTAAATGGAAAACGCCATTTGTAAGTTGAATGAAATACGGAAAAAGGTATTCAAATTTGAGTTGGGACAAGAGGTGTATAGAGTTAGGTACAACAAGAAGCCGGTTAACAGAGAATATAAGACAGGAGACCGGATAACTGTCTATATCCCTGTTACAAAGCTCGGTAGGTCTGCAGAGTTCCTTAAAAGAAATTTTGGGCCGTACCTAATCACCAGAAGACTGTCCGACTTGAGTTATGATGTGGCTACAGAAAGTGGTCTAAGGGTAGTGCATGTTTCTAGAATGAACGCCTTTTTAGGGGATAGTTCAGACATGAAACAGACAAGGCCCACTGGCATGACTCAGATATGTAGCGAATTAGAGGCCATTACAATTTACCGAGAAACGGGGATTGTAGGTCTAAAGGAAAAAGTAATGGAATTTGGTGCCCGTGGATTAGTCTTTGAAAGTCATGTGACATTTGAGGATATCCGGGAAATGAATAACAAGGACGGCCTTAGTTATTGGATATGGAAAGCAGACGTGCTCATATTATGTGGTAATGACGTTCTGAATAAGAAGAGCAATAAAAACTTATTCAAGGAATGTTGTCAAGATATATCGGGTTATAAGATTGAAGTAAAAGAGACTGTTAAAGCAGAATGGGGTAATTTGGTAAATCTCTGTATAAGTAGTACAATTAACCCATTCCAGCAGAAAGATTTGGCGGTCCTTATAACCGGATGTATGGAACCTCGAAAGGTATTTGATACGTTTAGCAACGTAGCGCGAAACGTAGGGTTGGGTCCTCCAGTTATACATTTATATGGTACTAAACGGTGACCATTGGTAGGTGCGTTAGGTATCTATACGCACTTAACAAGGCTGATGTTATATGAAGACGAACCATATGACACTTGACAGCTGATGTATATTTGGAGAGAATTTGTAAAAAGTATTGGCCCACAAATATTATTAAATATCTTTGAGGAAGTTAGTGGAAATACGGCCACATATGTTGATAGCTGTTGGGAAAGAATAGAACCCGCAGAAAGAGATAAGAGTGCACTCGAAGCAACTGATGAGGAAGATGAAGTCGACACAGATAAGGGAATTGATTTAAATCAGGAAGAAAAGTCTAGTGATTTTAATGAAGAATTAAAATCAGAAGGCTTACATGATACTCCGGAGTTGGTAAATAATGGTGAAAATGATTTAAAATGGGATAATTAGGATATCAATGATAAGAGTGATGAGGATATTGATAACCTAATTACCGACAATGAGGGTGACGACAAATATTTGTTAACCGACGATGAAGATGAGTTTGCGGGAGGAGCGGCCGACCCGAACGCAAAATCAGACTCACGTTTTGGTCGTCCTCATAAAACCACCAGGTTTTATGGCCAAAGAAAATAAGAAGTACTTATAGGGTTAAATGAAAATGAGAAATGTTAAGATTAAGATTTCGATTAAGAAATTAAATTACGAAACGGAAAAGTAAATAATATGTTATGAGTATTGATGTAAGAACAATTAGTTTAGAAAAAACTAAGTAAACGGTAAACGTCTTGTTAAAAATTTGGTTACTAACTAAAGTTAGGACAAAAGAAAGAATGATTTAGACCTATCCTTGGAATGTAAACTCTGTCAAATGTAAACGTGATGACTGTTACCGGGTGCGACGAGCTCAATGTAAAGCCTAGAATTCTTATACATGCAGGACTACGAAGGGCGAAGACACCTTTAACGATCCTATACGAAGGACATAATCCCATTTTCTTCAAAGTTCCCCAACTGCCAAAATTACTTCCCCAGCAAGCCTATGCAAAACAAAAACTGCTTATGTACCTTGAGAGTCCATAACCAACTATACGCGGAACCTAATTTCCCATGTGACAACACACCTTTGATTAAAGCACGAGTAATCCATAGCATCCCATCACAGTGGATCAGAATGGAGAATCTAAACATTTTCCGACGATAAGACGTCTTGGAATCGACCAGAATTTACCAATCGAAGCTTCGTGTTTAATTCAGAGTGGAATTACATCATGGCAAACATGTACTTTACTGTATCTTCCAGTATAAAGGACAACTTCGACTCATGGAGAAATTCTCTCAGGGATATTAAGTGGGCAACCATTCCCGATTGTCTGCCAGGAGAAGGTAGCAGTACATTTGCTCTGATAATTATATGGCTTACTATTTGCACCCTATTATTGGCTTTTCTAATAAACGAGAATACCCGGAAAACAACCTTCGTTGGAATGTTGGCAACAAGGATCAAAATGATTGAAGGCTACTCCATTATTGTCATTTGCCGACATATCTTGACGCATCTATCTGGCTCGTTCTCTTTGGAACGCTACGCCTTATTTATCTCAAGAAATACTGATACTGCAAGGACCAGATCAATTGGAGAGTATATAGCAGACTCTGGGAAGCAGAAGGGAGATAGCGACAACAGCAAACTCAGGAAGCCATTCGGCGTAGAGAACCCCTTCGTTTTGGCGATGCAGAATTAATGTTACACGAGGCCCGACGTCCTACACCTTTGGTTACAAAAAAAAGGCTAAGTCTAAGGATATTCAGTCCAATAGCTTGGAGCAGTCTAAAAAGAAATACAAGTCACGATTTACAGGGTCAGGAAAGATATCTTTTGAATGTTAACGTAGAAAGTATGTTAAATGGTATGAAATGATTGAGATACTTACGATGTAGATGATTTCAACTAAAAATGAGTTTTATTCTACTCAAAAGGAAATTATGTCTATAGAATCACGGCTACACGAGTGTAAATATTTGACACGTCTATGGGCAGTGACAGAACAAACGAGCAAAGAGAAAGCTGAGGACGAAACGACTTGGGACGAGGTCTTTCACGAGGCTACCCGAACACGACAATGGCTACCAGTTTGGACAGCTATTTCTTCACCAGTAAACGAGTGCTCGGTACGTACAACTACCAACGACTATGCTGGGTCCTCAAAGACTCCACCACTCCAGTCGTCCTCATGCACGAGATCGACCGCAACGTCGTCTACTCGTCCAAAGAAAACCTATACCCCGGCGAGTGTAATGACAGTGTCGCCCGGTTATTTCGATGTGGACACACTGTTAGTTAACCGTGGATGTTGAGGCATAAAAAGGTTAAAATGATATGTTTGTACGTCTGCCTTTTACGACCAGGGACTGGTCTTCGTAGGGGGGAAGTATTTGATACGCTCTTTTTAGCGTAGAAATAAGTATTTGATACGTACATAATAACGTAAGATTTTATGTAATGGTAGTAATGAGAATAGGATGTTAGAATGAACGTAGGAATGAGTACATGTACGCAAATAAACTTGCTGACCGTTGGCTTTAATAAAAATGTCCAGAGTTGGAAAAGTTCTTCTCTGTGTGTGTAGAGATTACCCTTTGGCTCCTCTCAGTCCGAGCGGATGAGAAGAGGAGGGAAATCTCTCCATGCGTAGGACGTTTATATATACAAGTTATTAGTGCGTAATAAGCTTGAGACCATTGTATTTTAGAGTGTAAGACATTTTCCCAGGGAAAACAACTTTTGATTTCAAAGCATGTTAGTACATAAGTGTAACCATAGTTACGGTCTTATAACCTTAGGGTTAGGAGGAAGTTGTTTTGTAAATAAGGGAGACAAAGTAATTTTGTTCCGGAGCTCATAAGATTTTACGAGGGTGAGGGTTATAAAAACTCCTTCCTAAGTACTGGGATCTGTCTCGGACAATGGGTTCGATCTTTACGATCGCAATAAATGTAAGTTACGATAAGACCTAAGATTAAGAAAGTAATTGAAACTGATATTGCTTATGTATGTATTGCCATGTGTTTAAATGCAAAGCAATCTCGAACCGGCGCCAGGCTGGCGGGGTTGGAACTTGGTTTCGGCCAGATGGTCCGGTCATAAAAATCTATTCAATTGACTTCGGATTTTGAGAGTACGGTTGCGGCCGAGTATAAATACCCCAGGAAAATCTTACAGATTCACAGTCGATCTGAACACGCCGATCCGAAACGCTGTCCTCTTGGACTCTCTCTCTCTCCCTCTTCGTATAGCACTCGGGTTTCGGTTTTCTCCCTTTTTACTCCCATTTTATCAAACATACTCTTGCTCTCAGAATCGAGTAGTTTTTCTGAAAGATAGCCTTTACTCTCAGAAGAGGAAGGATTTTACCACAGCTCTTCAGGCTGGTGGATTGTATTTCGAGAAATTTTGAGAAAACATTTAGAATTTTGATAGAAATTTTGGGAAACCTTTTGGGCAACCCTTTGATAACTTGTAATAGGAATTACACTTGAACTTTTATAACTTTATTAACTTTGTAGTTAGATTTAGAGAAGGTCTTCTTTGAATTAATATTTTTAATCAGAATTAAATCTTAGTGTTAACTTATAGTTTAGAAAATCAAACAAAGATATTATTAAGTCCCATTTTTGTATTTGTCTAAAGTTAAATAAAATCTCTTCAACATTTGAGGAACCAAAAGTAAACTTGAGGGAATTCATAGTACGTTATTTCCACTCAACTCAGACCCCTAACACAAAAGTAAAGTTCATAAAGGGACTCAAAATCACGATTTACACAAGCAAAACATTTAATCCAGAAATCAGGAATATTTTTACAAAATCCTTGCTAAATAATTAATACTAAAATAATTGCTCCACTTGCCTAACGGTGGTATCCACAAGTTTTGAGATATATTTGATTTTGAATTCGGTGGAATATTTGTGCACAAACTGTGCTTCGCCCAAAACTACGCGGACAATTGTAAAAAAGTTACAGAATTTGACGTCGTTCGCAATTGTGCAGCATAAACCAATGTCATTGCTCACATTTGAGGGATAAAATTTACCATCGTCTATTCCATCAACTTATGTGCAAACCAGTGTGCACAAATTTGACAGGATTTTTCCCACAATTGTTCAAATCTTTCCTATCAGGGAATAATCTGGGGAATGGTTTTCTTATGCATGGGATTTTAATATGTTCAATATTTGCTTGTGGGGTGTAAATGATTTCTTGTCACCCTTTAGGAAATCATTTTACAATTAGTAATGTAAAACGTTGCCGTTTTGTTTTGAAATTTAAACTGTAAATAATTTCTTAATTTTTTCATTATAATTTAGGATGAACACCTAACAACAGACGATAAATACAGCTTTAATGGAATATTTAAGGTCTTCGGTCCCCAATGGTTCACTGATTCCCTTAAATTCACAAATGATGAAGAAAAGCACTATCTGTGTAAGAACAACTTCGATGATTACCTAGGCAAGTTTAATGTGCATTTACTTATTCACTCAAACAACTAATTTACAATTAAGTACTGCGGAGTTGGATTGCTTAGTTTATGGAGCATTGACAGATAATTCAAAAACTTAAGCAAAAGATTACATATTGACATTAATTTTGCAAATATAATAGTTTCTCGCTTGTTCGGAATTTTTTGTTGAGTTGAATTACAACAGGTCACAGATTTTTAAATATTCCAGATAATTTGCTGAACGTGTGGGAGAAACTAAAAAACAGTGAGAAATTCGTCAAATCTCCGGAGTTTGGAAATGCATTTATGGACTTCGCCAAATTCTATTTGGAAACAATTGTTTTGGATTATGTAAGTTTCATTTTAAAATAATGTTAGGAAATTAATTTAAAAAATTGTCCTTTAATATTTTAGAACTCTTAAACAAATCGATTTGAATTTTAGTATTACCCTGAAGTTACATTTTTCCGCATATCTTTCGTCGTTATTTTCCTATTTGATGCTGACAAGAAGATCTATGATAACTACAACAGCCGTATCGAACCAGCATTTCAGAATGCGTTGAAAGAACTAAAACAGAAATGCAAATCAAACAGACGATTTGTCCTTGAAAAGTAAGTGTTTAATGTCCTTGGTGTTTGCATACTCTGGTCACGTGTTACGAGGGAAACACGTTTCTCATTTACATACAATTGGATGTAATGGACTTCCGTTACATCAAGGAAATGAAGTTAAAAACAAAGGGTCGAAGGGTATTTGACGACTACTGTTGGGTAAAACTGACTAATTGCATGAAAATTGACTAAAAGGAATCTTGTGACCTTCAGTAACTCATAATGGATTAAATGCAGTCGAACTAATGGGACATATCCGTCCAAAATACATAATATTTATCATTATGTGTTACAAACTGCAATGTGGATTTAGATTGTAAAATTCCCTTTAAAAGTATTGTTCGGTTATGACACAATTTCAAAATCAGTTGAATAGTTCTAATTTATACTGGTGTTGTTTTTCGAACCCATAGGATCTGTCTTTTGAAGCGTAATGACATCATTACACGTTGAGAGGGTGACTTTATGCAACTTCTTCACTGAATGTTTTTAAACTTCAAATTGCTCCAAAATTCTGAAGCAACAAAATCCAAGGAAATGATTTTGATACTTCCTTAAGACGTTCACTATCAGTTATAGTTTCTTGTGTTACTCGCAGCCATGCATTGTCGCAGAATAGTCCCCAGAATTAAATACGCTAGATTGGAATAATAGCCACCAAATCTAGAGTGTATCTAACGAGGTATGTATTTCTCCAGTAGCAAATAATTTCTAGCACAACATAGCACGCCTTACAATTAAAACTCCCAAAGTCACTTTATACAGGTCATTACGACAAGAATTTGCTACGGGTTATTTTCGAGTATAAATGATCCAGGTTTTTTCATATCGTTTAGAGCGGTATGTATGTGGAATTGAATGTGAAGCAGAAAAACTGGATACATTTTCGATACAAATTAATGTGCACTAAATTTCAACAAAGCAAACTAAAGTTCGTAAACAACTAAAACCATAATCGACTGTAGGTACTTAAATCTAATTGAACCACTATATTGTTCTTTTTAGATAACACGCATTAATTTATTTTTGTTAGGACATTAAACAGAAAATGCATTTAGCCCATTTTATTTGTTTTCCAACAATATACAGGGTGACCATCGTCCATCTTCCTCCTTATATTGCCCCCAAGGTAGTGATTTAGAGCATACTAGATTTTTTAGTTTGCAACAAATTCTTTTCCAGATTTTCTAAAAAATAAATTTCATTGATTTGGCGCAATATTGAGGTTCATCAAGGCTCGAAAATGATTTTCCTGAAGATCAATCACTTGTTTCTTTTAATACTTTATGTTTTTTGAGTGCCTGGAAAAGTCATATGCACAAGAGCGGGGGAAGTGTCTGGTAGTATAAAATCGTCAGAATGTTCGAAATCTCATCGTATCCAAATACTCGGCAGTCATGGTTAGGTGTGAGTAGGGTATATCGATTTGGAAATGCCCGGAATTTTGGGCAACTTGCCAAGTATGCCGGGCAATGTTTGTTAACTCAAGTAACTGGAGTGAATTTTTCGTGTACTTTCAGAAGGTACCGTTAAAAAACCTAAACAGTAGATTGCACAGGTAGCGAGGAATCTGCTTCACTTGATTTTTTTTTTGAAATTGAAAGAACGTTTTCTTCAAAACTGAAGATTCAGTGAACTAATTTAAACAAAATATTGGGAAAAATTTACGTTAGCAGGAAATGTATCTTACGATAAGATTATTAAGAATACGTTGTAACTAAACATTTTTTTTATCTAATGTTTTAATTTGCAGAGATGCAGGAAATCTGTTCTTATAGATAGTTTCTTGTTTTTGAAAATATGTCAAACCACGGCAGCAAATTTGAAGTCAAATTATTGAATTCAAAATGAAAGAATTAATTGCATTTGCTTTTACCAAATATTCCAAGCACGCTGAGGATTGTCCCTCCAGCACTATTAAATAGCAATTTATCGTTTTATCATAGAAGTCATGGCTGTTATAAAAATATTTAATAACACTTAAATTGAAATTTTCCTTTTTAAAAAAACGTGAAATATAAAACAATTGAGGGCATTGCTTTTTCCCTGGCACCAGATTTCCGGTGACAATTGACTTCAGTGTCACATTTCGTTTCTTCGAAATTTTGATTTGAGCTAAGCAACAGCACGCGCAAATATTTACGACCAAAACATTTCAAAGTGGGAAATGTCGAAGTTTACTTTCTCAGTGTTATTTATCATAAGAAATTTCGGTTAACACTTTAAATTCACATTTTATTATTGTTACCACTGTTAACGAACTTTTATACCAACACACATTGTTGGAGCATCATTTTCCGCAAAAAACAATCATCCACGTACTATTTACAATCTGGAAAACCACCTCTGAACACCTTGGACGTTTTTTGAATGTAGAACGAGAGTAATAATTGTAAAAGTGGAACAGGAATCCAAATTTCACTCTTCCGATGCATTGAACCACTTGAGTTTCAAAACCTGAAATTATCGAGGAAACAATTTAAAGCGCTAACGTTTCATGCCAGAATGACCGCTCAAGCTTTGGTCATAAAGATTGTAAACTTTTACTTTGAGTTCAAACCAAAAATTTAACTGAAAACATAAAATAAAATTTGAATGAACATTTGAAGCTTGATTTTAATTTGAAACTGGAGAATCACTTCCAATTTGATGTAGAACTTTTTTTCAGATTAACATTAAGTGAAAAAAGAAGGCGTTTGAAAGAATTTCACGTGAAGGTAGAAAACTGTCAGTGGAAACCGAAATGGGCGACGGACTTCTTGGAATTCTTAACCACACCCGCATTAGAAGCATTATTTCTCAGAGATTATGATTTGTCCGAACTCCTTGAAGATTCTTACGTCATTCAACTGTACAATTTAGTAAGTACCATCTGAAATAAAATCTATAATGTGATGCATGTAAAATCATAATTTAGATAAATTAAATGTTGTTGCTGAAGCGATAAAATGACCTGCAGAAAGTGCTGTAAAAGGCATGCGCTTGTAGACTATTAGCTAACATGTTGTCTCTGAGGTTTTGCTCGAATTTTGTTTCCAAAAGACTTCTCCCTGTAGTAGAAACGCTTTTAAATTATTTCTATTTTTAAATTTTTTTGGAAAGGATTTTATTGTTTCTACGTATAAAAAGTTCAGAGAATATCTTGCGATATATAATCCGATTTATCGTCTGCAATTTGGTAGCTTTTGGGCAAATGGAATATTTCAAAAACTGTTATCATTCAAGGCAAATGTTGTACTAACTGCAGAATTTTAAATACACTAACGCTGCGCTTAAATTCTTCTTGGAATTCAAGGCGTACAGGGTGACCTAAATCTATTTTCTCCCTCTTATCTTAAATAAGGAACAAAACAAACGATTCCAACATTTTAAAAATAATTGATTTTTGCAAACAATTTTTCATTATCTTGTCAAAAATCGATGCCGCATCTCTGAACAAGGTGATGCAATGTCGAGAGTTTTTAGAATTGTCGGCATTGAAAATATTTGCTCACGTGCAAAATTATTTCTGGAATATCTTTTGACGTCACTTGCTTTATATACAAATAGCTTTGCAGATTATAGGATCTCAGGGGAGCTTTTCCTACTTTGCAATTATTTATCATAAGCTCGTGAACGATACAAAGCGGGCAATTTCTAACCAAATTGTTGGTCACCGATGTGCGGACTTCCATCATTAGAGGTTCATGGCCAAAGATTTGGAAAAACTGTCTACAGAACGTCTTGGTACCGACATTGGTCAAAATTGACCAAAAGTGGATCCATGTCTCAGATTACCCCATATTGGTCAGAGGTGTTTTCATGTTCGCAGATTGTTTGGATTGTTGGTTACAGCGTAATATTTAGTTTCAATGCTGGCTAAGGTAGGGTAAGCAAAATGAGTTTTTTAAAATATTTGCTGTTTTGAATCCGCAAAATCACTTAGGTTGAATGAATAGTGGGAAATATCCGTTGAAGGAACCTGAGGTGAAAAATGACTGTTTTAAGGACTTCTTACTTTAGTTTTCTGGTTTTCAAAATATCTCGTTCTCGTATTTTTTCCAAAACAGATAACGAGACAAAAGAAGATTTTAAAACCAACGATATATGCATTACTAACATTAAATAATTTTAATTATTTTTCCCAAAAATTAAATGTTGCTGGTTGTAGAAATATAGAACTGAATATATTTAGACACAAATGATTGCTTCCTGTAATTCCCCTAACGTGGAGAATATTCGACTTGTGGAATATACAGAGTTTCCAATATCATTGTGATGCCCATTTTACAGATAAGGGATAAATGAAATGCTTTAGCCGAACTTGACCTTAACTTCACCCAAACCTGACATGGCTTAACGTTCGTCAGAAATTATTTCAGCATGAGTTTAGCACAGTTAAGTAATAAAAAACCTTTAAAACCACAAAGACCAGCAAACCTGAACTCAAAAACCAAATTCAAGAATTCAAACTTGAACTCAAACTCGGAATTTAGGTTTGGAAGTTGAAGCCAAACTCGATCACAAACTTCAACTCAAACTTTAAACTTGTTTCTACACTTGGAGTAAAACAAGAAAATCAAGTCTGAAACTTGATGCAAATTTTAAACTCAAAAATGCGTATCAAAACTCAAACTTGAACATCAATCCCAAACTTGAACTTCAATTTGAAACTTGAATTTCAATCTCAAGCTTGAATTCAAATCTCAAGCTTGAATTCAAATCTCAAGCTTGAATTCAAATCTCAAGCTTAAATCAAATCTCAAGCTTGAATTCAAATCTCAAACTTGAATTGAAATCTCAAGCTTGAATTCAAATCTCAAACTTGAATTGAAATCTCAAGCTTGAATTCAAATCTCAAACTTGAATTGAAATCTCAAGCTTGAATTCAAATCTCAAACTTGAATTGAAATCTCAAGCTTGAATTCGAATATCAAACTTGAATTGAAATCCCAATCTTGAGTTCAAACCCCAAACGTGATCCCCCACCGGATCTCAAACTTGATCTCAATTTTGATCTCAAACTTGATCCCCAACTTGATCTCACACTCGTGCTCAAACTCGATCTCAAACTCGAGCTCAAACTTGATCTCCAAATCAAGCTCAAACTTGATCTGAAAGTTGATCCCCAACTTGATCTAATATCGAACTCAAACTTGATCTCAAACTTGATCCCCAACTTGATCTCAAACTCAAAATTGAAGCCAAGCATCATGCTATGCTTGAAACCACACTTGAACGCTAACTTGAAATTAAACTTGACCTAAAAATTAAAGAATTTCAAAGAAGCATCCAAAATAAATTTGTGAGGCTAAAATGGATTTCTTTTTAGAAGAAGTGTTTTTCCGAAGTTTGTTTGATTGTTTGAGGGAGATTTCTGAGAGGTGGACAAATATGGGCTGATGGAATGCGGGGCAGAATAAACGGGATGCGTTTTTGCGGTGACCTTGTACTTGAGAATGGATTGAATGATATTGGGAAATGTACAAGGCTTGATCTGTGAATGGTACGACTTCGCGACCATTTCCAAGCCTCGTAATAATCAGGATAATTTGGGAATTTGTGGAAATTTAAATGAAAATACGTCGACTTTTGCAGAATAATGAAACACTCCTGGAGATCCTTACACTTAAAAATTAACTTGACCTCACACTTGAAGTTAAACTGAAACTCAACAAAATATCAAAACTTCAATTTTATAACAAATTGCAAAGAACTTCAAATTTGAAGCTGGTCTTCAAGAAGCTCCGTATTTATTTGTTTGACTACTATTGTATGATTCGGTTTCTTCGAAACGCATCAGACTCGATATTATTTTACATCGTTCTTTAATAATTACTTTTACAACTTTTAATTTTCTTGATTTCTTGCCTTACCGAAAATAACTGACTGTCCGGATGACAAATGTCAAGATTTGAAGCTGGGAGATATTCTGACCGGTGGAACGAACGGAACTCTCGGAAATTTTTTATTTCGCTGTTCAGTTCGATCTGTTCTGGTCCCGACAAACTTCGCTGGCCGATAAACCTCTTCTGGACTTGGACTGAATCGATGTCACTTCGAAACAAACGAAATTACTTCGATGCAGTTTCGAGTCACATCAAAGTTAATTCAAAGCAGCTTTGAGTCACATCAGAGTTGGTTCGATGCAGCTTCGAGTCACCTCAAAGTGGTTTCGATGCAGTTTCGAGTCACATCAAAGTTAATTCGATGCATCTTCGATCAAAGGCAAAATTATTTCGATGGAGCTTCGATTCGAAGCAAAATTATTTCGATGGAGCTTCGATTCGAAGCAAAATTATTTCGATGGAGCTTCGATTCAAAGCAAACATGTGTCGATGCAGGTGGGATCAAAAGCAAAATTATTTCGATGCAGCTTCGATTCAAAGCAAAATTATTTCAATGCAGATTCGATTCAAAGCAAAGTTGTTTGGATGCCACTTCGATCAAAATCAAAATTAATTCAATGCAGCTTCGATCAGAAGCAAAATTAATTTAATGCAGCTTCGAACAGAAGCAAAATTATTTCGATGGAGCTTCGATCAGAAGCAAAATTATTTCGATGGAGCTTCGATTCAAAGGAAAGTTGTTTCGGTGTCGCTTCGATTCAAAGGAAAGTTGTTTCGGTGTCGCTTCGATTCAAAGGAAAGTTGTTTCGGTGTCGCTTCGA
The DNA here is from genome assembly GCA_947179485.1 of Allacma fusca. Lineage (NCBI taxonomy): Eukaryota > Metazoa > Arthropoda > Collembola > Symphypleona > Sminthuridae > Allacma > Allacma fusca. The sequence continues at coordinate 79,745,046 of OX359245.1, read as the reverse complement.
TTCAAAGGAAAGTTGTTTCGGCGTCGCTTCGATTCAAAGGAAAGTTGTTTCGGTGTCGCTTCGATTCAAAGGAAAGTTGACTAGATGGAATTCGGATTAAAAACAAAAACATCTCTGTTTCCTATTTTTAAAATATTAAACTTTAATTTTTCGTAGAAACAAAGTTGTCTAGATACAAGTTTCATTCAAACTAATACTGTCCCTCCAATTTAGATTCTTTAGAAACTTAAACGCTCTCGATGGATTTTCGAATCCAAGCAAAATGACACATGTCCGTTTTTAATGTTATTCGGCTTTGCTCGACCCAATCAACAATCTGAGCATTTCATGTACATATTTTTTTTGTACACGCAATTTTTTTTGGACTGCGACCTATGCCACACAATGTTATTTTTCGAGCAAGTTTTCATTCCATTCAATGTTAATTTCAGACAGTTTCTACATTCTGCTGCTATGCACTTTTACTAACGCAACCACTGCTGTGGTTTAGTTTTTAGTGAATCTGAAAAAAACCAATTTTTATGGCAAAACATCAACTATGAAAATGTGTTACAACATTTTAAACACCTAATGATTTACTTATTTTATTTGGAGAATTCGGGCTTTTATTAATTTTGCCAGGTAATTGTCTGAAAAATAGGCAAACATTACAAACGAAGCAAATTCAATGTTTCTTCCTTCATTTTTTTGGACTCATACTGAATTAATCTTTGAAGCTATGTTAAAAATATTTGTTCTTTTGTCTGCGAAAAAACGATGTTTTAAATTATTAATATTTTCAACGGTTTTTAAGACTAAATGCTACTGTTTTCAATTAGTAAAATCCCAAACCATATTTGGATTTGATTCGATTTATGGGTATCCAATTTGACAGGTTTTCGAACCATGGAACTACTGCAACGTTGAAATCAATGAAAGTAGGTACATTTTGACTGATTTTGTTGCAACTGCAGAGATTCGAAAGAACTTTGGCGGCTCTTAAATGCTTTTAGAACAGAAATGATTTTACGCAATATTTTTAGAATGGCTATAATAACGCTATCCGAATCTTATAGGGGTAATGTTTTGGTATGTTGATCGTAAGGAATTATTTTGTTAACTGCAAAGTTGTTTAAGTCTGAAAATCGAATTTACTTGTCGAAATTTGTTTTTAAATACTCGTATTTTCTAAAAACCACAATAAAGAATTGCGGGGGACCCCGACGAAACCACAGCCGTAGCTTTATTTGTTTAACAGTTTGCCCCTTTGAATTGTTATGACATTTTGTTAGGTTCGTACGCGCACAAAGATTATGTCAACTCGCCTGTATTTGCGCAAGAAATCGTTTCAAAATTTAAGTTTCCAAATCGTAAGTGTGGGTCCCCAGTTAAGCTTTAAATCGTCACCGGCAAATCCTCTGTGATATATTTAGTCACGAAAGTCCACGAACAACCATAATTTGCAATACATTGCGATCTCAACGTGTGTAGGGTGTCCCATTTCTAATTTCACCTCTTTAGGTCAGAAAACGGACAGAACATGCGATTCCTCGAATTTAAAGGTATTTCGTTTCTTCGAAATTTATTTCATTGACAAATAGATTAAAATTGAAGCCGCGGTTCTCAAGCATGTGACACTAAGTTGAGTTTTTGTGCGGATTGTCTGCATTTAAAATATCCTAAATTAATTCGCGAATTTATTTTGAGACTTTATCTTAGCGTGGTGCGGAATCCAAGAGTTACTTTCAGAATTGTGGAGACGACCCGTGGGAACAAAGTTTGGGGAAATTCATCTTCACGAGTAAAGATTTTTTATGCAAAATGTTCGTCCAACAGGAACTCAGAGAGTTATGCGAAGTTAAAGAATTGCTTTAAAAAGTTAAAGTTAACAACTTCTTGGTTTCAGCGTATACAAATATTCGTTTGTTCTTATACTGCAATTCTTAAGCTAAGTACGTGATAAGTATTCGACGGAATTGAATGAAATTTGAGACAACACGGACGTTTTGAAATATTTTTATGAAAGAAGTTCTGCTTTCTGGACTTTTGCACCTAAAGATTAATTTCCCCAAACTTACTCTCTTGCCATGTCCACAGTTCGCAACCCCGGAATTTGTTGGATAGCTCCGTTAAAAGCGCGTACAAATTTTAAAACACGAGCGTCGACAGTTCAGAAATAAAAATTCGGTAAGACTAATTTGTAAAGCTGATAATCTTAAAAACATCTCGACTTTCCTTCATGTATTTGGGAACTGTGAGAATAATTTTTAACGCTGATCACAATTTCGTTGAATCTGGAAAAGAATTTGATTTTAATTAAGGAATCACAGATTTTTGTTTTTTGTGCCTAATTTGAGCAATGGAGAAAAATAGAAATGGGATAGAAACGCTGGTCACGCATGTAACATTTAATTTCAATCCTGGCCAAAATTGGGTTCAGAAAAATGTTTTGAAAATTATTGGTTTTTGTTATTCCGGTAAACTCCTTCGGATGAATGAATAGTGGATAATATTCGGGGAAGAAACCTCGGGTTACTTATTTCGGGTAGTCAAAAGCCAGGCTAGCGGCTGTGAACGTTTTGACTGATTAAAAGTTCAAGGAATTAGTTGACATCAATTTTGTCTAAAATGAATTCATGGCAACATTTTTGACCAATGGACGTGGTCAATAAATCGCATGTGACGAATATTGACAAACCTGTTCCATGGATTCTTTTTTGAACGGAAAAAAACAATAATAGCTGTGAAAGTAGTAGTTATTAAAAATAGTCAACAAATGAGACTAAAAAGACAAGCCAAACTTTTGGCCAGAACTTCCAAGAATGTAAAACAAGTTTCAAACAAATCAAAACCCCTCTTTTAAACTCTTCTCAACAACCAATCTTTTTAAATTATTTTGATCGGAACGGTGTGGGACACATTTTTTACAGCCCCGTGTCGTATCAAATCTGTTTCTAGTTGAAAATGTTTCTTATCGTAGCTTAAACACCTTAGCGTTAGGTTTTAATGAAATTGAGCCACGTCAGGATATTTTGGAAAAATTAGTATTTAGAATTTTCTATGTTTCAATCAAATGGGGATTTTTCCGTAAATTCTTTACGAAAATCAAAAGTTCGAACAACTTGCGTTACTCAGTTTAGATATGGTGGAACAGAAATGGTAACAAATTTGATACAACGTGTTGGAACTAAATGTTTTTATTATAAAAGTTCAATTGGTTATATATTATTAGTCGGGGTATTAAAAACAAACAAAAATCATAAAATTCCATGGAAATACACCAACGCAATTCTGTAGTCAACGTCAAAATGCGTAACAGTAACTGAACTCACACTTTGCAAGTGAACATAACGCAATTTCCAAACTACTTCATCTGCGTTACTTATAATTAAAAGATATCAAAAGATAAAAATAGGCAGGAGATTTTGTCAAATGACAACTTTTGTGCAATCGCTCACACAAATTACATTGCCAAGGGATAAAATTAATATGACCTCGTGATGTTTTAGGAAAACTACCCTGAAGAAGAGAGAAACGTTCGCTTTCTTGATAGAATGTTCAATAAGTGGGGTGTGGATGGGTTTACTGCCGCCCTTAACTTCAGAGATAATACACAGGAATACAATTGGAAGGACATCAAATTATTTGGAAACTACTTAGGCAAGTTGAATCGGTTAAACATTTTGCACAGAATGCATTTTGAATATTTAGATTTTATAAATCATGAAACATTTTTTAATTCATCGTCCTAATAATTTTAACTCGTGCAAAGTATCCCATGAATTTTTAATTATTTCTGAATCAATTTTGTAATATTTTAGAGAATCTACTGAGAGTCTGGAAAACCCCAAGAAATTTTGAAACATTTGCAAAGTCTCGAGATTTTGTAAATGCATTGATTCGCGAAGGAAAACTCTGCCTGGAAAATATTTACTTTGTTTGGGTTAGTTTCGTTTTGTTATTTCTAAAGTTATTTAAAAAGGTTCCATTTTCTGCTTCAAAATGCTAAAACAATTGATTTCAATAAATTCTAGTTACGGGATTTGATTCCATATTTGCGTCTATCAACCGTCGTGATTTGCTTATTTGATGCGGACGAAAAGATTTACGACGAATTCAACGTCAGTTTGGACCCATTGTTTGAGAAATCATTAAATCGATTAAAACAGAAAATCAAAACAGATCCCGAGTATATCGAAAGAGAGTAAGTATTTCCTGGATTTGGAGTTTCCGTTCTCCTGTGACAATAAATTTTGAATTACTGAAAATTGTTTTAAAAATAAATTGTCACTGCATTATTCATAAATGAGCTCTCTCTATACAAACAGCGTATTGACAAATATAGTAATGTATTTAGATAGTGTTTGCATGAACTGTCATGTTCTTTGACGTCCATTTTAAACCCCCACAAAAAAGTATTGTAATTGATTGAAACTATTTGAAATGCTATTTAGAATCCAAGTGTACGGCGCCGAAATACCTTTGAAAGAATTCCAACAAAAGATAGAAAATTGTAATCGGAAACCAAAATGGGCGCTGAAACTCTTGGAAATCATGAACTCTAGAACTCAAGAAACCACGCTTGGACTATGCAATAGTAAATTTTGTATGATTTGTAATGTAATGTTGACTTTGATGGTCATGCAGGGTTGACAAATTGCAAGAAACCAATAAAACCTTTTGAGTTTTACCATTTCTTAATTGCTCCAAAAATTATAAACGCATTTTGCTGAAAATCGTGAAATCATTTTTTTAAATCCGAAAAGTTGCTTGAAAATCCTAAAATGATTTTGAAATTTAAAAATTAATTAATTCTTTTTAATTCGAATGTAGATTCTAAAACCAGAAAAACACGAAAGGGCAATTGAACTCAAACTTCACAATAAATCATTCGACGGTCATAAGTCATTTTCAGGTACGCAGCACTTCCGATTCGTTCCCAGCAAAGGTGGGTTAAAAATGTTTTACGAATCGACGGTACTCCTGAATTCCTTACGTTTGTTTCCCTAGTTTTCAAAATATCTTCTCGCATTTTTTCCAAAAACGGTAACGAGACACAAAAATAATTTAAAATCAATGAGATATTCACCATTAATATTAAATAATAAAATTATTTTTACCAAGTAACGTTGGTGCTTTTAGAAAAATAAATACTATTTAGGTATATTCAAATAATTGATTAGTGCAATTCTCCTATAATAAAGAATATTCAAATTGCGGATTATACAGGGTGTCCAAAAACGTCGTGTTACCCATTCCCCAGAGAGTAGATGAATGAAGATCTTTAATCCCCCTTGACCCACACTTGACCTAAACCCTAAATGGCTTAACATTAGTCAGGAATCACTCCATCCTGAGCTCACCACAGTTAAGTAATAAAATCCTTTATTAACACAAGCATCTGCAAACTTGAACTCAAAAACCAAATTCAAATTTCAAACTTGAATTTCAATCTCAAACTTGAACTTCAATTTGAAACTTGAATTTAAATCTCAAGCTTAAATTCAAACTCAAACTTGGATTTAAATCTCAAACTTTCACTTAAATCCCAAACTTAAATTCAAACCTCAAACTTGAACGTCAATTTCAAACTCGAATTTAAATCTCAAACCTGAATACAAATCTGAAACTTGAATTCAAATCTGAAACTTGAATTCAAATCTGAAACTTGAATACAAATCTGAAACTTGAATTCAAATCTGAAACTTGAATTCAAATCTGAAACTTGAATTCAAATCTGAAACTTGAATTCAAATCTGAAACTTGAATTCAAATCTGAAACTTGAATTCAAATCTGAAACTTGAATTCAAATCTGAAACTTGAATTCAAATCTGAAACTTGAATTCAAATCTGAAACTTGAATTCAAATCTGAAACTTGAATTCAAATCTGAAACTTGAATTCAAATCTGGAACTTGAATTCAAATCTGAGACTTGAATTCAAATCTGAAACTTGAATTCAAATCTGAAACTTGAATTATCAAATTTTCAAACCAACTTGATCTCAAACTTGATAAGTACGATATTCAAAACTTGATAATAAAATTAATTTAAGACTTGATTTCAGACTTAGACTCGCACATGGCCTTAAAGGCAAACATCATGCAAACATTGAAACTATACTTGAAATCCAAGTTGAAGTCAAAGTGTGCCTAAAAATTAGAGAATTTCAAAGAAGCGACCAAAATAAGTCTGTGAAGCGGAAACGGTTTACTTGTGAGAACAATTGTTTTTTCGAGGGATGTTGGATTGTTGGCTTGAGATTTAGGAGATATTAAAACATATGGGCTGATGAAATGCGGGGCATAATTAAATGCGTATTTGCGGTGACCCTGTAAATGCGATTGAATTGAATGATATTGAGAAATGTACAGGGGTCCAATTGTGACTGGGCCGCCCTCCACTTCATTTCCAGACCTCGTGTAAATCACGATAATTTGGGATTTTGTGGAAATTTGAATGCAAAGACGTGAACACTCCGCCTCTGATTAATAATGCCGGAGATGGGAAGTCTTTACATATTCATTATTCAAAGCCATTAAGCCAAACCTTCTCTCGACACTAAAACCAAATCTCCAAGTCCAAACTATTTTGCGCATCTCGTAAAATAGTAGTGTGAATATTTTAAACCCAGTAAGCTTATCACATTCAAGCAATTTCAAATGGTTGTAATTTGCGAGAGCTCAAGTGTAAAAATGCATCAAGTTCGAGCCTCAAGTGACTTGACCTTGAACTTCTAAAGCCACACTTGACCCAGCACTCAACGTTAGTTTAAATCTGGATTTCAGGTACAATAATTAAAAGCATGGGATCAAATGACTACAATATAAATAATTTTTCCTGTCAGATCACCAGCGAGATCTCAACATGTAACAAAACTTACACTTGACTTCAAACTTGAACTTACACTCGATAGTAAACTTGAATTATTTAAGCTTACATTGGGATTCAAATCTTTAATAGATTTTTAACCGGAACTTGGCTTGAAATAAATACTCGACTTTAAATAATTACAATATTTGGCCTTAAATTCCATCTTCGATTGAACCTCGTACTTGACCTAAAACCTTCATTTCATCTAACACTCATACTTAGCCTTAAACTGAAACTTCACCTAAAATTTAAACTTGACTTAAAATTCAAGTTGCACTTGAACTGTTAATCAATAACTTGAAATTTCTCGAGTCCCTACTTGAAATAGAGCTTGAACATCCTCTGCAATTCCAAGTCAGTTTGTACTCAATAAAAAGCTCCCACTCGTAAATCTACTTCAAATTCATCATTTGACCTAAAGGTCTTCATCGGATCGGATTGATCCGGACGGATTCGGATCGGATCGGATTTGGATAGGATTGAAAACACAATGAATCCTATCCGTCAAACATATGGCAGACCGGATGCATCATTTGAATCCGTGTATTTGTTTCGGATAGGATTTGATGCAGTAATGAATGCATCCGACCGGATAAGGTGAGCATGTTCTGTGCTTTCGGATGATCCCGCGGATATCCGTCTTTTAGACGAGCCCTCTCGTGAGGAATAATGCTCTCATATTGTCACGCATTTTATAGTAGGGAGATTCTTGGATTTGAAATAGAGGTGAGGCCAGGAATCGGGCTATTAGATTCGGGCCGGCCCGAACCCGACTCTGCCGGGTTTTTAGCCAGGCTCGGGCTGCAAATACGAACTTACCGTTCCGAACTAACCGGGTTCGGGCTGCACTAAAACAATGAAACCGGGTTAAGATCGGGCTTGGGCCTGCATTTATTTTTCAGTTCGGGTTTCGGGCGGGTCACAAATTACAAATGACCCGACAATTCTACTAGAATATGATTTAGGACAGATAGGTGGCATGCATATTTCACGTTGCGCAGAGTTCAAGCATTGCTTTCATGTGTATTCATGCCAAAGCTAAATAATGGTTCACTGTATTTAATACGTACACATGCTTAAACATTTTGAAACGATCCCTTAAGTTTGATAGTTTATCTTCAAAAAATTTCAGAGCTAAGTTTTGCTCCGTGTGTCCACGTTTATTGGGATGGACAGTATTTGCAAATAAAATAGGATATGTAAATAAAGGTTTCGCAGCGGATTCAATTGTTAGTAAAAAGCCGGATTTTCATCGGGCTTTAAAACAATTTAAAGATCAGGTTTTTAGCGGGTCCGGGTTGTAAAATATTTTGGAGACCGGGTTTTTAACGGGTTCGGGTTTCACAAAATGTAAAGTGCATAAAACGGGCCGAGTTGAATATCGAATATTTAGCCCGTTGGCGGGCGGGGTCGGGCAAATTGAGTACTTGTTCGGGTTTCTTCCGGGTTCGGGGCTGAAGTCAAGCCCGAATCCCACCTCTAATTTGAAACTTTAATGCATTCACGAGAATTTTCGTCCTCCATACACGCATGCAACGTGCCCGGCATCAATTGTTCAAATTCTTCGTGAATTTGTTGTTACATTTTTAATTATTTTTCTCAGTACTTATTTCCAACAAAAACTTAAAGAGTTGGTGGAAAAATATTCGAGACAAAAGAATCAAGGAAAGTCGTGTCAATTATATTGAATGCATAATCTATTTGTTTTCAGTTTTTTGGAAGCAAAATTGGTTTTGCATCTAACTAGGTAATTATCGATACACCAAGATTTAAAAATTTTCATATTGATTTGAATGTGATTAAATTAGAAACATGCCCAATATATAACATATATCTCTTTTACGGTTTCTTGAAGTAAGGTTCGGATATCCGCGGATCGAATCGGATGCATCCGTCAATGTATCCGACGGACCGGACCGAAAATTATATCCGATCCGAACATTCCGGATCGGATACGGATACTTATAAAATGGTATCCGACTCTATCGGATCGGATAGGATGGGTGTTTTTGAAATCCGGAATTTACCGGATCGGATAGGATCGGATACGGATGAGACCAGAATCCGATCCGTGAAGACCTTTAACTGTAACATGTGACTGAGCATAGGACTGTAACATGTGACTGAGCATAGGGCTGTAACATGTGACTGAGCATAGGACTGTAACATGTGACTGAGCATAGGACTGTAACATGTGACTGAGCATAGGGCTGTAACATGTGACTGAGCATAGGACTGTAACATGTGACTGAGCATAGGACTGTAACATGTGACTGAGCATAGGACTTTAAAATGTGACTGAGCATAGGTTTTTATAATGTGACTTGTGGAATTGTGAGGCAGTTGGCCTAGGGGCAGTTGGTCTCGAATTCGTGAGGTGATGGCAGTTGGCCGCGGTAGCAGTTGTGGGGGTGGCAGTTGGCCGGACACGCTGGATCAGACCAGCTTCATAAAATCTGGATCAGACCAGACCATTGGCATCACTAGTTTCTAGAATGTGTGTTGCAGAAGTGCGAACAACCGAGGGCGAAGGAAGCAACTGTTGGAACTGGGCTACTTGAATCGGTACTTGAAAGTCCAAGTTCGGGTTCAAGTAAAATCCATGCCCAGACCCGAACTTGAACTTGGTACTTATTGCAAGTCAATTCTGTGGGCTTGCACTTGGACCAGAAACGATTCGAAGTTCCAAGTTTGGATCCAGCAAATACTTGAACTTGACCCGATTCAACCAAGTAGAAACGCTCATGATCCCGAACTTGATCCGAACTTGACCTGACTTGTTACTTGTCAAGTACTACTTGAACTTGAGCGCAGCTCTGATTGTTGAGCGCTTTTCAAACATTCAAGAACGTTTTTATTGGGTGGTAAATTTCAAAATAAGTTAATTAATTATAGCTTTCAGTTCTCAGTGCAGTTGTAATTTTTTCCCCCATTTTTAGTTATAATCTCAGGAAATTTAGAACATTCTAAGCAGTAGATGCCACAGTTACGGAGGGAACTGCCTTCCCAGAAATTTCACATGTTAAATTTTATAAGGATTTTGGATTTTTCAAAGTTGACAATATTTACCATTCGTGATTGAACATATTAAACCGAAAATTTTCTTAAAATCTTTTAACAAGTGATTCGGAAAAACGATCTACTAGGACAAATAATTTGATACGAGCCTGATCTATTTATTTCCACCACAAACGTTTCCCTATTGCACGAATGAACAAGAATATTACAAAACATTCATTCAAGCGAATTACTTTTAAGTTATTCCAAATGTTCTTACACTTGGTCTTTTGTGTATGAAAATACGTCGAACAACTGTAGCAAATTATAAATCGCATTACTGAATTCATAATATAAAAATTAATTTTATTCGCTTTTAGCATACATCGTAGGCACGTTGAGCAAATTCCTACTCGAAATAATTGTTCGAATGTCGAGTTCTTTATTTTGTATATTCCCAGTAAATATTTTAGTACACGCTTGGCGTGTTCGTTTGCAACCAAAACATTCCACAGTAGGACACGCCGGTGCTGAATTTGTCAATGCATTTCCCACAAGAAATTCCGGTTTACATTTCCTATCCACTTATCATTACTGTTAACAGCGGTGTTCAGCTTTCGTATGAGTCTGTATTTTTGAAAACGGCCACCCGTGAAGGTAACGATTTTTAAAAGACCTTAAACAGGGTCGATCAGACGCATAATTATACTTTTGAAGTTTCCTATATCTTTTTTACTCGCGGAACGCTCAAATAAACACTTTTTAATACATTCTAAACTCAAGGAAAGCATAAACCGAACATTGAAACATTTTTAAGCGGGTAATTTTTATAATTTGGGTGCGAAGGCTGTCAAATCGGTTAAAAACCGAAACAGGTAATTTATATAATTAGATACAAGTAAGGCGTTGTGCACATTTTATGAATGAAATTAATCCTGTTAAATGTCGGAAGGATTTATAAACAAATAATTCAGTGGGACCCAGACAGTCAGCTTTGGGGATTCAAAGGGACCATTAAATCCGCACTAATAGACTCGTGGGGAGGGGTAACTGAATTAGTTGTGGAGAAGTTACGTAATACACGGCCAGCGCCTTGGATGTAAATACAAATCTCTATCACGCATCATTCCTTGGGTCCGTGTCGGAACTCAACTAGTCCCAAATTTATTTTTTACTAATTTGGGATTCTTTTCTGTAGACCATTCATTTTTGCCCTAAATACTATACACACTATTTAAACATTGTATGTACATAAAACAAAGCAATGTAAGGCAAAACACACAGGTGGAAGGGATAAAGTTGTTAAACGTTTTAAATCAAAGAAAGAGGATTTTTTGTGATCCTATTTTGTTGAGGTTATTTTGGCAGTGCTAGTGGAAAGCTTGTAGTAAATTTTATTCGGATTCATTTGACTCACATATAAAGAGTCTAGCTCCAAAATTCATTGGATTTATTGATTTTAAAATTACTGCACATGATATCTCTCGGGGAATATTTGTCGCATTTTTGGTTGGATTTAAGCAAGAAGGGTGCAAGTTAATTCCATATGTATCCTCTGTGTTACAGTTACATATGTATCCTCTGTGAGTGGGAATCATATGTATCCTCTCCAAGGAAAATCCATATGTATCCTCCGTGAGTGGGAATCATATGTATCCTCTCCAAGGAAAATCCATATGTATCCTCAGTGAGTGCAATGTATATGTATCCTCTCCAAGGAAAATCCATATGTATCCTCCATGAGTGCAATGTATATGTATCCTCTCCAAGGAAAATCCATATGTATCCTCCGTGAGTGCAATGTATATGTATCCTCCGTGTGAGAGTCATCTCATACATTGTTTTTCAATGTCAAGTTCATGTCTCCTCTCAATGACTAACTCATACATTCCTCTCAATGTCCCAAGAACGAATTCTTCTTAATTCGTGGGCAAAGCATTCCTTTAAAAAATGGACGACAGTACTGCTGTATAAAATTGTCCAACGATTTCATGACAGTTAAAAAGCCTCAAGCTACGCTGACTCAACCAATAACAGACCTTGTTTATTTCTAAAACGTTTCATTAGTGCCCCATAGAATCAAGCTACATAGATCCAACCAATGAAACGCTTGATTTCATGGCAGCTAAAAAGCCTCAAGCTATACGCTGACTCAACCAATAACAGACCTCCTTGTTTATTTCTAAAACGTTTCATTACTTCCCCATAGAATCAAGCTACATAGATCCAACCAATGAAACGCTTCTGGAAAACGTTTCGTTCTTTGCTCATTATTTCAGTCCCCACTTCAGTCATTTCATGCTCAGCTCTACTCGCTAAAGCATTCACTTAAAATTGATCGGAAATATTTCACTCAAATTTTAAAATGCTGAAGTTGAAATGTGGAGTTTGTAAGGGACCGTTTTCCGGTTACGTGAATCGCGTAAATCATCCCAATTGTAAGTCTCACTGGGTTCATCAGCTGTGTATGGGAGACCAGCCAGAAGAGTTTGGTCAGAATCGCTGCCCAGTTTGTAATTTTCGATGGCATCAGGTACTTGACGCCGTAGTTCTTACTGACCTGCAAGTAAGACCCGGGCCCTCAAACGTTCCATCCCCACAATCTCCATCCATTCAAACAGCAGGTGCCACAAGATCCATTTTCAGAGTCACTAGACCAGTTCTATCAGTACAAACTGCTGCTGAAGCCATACTGCCACCCGATGCTACGATTACTGCAACCGATTTAACCACTACTGGTGCTGGGGTAGCTTCGCCTCCGGCCGTTGCAACAATTGCAACTCCTACCTTTTCTGGACATCTGCCAAAAAAGCTTCTGGAGTATCCAGACGATCTCGTCCATTTAGAAGGAGTGGGTTGACACGGTCGGCTAGTGTGTGTGAACCAGGTCCCACCCCCAAAATTGGGGCGGGAACTACATCTCCCCCAAATAGTAGCAGGGGGACAGTACGCGAGGACTTGCCTCAGACAAGTCGCCGATGGCAACAACCTCTCCCCGCTGATGACCAGCGGCTGTCACTGTACTGTCCCGAATGCAATTTAACGTTCAAAAACCGGAATGACAAGGCTCGTCATAAACAAAAAAAGCATACGCCACATATGTCTTGTGAAACATGTGGAACAACCTTCACCCGTCAGGATAATTTCAAAAGACATATGAAAAATCATTCCCAGTAAAGTTCAAAGCGAAAAGATCACATCCAATGAATTATATAACTCCCAGTCTATTTTTACACAATCGTTAAACATATTTCGAACGACAGACTATCTCAGTAGTGAAATTATACAAATAAATTGTTCGAAATGACAGCTACGATTGATTAGTAAATCGGGTTTCATGTTATGCTAACATCATAGTACTAACTGAAAGTTTTGAATTTAAATGTATTTACATTACAAGTATTAATGTCATATATCTAATTCTAGTTTTAATTGAAAGCATTAATTTCACATTTCAATTTCAAGTAATATTTTCAAGTATGAATTACCAGTTTCAATTTCAAGTTTCATTTCCAGTATCATTTCAAGTATCATTTCAAGTATCAATTCAAGTATTTTTTAAAGTTTCAATTTCAAGTATCATTTAAAGTTTCAATTTCAAGTATCACTTAAAGTATCATTTCAAGTTTCAATTTCAAGTAGCATTTCAAGTATCGTTTCAAGTTTCAATTTCAAGTAGCATTTCAAGTATTTTTTAAAGTTCCAATTTCAAGTATTTTTTAAAGTTTCAATTTCAATTATCATTTCAAGTTTCAATTATCATTTCAAGTTTCAATTATCATTTCAAGTTTCAATTATCATTTCAAGTTTCAATTATCATTTCAAGTTTCAATTATCATTTCAAGTTTCAATTTTTATTTCAAGTTTCAATTTCAAGTATTAATTTTTAGTTTCAATTTCAAGTATGAATTACCAGTTTCAATTTCAAGTATTAATTTCTAGTTTCAATTTCCAGTATTAATTTCCAGTTTCAATTTCAAGTATAAATTACCAGTTTCAATTTCAAGTAATAATTTCAAGTAATATTTTCAAGTAATAATTTCAAGTAATAATTTCAAGTCTCATTTAATGTAATAATTTCAAGTATCATTTCAAGTAATAATTTCAAGTATCATTTAATGTAATAATTTCAAGTATCATTTAAAGTAATAATTTAAAGTTTTATTTAAAGTAATAATTTCAAGTATCATTGAAAGTAATAATACAAGTATGATTTAAAGTAATAATTTCAAGTCTCATTTAAAGTAATAATACAAGTATGATTTAAAGTAATAATTTCAAGTCTCATTTAATGTAATAATTTCAAGTATCATTTCAAGTAATAATTTCAAGTATCATTTAATGTAATAATTTCAAGTATCATTTAAAGTAATAATTTCAAGTTTTATTTAAAGTAATAATTTCAAGTCTCATTTAAAGCAATAATACAAGTATGATTTAAAGTAATAATTTCAAGTCTCATTTAATGTAATAATTTCAAGTATCATTTCAAGTAATAATTTCAAGTATCATTTAATGTAATAATTTCAAGTATCATTTAAAGTAATAATTTCAAGTTTTATTTAAAGTAATAATTTCAAATATCATTTAAATTAATAATCTCAAGTATCATATCAAGTATCGTTTCAAGTTAAAATGTATTTATTATTCAAGTCTTGTTAGCCGATTTATAATAACAACGGGATTTAATTTGTCTTGTTTATTGGTATCGCAATTAGTATTTTGAAAACGGTATTCTTCTCTGCAAAGGAATTTCATGATTTTTGTTATAGTACCTTCTTGGTTTAATAAATCAAATGAGCCGGTTGGGTTTACATCAGCTGCAAATCGGGATATCCAGGGAAATTGGAATAATTGTAATAAAACGTTTCGTTCCATTTTCCCTATGGTGTATGCTTGCAGCCGTGCCAACTGAAGTGTGCAGATGTGAATACAGTCAAAGCTCCTTATAGTAATTTCTGCTATATGCAACTTCTCTTTATAGTCATAAAATAATTCTGTCCCGGCAATCCTTCCATATATCCTAATGTTAAATAATTTCCCAATAGTCAACTTCCCAATAGTCACAACCTCTATTGTCCGGCACATTTTCAGTCGCGAGGAATATGAACTCTCCATATAGTCACATAATTTTGAAAAATCTAACCGACCTGCCATCTACATTTCTAAATTAATGAATTACATTTAATGCACACCATGTATGTACAAGTATTTTTATGGTAAAATGATACATAGCATGTGTCATTTTTTGTCCACTGTAGTCCTCAACTCCTCTTATATCCATTTCGTGCATTTGTACACAAAATATTTTCGAAAAAAAAAGATCCATGAATCCGAATAGTCAACTAGTTGACTATTCAGTAGCCAATATTCTCTATAGTCATCTTTTATAGCTAGTCCCCTGCGATGTGACTATAAAGAGGTTTGACTGTCTCTATGCATTTGCATACTTGAAACGTGATTTGATTTGTTCGTAAATGACACATTGTGAGAATATATGTGCTTTTTGGCATTGTTTTATCTTGATTAAAGTATTTGAATTAAATTAGCATTAAGTATTCGAATAAATCGGTATTTGAGTGTTACCGATTCTTATTTTTGGAAGTATTTATCAGTACAAATGTTGAGGTTGGTTTTAAATTTCAATACCGTAGGGTCACGAAAAATTAAACCCGCATCTAATTCCCAATCGGCTGACTAGACTTGAATAAGAAATACGTTTTAACTTGAAATCACATTTAAAATCATACTTGAAATTAATACTTGAAATGATACTTGAAATTAATACTTGAAATTAATACTTGAAATGATTCCTGAAATTATTACTTGAAATTATTACTTGAAATTGAAACTTGAAATGATACTTTAAGTGATACTTGAATTTAAAATATTAAATGATACTTGAAATTGAAACTTTAAAAAATACTTGAAATGATACTTGAAATGATACTGGAAATGATGCTTGAAATTAAAACTTGAAATTACTACTTGAAATTATTACTTGAAATTAATACTTGAAATTGAAACTGGTAATTCATACTTTAAATGATACTTTAAATTATTGCTTGAAATTAATACTTGAAATGATACCTGAAATTATTACTTGAAATTATTACTTGAAATTGAAACTTTAAAAAATACTTGTTATACTTGTTATGATACTGGAAATGATACTTTAAATTGAAACTTGAAATTATTACTTGAAATTATTACTTGAAATTATTACTTGAAATTATTACTTGATATTATTACTTGATATTATTACTTGAAATTACAACTGGTAATTAATATTTGAAATTGAAACTGGTAATTCATACTTGACACTGAAACTGGAAATTAATACTTTAAATTGAAACTGGTAATTCATACTTTAAATGATAGTTGAAATTTATACTTGAAATGATACTTGAAATATAAACTTTAAACGGAGTTCATTGTGCTGAATTTGAAAAATAATATTATTGGTTAGTGAGACATTTATGCACAGGCATCGCATTCACATTCCTCAATTAATATTGGATTTGCAGAATGCCCGGGATATACCCTGCGAATATCGTTTAAAAAACGTTGCAGCCGTCTACCAACGTTTCTGCGTGTATTAGGAATTTCTGACAGAGTGTTGTATGTATACAAGTACTCTGCAATGTACCCATCAACCATGTCTACCGATCGACATGTCTTTAAGTGCGATTTCAAAACTCGCCAACTTCGTTCCAATGTATTGTCATGCACTTTGACTCGAACACCCGGCAAGACTTCCCCTAAACTTGGGTGACCATTTGGAACTATAGCTCTCCTTCTTCTTACAAATTCATGGCTATGAATGACAGCCTCGTGACCAGTGAACCCAAGAATGTCACATCCAGTGTAGGATCTGTGACCGTCTGACATTATGAAGGAATCTTGTCGCATGATTCAGCATTAGTGGCCACAAAATGCGTCTTCTTTTGTCAGGAATTTGGACTACAAATCGTTTTCGTGTAACGCGACTTATACCGCCAAAAACCCACAAAGCTCTCCTCATTTCTCTTCCGCGGTGGTATTTAGGAGTGAAAAGATGACTCTCATCAACTTCAACCACATCTCCGGGTCCACCAATTTGATCCTCGTCGTGACAATGTGTCACATCACACACCTCACGACAAAAATTATAAAAATCTACAGCCGTAGATTGGCCAACCTCACAATGCAAATACGCATGTGTGACCCGAATGTCCAAAAACCAGCACACGATTAATTTAAAAGTGGTAAGAAATGGCAGTTTAACTCTTTCAAAGAAAGTGCCTTTCAAAGGGTTTATGGTGGGTCTACTACAGGTCCTTCGACAACACCGCCATCTAAACCTTAGTTTAAAAGTTGGAGCTGCTTCGCGAGTCATTGCAAACAAGCATTGCGGACAGTTTGGGGCTTCACGTGGAATCAATCCCAAATCATATGCAGCTTCAAGCGCTGTCTGTTCATCTGGCATGGCCAGGGCAAACGTAAATAAATTAACATTTGGAGTTAGAAGAAACCGTGGGAAAGCCATTTATTAGGCTTATATAAACTAGTTCCTTGCTGTATAAAGGACCGGTCACAGAAATAAGTCGGGGGGAATTATTTGTTTTGCAATTAAAACTTGAGTGAAATATTTCCGATCAATTTTAAGTGAATGCTTTAGCGAGTAGAGCTGAGCATGAAATGACTGAAGTGGGGACTGAAATAATGAGCAAAGAACGAAACGTTTTCCAGAAGCGTTTCATTGGTTGGATCTATGTAGCTTGATTCTATGGGGAAGTAATGAAACGTTTTAGAAATAAACAAGGAGGTCTGTTATTGGTTGAGTCAGCGTATAGCTTGAGGCTTTTTAGCTGCCATGAAATCAAGCGTTTCATTGGTTGGATCTATGTAGCTTGATTCTATGGGGCACTAATGAAACGTTTTAGAAATAAACAAGGTCTGTTATTGGTTGAGTCAGCGTAGCTTGAGGCTTTTTAACTGTCATGAAATCGTTGGACAATTTTATACAGCAGTACTGTCGTCCATTTTTTAAAGGAATGCTTTGCCCACGAATTAAGAAGAATTCGTTCTTGGGACATTGAGAGGAATGTATGAGTTAGTCATTGAGAGGAGACATGAACTTGACATTGAAAAACAATGTATGAGATGACTCTCACACGGAGGACACATATACATTGCACTCACGGAGGATACATATGGATTTTCCTTGGAGAGGATACATATACATTGCACTCACGGAGGATACATATGGATTTTCCTTGGAGAGGATACATATGATTCCCACTCACGGAGGATACATATGGATTTTCCTTGGAGAGGATACATATGATTCCCACTCACAGAGGATACATATGTAACTGTAACACTGAGGATTCATATGGAATTAACTTGCACCCTTCTTGCTTAAATCCAACCCGCATTTTTACAAAATACTGAACGAGGATTTCAAAATCAACGATATTTTCACCCTTAATGCTGACCGTGGTAAATTCATTTTAACCAACAAAGTTTTAAATTATTTTTATTTACCCAATTTCATACTTTTTCCTACTTCTGAAATCTCCCATCATAAAACCGCCTTCTTAAAAATTTTATACTACTCAGCATGATCTTGTTCTTTCGAAATATATTCTACTCAATATTATTTTGACATCCTTCGAAATAACTTGTTTTAATTTTTGAAAATGCTGTTGTTTATATTATTAATTATCAATTATTTTTATCAATTTTTAATTTTTTGCATTCTTAAATTCCTGAAAATAACTGGCTGCCCGGACGAGTGTCCAGAGTTGTAGATGGGAAATATTCTTTCAGGTGGACGGGGGAAGCGGACGGAGCGTTTGGAGATTCTCTATTTCGCTGTTCATCAGGTCCCGGCGAAATTTACTGCCCGATGAACTTGTTGTGGGTTCGGGCTCTTCCACATTCCAAGATAAAAGAAATTAGTGGACGGTTTATATCGATTGCATCGATGTTATTTCGAAATAATTGGATTTGTTTTGATGCAATTTCGATTCAAAACAAAATTATTTCGATGCAGCTTCTCTCTCTCTCGATTCTAAGCAAAGTTGTCTCGACGGAATTCAGGTTAAAAACAAAAACATCTCTGGGGTTTTATTTAAAAAATATTTTACTTGCAGTGTCGGTAGAAACAAAGTTGTCTAGATGCAGTTTTCATTCAACCTAATATTGTATACATTTTCTCGATACAGTTTTCGAATAAAAGTAAAATGAAAATTACGATTTTAATTTCAATCGACTTTGTTTTACGCAATTAACAATCTTGCATTTCATCTGGATATTTCTTTTGTACACAATTTTATTTTTTTGACCACGTCCTATGCCACACAATGTAATATTTTGAGAAAGTTCCTATTCAACTCAATGTTAATTCCAGCCAATTCCTAAGTTCTGCTGCTATTGCACTTTTACGAACGAAACCACTCTTGTGATCTGAAACCAAAATTTGGGTCGAAAT